>VDFB02270651.1:103904218-103987529 GCA_007258455.2 Sequoia sempervirens | reverse complement strand
AAATTGATGAAACCAAAAGGGTTTGTAAAGGAGCTTCTCAAATTTTCACCAATATAAATTATACTTTAGTTTGAATCTACTAAATAATTAGTATTCATTTTCTATTAGAATTACGACTAAAGTCCTGATTGATAGCTTGATTGAAAAAAATTTATAACTTTCAAACGGTATCACATTTTTTGAATCCAAAACATGTGTCACATTCTATGCTTGCTTTGCATACTATATGATTAAAGAAAAATTACTTTCATGAAGTCTCTGACCAAGTTAAACCGGGCCGACATACGAAGTTTATATTTTTTAAATGTTGTTATAAAAATTCATAATTAATTTTGTTTACTTGAAAAATACAAAAAAAATATGCATCACATCCGAACATGAGTGCTCTAATTTATATCTAAAATCTTATAAAAAAATATTATGATTTTATTATGGCTAGGTGGTCAACAGACACCTACTTATTTTTCCCCGAAATTTAAGTGCTACCGTGATTGAAATTTCAATTTTTCACCAAATAGATTTAAAAAAAATAAAAATAAGACTAGTAGTTTAGAAACTACATTCAATTTTCCACATATTCTATTCTTACATATTTTTGAAATAATATAGATAACTTATTCAATTTTTTATGCCAAGTTGCATAACTCTTATTTTTCTGAATTTTCATGGCCACTTAAGGGCTTGTTTTTTCCATGATGATCCCGCACATGCCCATGGTACCATCTGTGCACTACTACCCAAAGTTGGTAGATGAAGCCATTAAGCATTTTAATCCAATTATCTTCACTATTGAGGGCTAGACTCTTTCAGTTAACATCTGCTTGGTTGCCATCTAGAACATGTGGATTCTAGACCCTATGCAAATAGGGATGGAAGTGGAATCATTCACTCCTAAGAAGGGAGATAAAATATGGAGTGGTAGGGATAAGGCTCGAGAGTTCTTAACCGAAGAAACCAGAAGAACTATATTAGAACATGATAAGCCACCAAAAAATCCTACATCGCATGGTGCTTTCAAGGAAGACATGCATGATGCCTTTTCAATGATGGCATTTATTTTCAGTCTAGAAATCAACAAGGAGGTGTATACTTTTCAATTGGGCCCAACTTTCCAATTCCACTACCCGAATTCGTACTTCTAGTATGATTTTTGGGAATTCCTCTAAGAGAAGATGATAAAAAAAATTAACAAATACATAGTTGAACAAAAGTTCATATTTGTCTCCTATCTTCCTTCTATGTTTTTATATCAAAACCCTGATTTCTTCGATGAGCAGCTAAAGCTATCTATTTTTTATGAGAAGGGTAGGAAAAAGCCAGTTTCTGTTTGGACCCCTCTCCTCTCTTCGACTTTTGATTACTACACATTTTTGAAAGATTTATTGAATATAATTTTGCAAGATTTACTAGGGGAGGAGTGTTATAATTGGCTCACCTTGACTTAGAAAAAGTTTATGTAGAATTTCACTCCAAGATGTGATTGGTTCTTTAGAGAATATTTTACATTCATTAGAATGTGAAGCTTCACTGAAGAACCCTTCTTCCTTCTCACATGTGTGACTAATCAAGTGTTGGCTCTAGAATTGTTCCAACAGGCATGCATTATTGATATTACCTTATGTAGTAGAAAAAAGGTCAAGAGGAAGGGATTCTTCACATGTCCACTAACTTTCAAAATAGTGGCCTTGAAAAAGAAGCAAACACACCTACTATTACAAGATAAACTAGCCCATTTAGGGTTAGCAATGATCTGTGACAAGTGGGATTACAACCCTTTCAATGATTTACCATATGATCACCTCAAGGTAACTCACAACCCTTAGCCTTACTGGGAGCAGAGGCGCATCCTGCCAGAAGATAAAGATGAATTGTTGGTTGACCTAGTTCATATCCCCATGGAAGATAGCAGGCTACCATGGCATAGGTTCTATTTCCCGGTGGAAAATTATGATGAGAACTATAAAATGGGGAAGACTTTGTACAATTAGCTGAGGAATGAAATAGAATGGACTAATGAAAAGATTAGAGCCTTCTAGATATATCACCAGGAAACAAAATGGTCTAATATATCTTATGAAGGCATAGAGGAGGATAAAGAATTTGAATGGCTATGGGATGAGGGAAACCCTACTTCTGACTCAAGTAATGGTGAAGGCGATGACCTCAATGAAGGAGAAGAGAAAGCAGAGGAGGAAGCCAAGACATCAGCGTCCTCCACCCAAAAAAAGAGGAAGTCTATAGGGTAATCTACCTATGTTCCTTCAAATGTACAACTGGATATGTTGTGAGCCTCATAGAAACTCACTTGGGCCTCTATGGTGATGAGGGTACCTTAACCACAACTATCAAAAACTATAGAGACTGTGGAGATCTAAGACTCCCTACCCGCTAAGCAGAAATGCACTGAAGCTATTCTAGAAGAAGAATCACAAGGAGTTGTTGCAAGCCAAGTGCTTGCAATAAGTTAGGAACCTGAAGTAAGTAAGAAATGAACTACAATGAAGCACCACCAACGTCCAGTCAACAAGTAATTTTTTCTTCCACTTTTCTTCCTTCTCAATCTTTGGTGTCCTCTTCCATTCCTGTAGTGCTCATTACTACAAGCATCGGCCCTGCTTTTATCTACCCCTACCATGATTTTTGTGGGAGGTTTCTCCCAATTTTCCCAAACTAGGCCATCTATCTTAACACCTCTGTGAACCTTAACACTGGCTACCACTACTCAATTTCTCCTCACCTCTCTTTCCCAAAGCTCAGCCCCCATTGGATCCCATATTTCCTATGTTACCTTGATTCCAACACATTATGCCTAGTAAATAGACTCGATTATGACCACCCCATTTCCGTAGCTGATGAGTCATTCCATAAGTTTGCAAATCAAACTATGGTAGTTTCCCTTCTCCTTGAAGACTATCAATCTCCCACAGAAGAAAGTGCAAGGGCCCACTACATGGGGTATTTCCTTTTTCCCCACCTCTTAGTACACTTATCATTGGTGGGCTAGTTCAGTTGCTAGTCGAATTCATATCACAGGGAGAAACCACGAAACAGATGCAAGCCCTTAGGATCCAACAGTGAAAAGAAAAGGATGATAAAAAGGATGTGGAGCCTAAAGTGTATATAGTTTACAATGAAGAACAACAAATGTTGAACTTTTCCACCATGTACCCAAATGTTATCAAACCACAAGGCGAGATTTTGTCAGGTGATTACAACATGTATGCCATGGGGCTTGATCTAACCACAACCCGATTGCAAGATAAAGTGGAACACATGGAGGAAATGTAGTGGGTGGTGATGATTGAATTTCTAAAATTTGGCCATCAATTGAAGAAAAAAGAGGAGCACTTAAAGCTCATGAAAGAAAGGGTCAATTTTCTAGAAACAAAGGAGAAATCACTAGAAGTTGAAGTTGCATGCTTGTCTGTGAAAGTGCGAATTGAAGAGTCAGAGTGGAGCAAGCTCAAAGAGAAAATCAATAAGTCTCAGTCCATTGACCCCACATTTCTCAATGAGCTATGGGCAAGGAACCAAAAATATCAGAGCCAATTAACCTTGATGGAGTAGAATCTGCAACAAAAGGTGAAAGATTTGGCAGCTCAAAGTGCTCTATATGAGCGGGAATTAGAAAAGAACTATAAGGAATTTGAGGGACAAAAGGCCCAGTTAGAAATAAAGCTTCAGGAGATAAAGTCCCATGTTAACACATAACTGGAGAACCACTCCTAAGCCAAGGAGAACTATCATAAAGAAATGAGTAGCTCTGAGGAGCAACTAGCATCCACAAAAAGAAAAAATGAGAAATTAACAGAGGTCATTAACTGAAGGGATGCAAAGATTGCCTCTCTAAAGAGCTCTCTCCAAGCCTCCTTTGCAAAACCAAACCTCATTCCATTAGCTTCATAGATATATATTTCTTATTGGAAAAAGGTTAAAACCTTTTGCCTGACACTATAGTCTATGCTCTGATTCATCTCAAAGGTAGAAAAATTGAGCCAAGAGGTTCACAGTACAATTGATAAATTCCCACTATTCATCTTAGAAAAGGTTCTGGAAGCAAAGAGTTTGCTCACCAAGCTATATTTGGTCTCTGATGAAGACCTAGCAAAGGCAGGGATTGAAGATCAAGATGTTCCTACCTAGATGATTAACAAATTTATCCATTTCCACTCAGCCTTCTAGCGAACTAAAGTGGCCATAGCTACTTTGAACCAGACAATAGATGACATGCGAGAGAATTTCTAATTGAGAGAGGGTGTTGTTTTCTTGATTGGAATTTATCCATGGAAAAAAAGTTATGCGTTATACGGTGACGTCACTTTTTAAAAATGTTGTTTTTTGAAAAAAACCAATTTTTGTGGGAGATGGAAAAAGAAGTGCAATCTGATTCCAAAAAAATTGAAAAAATATTTTAAGAATCTACAGACAAAATATGACAAGACTCTAGTTTACATCATCTTCAAATTCCTTAAGGTTTAATCGCTATAGGTGCCCGAATGTGGAGATTGTGTTAAAAAAAAAAACCAGTGTCTAGTTAGGCCAAAAAGTGTAAACCACTATTGTGGGATCACCCACCAACCCATGCCTTCAATGAATTCATGGGCCCCTTTTTGGTTGCCACCATAGCTTCTGCCACATATCCGCTCATCACTCTTTAAAGGGATTTCCTCCTTACTCTTCTATCAACCCCTGTTCGTGTGGCATGTAGCTCCCATTCACATAATGATTTGGCGGGCCCCACAAGTAGTGTTCGTAGTAAACATTTTTCTATGTGTCCTCTTTGCACAAGCTTTCAGTGAAGGAAGGAAATATCGACTATGAGCAACAAAATGCTACCACATGTCTCTTTGGTGCACACTTCTTCAACACAGAGGATGAAGCTCACTATGAGCTGTGGGATGCTACCACATTTTCTAACTGCCTATCCTAAAGGAGTGACACTTGTCTACATAGGACTTTGCTGGACCACTTCCATCATTCACAGGGGATGCACTTGAATGGAGGGAGACCAAATGTTGTGTCTTAAATCTTTTCTGTTATAACGGCTGAGGGAAATCATTTCCTTGACATCATTGCTCTAATTCTAAATATTTTTCGGTTGTTTCTTTCCAAGTGGTGGAGGGATTGCTATAAATACTTCTCTTTGCTTTAGGAGAGGGGTTGCCATTTCTACAGTTCATTCCAAGGGTTCCAATATTTTAGGTTACAAGTTTGGAGATCATATGCTATTTTCACCAGTTTTAGAATCATAGGATTTTTGGAGAGACAAGGTCTTTGTATTGCTTATATTATTGTAGGAACTCATAGACTGTGCCACTGTTTGGCCTCTCTGTTTCTTATGCTATTGATAAACTCTATGTTGTTCCATTATTTTTTGAATGGTTTATTTGTAGTACTTCTATAATTTGAATGCAAGTTTGTTGGTTTAGATAATGTCTTTTGAATCTTCTTTTCAATAAAAGGGTGTGATTATTATTTTACGCCACTCAATGAGTTGTTCATACTGCAAATTTTAATTTCTATTATTCTAGGATAGGGTAAATTGCTAAGCATGCCCTTAGACTTTATCCAAAAGATTGGTTTATCATACCTTTCATATAAATTTTGGCATATCACCTTAGTTAAATTCTTTAATTTATATCCATTTTTGTTTCTCATTCCAAAACCCCATTCATAGAAGAAGTTGGCTTCTTTAAAAATCCGGAGACCACTTAGTTTAGCGCATTAGGTCCTCCATAAATTGAGTTCCCAACAAAGGGCTGTTACCTTTCCAATTTCTAGCATCAATAGAAAGATAGGAAGAAATTCACTCTTAAAGAAATAGAAGTAAGGAAATAGAAACAAGAAAAAAGGAAAAGAGATAGAAGAATAAGGATTTGATCAATGAATAACATTGAAGCATCCAATTCCACAACTATTTAAGATAAAAACATTAAGGAGTTCATGGTTGTAGATGATGCTAATTTGCAAGAAGTCAATTTGGAAAATAATATGATTATACAAACAAGTCCTAGCATGTCTTCAAATCCATCTTTCAATGCTATGGAGAATGTTTCATAAGGCACAAATCTAGGTAGGTCTTCAAATCCACATTTTAGTGAAGTAGAAAATTTGTTTGTAGAAGTTTTACAACATGTTGTACTTAAGAATGTTGACAATGATAATATTTAGAAAGAAGAAAAATTTATACAATTTTTTGAAAATAAATTAGAAAATGGAAATGAAAATGATTTAAATGTTGTTGGAAATGAAAATGAAAAATATTTTATTGAAAATGAAAATGAGAATGATCCTTTTGTTGAAAATGAAAACAAAAACCATTTTGTTGATGAAAATGAAAATGAAAGCCATTTTCTTGACGAAAATGAAAATGAAAATGAAAATCTAGAATGTGATATGGAAAATAAAAATATATATATTTTTTAAAATTGAAAGTGATTTTTTGGATAGTCTTCTTGGTAAGATTTCTTGGAGACAAATAAGAACACATGCTAATAGATTGTACAAAAAAAACTTTACCTTAAGAAGCTTCCATTTTAATGTCAACTAATGATGCAATTGATGAGAATGCATACAATGAGAAAATTAATGAAAAAGTTAGGTTTTTTTGTTAAACAAAGAAGAAAAAATCAATCATTAAAACATGTTATGTCTACTGTTGCTAGTTCCATTCAATCTATTAGAAAAAATAGTTGATCTAGAGATAAAAATGTAGTAAGAAGAGCTATAACAACTGCTATAGTTAATAAAACAACTTTGAAAAAAATAATGGTAAGCAATATTAGTGAAGTTCTACAAATACATCCTAAAACATTGTTAAGCGGACAAAAAGAAGAGAAACTATAGAAAATGATCCAATTAACTAGTGTTGGAGTTTTAGTGGTCAACTCCCAAGACCTGACATGAAATTGAATGTTCATATCAAATCTTTGATTGAAAAATATTGGCATTATAATACTAGGTTATTATCTAATGCTAGAGATGTTCTGAAACTAAGAGTGGGGTCCAAAGTTTGCAATCCTCATCCAAAACACCTATTAGATACAAAACAAACTGAGTTTTATAGAAATTTTTGTGGTGATTTAGTGTTACCTCATAATACTAAAATAAGTCAAAGGTCTTTTGAAAAATGTAAACCATGATATGTAAAAATTAGTAAGCAACAAATATCTTCTTGTTGTAAAATGCAAGTTCAATTTAGTTATTTTTATGATGTTTTTCGATAAATACTTTTTTCTTTGCATACTAACATGATTATGTAGGAATGTGGTATAATATTCCACTTGAAACAATAAGGGATTTTATTTCAAGTTTTTTTTGTGAAAGATCTAATGGTAAATTTTTTTATTTAAGTTCTTGTATTTCTGGAAAATGGTGCTAGTTGTGGAAATCTTTCATTCCTAAGATTTTGTATGCATGAAAGTGTTGATAATAATTTTGGACAATAATTAGTAGATGTTAAAAGATTTAAGATTGTTGACTATTCTTTAAAAGATGGAAAAGTAGGAAAGTGTTGTGATTTAGTTACTGGAAAATTTAGTGTACATGCATTTATAAGTGAATTTAAGAATAAGATTGTACCAAAATATGTCATGCAATCTCAACGTGCTCGATGGCATGATGGCCAATTTCACGCATGTGTTTGATTTTGAGGAAAACTATACTCTAGCTCAACAAGATGAAATTCAATCACAGTATTATAGTTCAGTGCAAGCAGTTATGCTTTTCCATATTGTTTATAGACATGTAGATGATAACATAGATGATGATAGAAATTTTTTGAGGGAGTATCATTTGTATTTGAGTGACAATCCGTTACACTCATTAGAGTTTGTTCAATATTGTTTCAATATATTTTATAGAAATTTAAGTGAAAGAGGAATCCAAATGATAGAATAGCTCATATGGTCAGATAATTGTACAGGATAGTTCAAAAATGCTTGAATGTTCTATTGGTTTAGTAGGGTTCACAAAGAACTTAATGTCCAACATATGTGGAGTTTTTTTGAAGTTGGACATGGTAAAGGAGAACATGATGGAGCTGGTGTGTGTGTTAAAAGAATTCTTGCTAGAGAACAATTGACATTTGAGGATGCAGTAAAATTTAAAGATGCACATGGGATTGTGGATTGTTGTAGTACAAGATTAGCTACACTTGGTTCGAGTGAGTACTCTATAGTTATCCAATTCTTTTGGTTGGTTGAAGAAGAGAAAATTTTACCTAGACTTGACTGTGAGACAATTAGTGGATCTACTAAATGACATTAATTTAAGACTTTGAATGCAAGCACATGGACTATCTAGACAAGGGATCTTGCATGCTTTTGTCAGTTTTGTATATCAAGAAATTAGGAAGCATGTGAAAATACATAATAGGTTAAAGAGTGGAAGCAAATAATGTTGACACCTTCACAAGAAGACGATCAATATGAAACAACAATTGAAGAAAATGATCAAGTGTTTGCATCTGAAGGCTATGACTATGTTTTAGACCTTATACAAGAAGGTAATTTAATTCAATTTATTTCATTTTATGTCACTTTATTAAGTTATTTTGTAATACTAAATTATTTATTTATATACAATTGAATGGATGTATGTAGATTAGTCAAATTATATGGACACACACAAGTTATTAAATCAATTTTTTTTTGCAATACATGTGTATGCTATTGGTGTACCTAAGGGGAATGAAGAGGAAATGGAATATTGGTTGGCTCGTTGTGTGGAGACTAAACATAAGTTAATAACACCTTGAGAATATGATGATGGCTATCATTATCCAATAGGTATGGTGATTCCCTTAAGCAAATTTTGAGAAATTATTTGATGATGACTATAATGTTTTTCAATAGGATTGATGGTGGTTGTTGGCACTTTCCTATGGAAATACCTGATAAGGAATAATGTTCTACCTGCATTCAAACATTATGAAACACATAAAAATATTATACACTACTCACATTTGGTGGTGACAACAAATATAAAACTAGATCAATATCATGGAAGACCTACAAATAAAGAGCTATGGAAAACTTCTATGGAAGAGCATGAGAAAATCATAGATTCGTTGCAAAAAATAGAGGATGTAGATGGTACAATGGAATAAGTAAATATAGGTAAATATAGTTTTAGTTTTATATTGTCCTAGGTTTTAAATAGATTAAATACATATTTTGATATTGCTCAAGTGTGTTATTAGTTTAAATTGATTTAAATTTTCCTTTTATAGATCCTTAAGCCATCATCACAAAAAGGAGAGTCGATGCAAATTCAACCTAGACAACATGGAATACTTGGTGAAAAAAAGTAATTATTAGTTAAATTATATTTAAATACATGTTTTGATTATATATTGATAGTGCTTGTACATTAATAGCTAAAATTTATTTTTTATCCTTTTTTGTATCCTTAAGCCATCATCACATTGATCCCATACTTTGAAACAAAAAGGAGAGGATGCAGATTCAACCTACACACATGTGTGGAATACTTTTAAATATAGGTACTTGAGTTGTGTGCATATAGATATTTTTATATACATTAAAATATGTATGTTTTGATGATTTAATTAATATTGCTTGTAACATTTTGATATCAAGTGGCATGAAGACTTACTACATTCTGAGCCCAAGTTTTAGATGTTCTTGAGATGGCATAGCCAAATTTTGTAAACATTGTTTTGAGTTGACATATATATGTATATACATTTACAAAATTAAATATTTTTTACAAATTAAAAATACATGTGCATACACAATTATAATCTATGTACTTTTATGTATCAAAATCAATATTCTATATATTTTGTTTGTTAAATGTGCATGTTTTCCTACTTCGAAACTTTAAATTTGATTGTATAATAACTAAATATCATGCATATTATTGTTAAATAAATTATATCGATTATTATTACATGTACTTTGAAGTATTTCATCCCCTTAAGACATCCTATTAGGACATATCCTAAATATTATACTTAATTATATAATTTATTATGATGAGTCACCCTACTTTGAAACTTTAAATTTGATTGTATAATAACTAAACAACATATATATTACTAATAAATTTGGTTTCCTTGAGCAACTTCACCAAATCTTGGCAACTTCTCTAATCCCCTTAAGGCATTGTAATAGGACCCCTTAATACATCCCCTTAAGATGTCCTATTAGGACCCCTTAAGACATCCTATTATGACATGAATTAAATAAACATTGATACTATTTAAATTGTATAGAATGTGATTGCTATGATGAGTCATCATAAATTCTAAGTTAATTATATCAATTGCAATTAAATATGAGACATGTAATTTGAATAATTTCATTTCCTTAAGACATCCATAGGTGAAGATGTTTTCTATTATTCAATTTGTACTTTGAAATCATTTGGTTTAGGATGATGCCAATTACATGGAAACTTGTAGATAAACTTAGAGGAAGAAATTTGTATTTTGTTGGATGCTATTATTTGTTTTGATAGCTTATAAATTAGTGTTCTTTGTGGAACATGAGGTCAAGAGGACTTTTTGGTTCTTAAGTTTTCTCTAGAACTTTGCATGATTTGTAAATACGACAGTACATGATTTAATTTCAAAACTTTAACCTATTTTTGGATAATTAAGTTGTATGGTTGTTCCTTAATTTTATGTTGTAAATGAACTAGGAAATATGGTTTATACTTATAGAAAAATATTTTTAGCAAAATTCATTGCATTTTTATTGGTATTTATGTTTATATTATAGAATTTATTTATGGGTTTTATTCTCTAATCTTGTATGCTATTGTTTATTTCTTAAAATTTCACCCTTTGTGGTGTATAACTAGATTGCTTTCATTTGTAGATTATGATTTATTTTCTTATTTTATTAGATAACCTATGTATTAAAACACCTTAAGACATCCTATTAGGACATTAATTAAATAAGTGAGCATTGACTAATTATCACTAATTATTGAATGTATATCATGTATATATCTTTTATGGATGACTAAATTTGTAAAGTATAAATATTAAAATGTACTATTAATTTCAACTTTAATTTTATATTTGTATTTAAATTTAAACAATAATAAATTCCATTATTTAAAATATATTAAGTCCTTGAAACCAATATATTTTAAGTCTATAAGAGTACAACCCATGAAATAAAGTCCATGAAACAAAATATTAAGTCCATGAAACCAATATATATTAAGTCCATAAGAGTACAACCCATGAAATAAAGTCCATGAAACAAAATATTAAGTCTATCAAAAACCAAATATGTAGTCCTTGAAATAATCAAATACAACCTATGAAATCATGTCTAACTCATATCATCTCTATAATCAAGAGACCTCTTCACACCATGTGGACTACACAGATGAGTTGTACCACTTTGTACAAGAGAAAGATAAAATTGGATGTAAGATGATTAAAAATGATTTAATGACAATTTGATTTATAATTCATCATAAAATTAAATTACCATGGAATTTGGCTCTGGATGCTCTAGTGCAGCTGGACCAATCTCTAAATGCTTTGAATCAATCTACATATACAAAAGAAAGAAAGTTGAAATTAGATGAAATTCTACAATTAAAAATTATTTAATTCAATTTAATTTATAATTTATCATATTTAAATTATATTGTAAAAGGTTGTGCACCCTCTATTATAGCACATGTTTGTACATTCCTAGCTATAAGATGTGTCTCATACTATAAAAGAAAAAGAATTTAACATGTATGAGATTATATATATATATAATTCAATTTTAAATTTAATTAAAGTTATTCACAATGTATAATTTCTAATCGACTTTAAATATTTAATCAAAGATTTAAACTATCATGATGTCTAGGTGCTCTAAATTTCCACCTTGAGGTGTAACTATGACTAATTCAGAGCAGAAAGTGGTAGTAACAAATTCCTACAAGGTCAAATTTAAAGCATGAATACTTTAATTAATTAGGTTAAAATATATATTCAAGTTTGCACATTTTGTGTAGAAACTTTTCTAAGCAACCTAAAATTTATATGACTCCTAAGTAGCCGCCACCTCTAATGTTTGTCTGATCCCCATTCTCATTGTCATTTCAACCTATACATACATATAAACATTTAGTTCGCTTATAATATTTACAAGTGTACATGCACATTTGATAAATAGTGAATTCAAAATTTTTATAATTGTAAAGTTATAATAATGTAATTTAAATAGTTTATAGTATAAATGTACCTACCCCTGATCTGAGGCACTCGAAAACCCCTTGTGTGGAATCGACATGGAATTCGATTGAGTCCGCTAAACCAACATAAATATTTTGAACATATGTTCATGATTGAATTATAAATTAAAAAGTCAAGTGAAAAAATTATTTCATATATAATTTAAAAAATTGAAACCAAAATACTCCATGAAGGTTTCCGACTTTGAGTGATGTCAACATATATAGTCGAGGTGTAGATGATTGCCCTATCGTTAATGTCATCTACTCCAAACAGTTTGATTGTTAAAATATATTACAATTTTTTCATAAATATGTTCATTAAAATTATTATAAATTCAACATGTAGATGCATATTTATACTTATGTCATAGTGTCCTTAGGATGATGCTCTATAGTAAGAACTTCTACGAATGAACTGAGGTGACCAAATGATCCACTTGAATTTCCACGTCCACTTGAATTGGGTGTGGCCTAATTAGGTCCATAACATAGCTGATGGAAACTAGTACATACATGTGGTGTCGACACTCATGGAGTGGTACTAGGAACAACTCCATATAACACTCCTCCATCATCATAGTCTCTATGCTCCCTAGCCGCAATCACAAAAGCATGTTGATAAAGGTCTCCTACAAGCATACTCAAGGATCCTAATGTTGATATCACCACACATTGATACAAAAATGTGGGAATAGCAAGAAAAAGAGGAGAAACAAGGGATTTCACATGAACAGGGTGTTGGGGATCAACCCTTGTCCCTAACCTCTATTGTGGCATGCCACCATGAACAACCTTAAATGAATTAAAATCAAAATAATTGGGATTTTTCCCCAAAAAAAATCTACATAGAGTTTCCTCAAAAAATATAATGGGATCTCTAGATTAGCATGTGGTGGATTTTCAAATTCAAAAACCATCAATCCCAAAAATGTGCACTCATCTATGGATATATACACCACCTTGAATGGATATTCTAGATTTAGTGGCAGGAATGGGCTGCTGAGTATTAGGGTCGATAAAATAAGGTGCTATATGGGATTTTTTAATTTTTAGATCTAAAATTTGTTTATATTAGATACCATCTACATAAAATTATCTCATTTCCTCTCTATCTAATCAATGCCTAAGTCAGAATCGATAGACCTAATGGCATCAACAACGTTTTGCATCGCAGACACAAAATGTCTCACATGTGGTACAATCAATGCTTCATTTTACATAGCATTAATTTGGTTTTAAATTTATGTCACATGTTCATTGATACATTCTCAAAATTAATCCTCATCTGATCCTCATTGGATAGTACTATCATAACTTGTTAAGCAATATTGACCCATAGGTGATCCCACAAAGCTAGTTTAAAATTTTTGGGAGATTCTGATTTTTATTAAGATCACATATCTTTAGAAAATATAATGATTTAAGCCTTTAACATTCCATTTAAATAATTCCAATTGAATATGGTTTGATCAAACTACCTTAGATCAAAACCCCTTGGATAGAACCCCGCTAGTTTTAAACCATACCTATAATAGAGTCTCCTTTACACCTATCAAAATGTTGATAAAAAACCACTTTTGATTTACCTTTTGGGGGATCAAATGAATCATTTAATTTTTATTTTTTTAAGTATGTATTCCTTATTATAGGCTTCCCAAAAAATATAATTTTAAATAGATATAAGTTAATTATTATATTTATCTTTTATTTCTTGTGAATGTAGGTTTTTCACTGAATATCAAGCTCTTTGTTCTGCACATGTGGAAAATAGAAGATTATTAATTTGTTTTTGAAAAATATGGGTGCACCAGATATTGAAATCCTTAATCCAAAAAAAAAAGAAAAATTTAATTTCAATACATACAAAAAAATTTATGTGTTATACAGTCTGCCTATGTCTGAATTGTAATTGGTTTGACTTAAAAACTTGATTAAGGAAAAAACATTCAATAAAACACTATGAAACCAATTAGAAGAACTAGACATCATAGTTAAAAATCCAAATTAATTTTTTTTTTATAATTTTATCCTTCATGGAAAAAAATTTGTGTTATACAGTGAGTGTCACTCAAAAATGGTGTTTACTAAGAAAAACTAGTTTTCGAAGGAGATGGAATTTAAGAAGTGCAATCTAATTTCAAATTTTTTGGAAAAAAATATTTAGAATCTACAAAAAAAATTTCACAAATCACTAGTTTGCATCATCTTCAGATTCCTCACAGTTTAGTTGTTATAAGTGCCCAAAAGTGAAGATTTAGTTAGAAAAACTCAGTTCAATGTCTAGTTTGGCCAAAAATTGTAAACCAGTATTTCAGGATCACCCCCATTTTATTTAACTTTGATTGTTGATGGTAAGCTTCTAAAGAACTACATGATTGATTCAAGAGCTTCATCTAACATCATGCTAATGGATATTATGAAAGATATGGGATCAAAAATCAATTGTGCCTATGGAAAATGTTATGCCATGGACTTAAAAGAAATAATAGTCATAGGAGTGATAAAGGATGTCCCATATAGATTGGATACTTTTTTAGAAAAGGATTTTTTCATGAGCATAGATGTGGTGGAAATCCCACCAAATTATGGTGTGTTATTTTCAAGGAAGTGGACTGATTCCATGGGAGGTAGCATGGTGTGTGATATTTATTTTTCCACATTCCCAATTGAGAGACAAGACATCAAGCTTGTAAGGTAGCCAAGAGCCCCACATATGATTGAATATGTCTAAGAAGAGGAAAAAATTCACTTTATGTATATTGGTATTGATAACTTCAGGATTGAAGAGTTATAAGAAGAGGAAACATAAATTGCACTCCTTAAGAGAGAAGTGTCGCAACAAGCAAACAATGATGATTGATGTAATACGTGTTTTGATGGTGCTTGCTCAAAGGGAGCCAGTGCAGGGGTGATACTCATTTATTGATTTTTGCATTCAAAAATAATGTATCTGAATATGAATCTTTACTACTAGGTCTAAGACTAGCTGAGAAACAATGAATTAAGAAATTAAGGGATATTGGAGATTCAAAGCTTGTTGTTTCTCAAGTTAGGTCAAGATATGTGCCAAAGAATAACATGTTGAGACAATATAGAAATGTTTTTTGCGACTCAATAAAATAGTATGATGCATTTGGTATTGAGTGGTTGGATAGGAATAAAAATAAAGTGGTATATTTTATTTCCAATATTGCACTCCAACCAAATGACATCACTTTTGCTGGCATTTCAAAAGTTGAAGTGTAGATCAGACCTTCAGTTCTTGATAACATAAAGAACTGACAGGTTTTTAATCATGATGAGGACATTTTGAGATTATTGCAATGTGTAGATTAGTATGAAGGTCAATAAAATGACTTTGGAGATTTTGTGGAGGAAGTGGATGGCAAGGAGATAGTGTTTGGGAATGAGATCTTTTAGCTAAAGACTAACAAAATTGTAAAAGGGTTAGTTTCCTTGGATAGGGTTTTTGATGACCCTAACAGGAGTAATGCTAATCAAACATCCACTCACAAAGAAGACTTGGAAGAAGTAAATCTTGGTATTGAAAATTCTCCTAAGAAATTCTACATCAGGAAGAAGATGAAACCTCAGCTCAGAGCAATGTTGATTGCTTTCTTAATAAGATGCAGGCATGTGTTTACCTAGTCTTATGATGATTTAAAGGCCTATAGGGAAGAGTTGTTTCAACATGATCATATTCCCTTGAAAGATGATGCTAAGCCTTTTAGGAAAAAGAAAAGTCTAATCAATCCTACATTGGCATCGAAGATGCAAGAATAATTTGTCAAGCTAAGAGAAGCAAGCATCATCAAATCAATTGGGCATTCTACATGGGTGTCTAACTTAGTGCTAGTGAGGAAAAATAATGGCGATATAAGGATCTATGTGGATTTCAGAAATCTTAACATATAATCACTGAAAGACAACTATCCACTACCTAACATGGAAGCTATGTAACAAAAGGTGACTGGCTATGAGATTTTATCCATGATGGATGGTTTTTTTTGGCTATGATCAAGTTGTGGTTAAGGATTCCAAGCATTATAAGACTGCATTTACTACTCCTTGGGGCACTTATGTTTAGGATTCCTTTTGGCCCAACAAATACAATTGCTACCTTTTAAAGGACTATGGATGTGGCCTTTTCCAATTTCATTGATATTTTACTAGTAGTGTACTAAGATGATTTGACAACATACATCATGAAAGAAGAAGACCATTGCATACATCTGGAGAAGCTATTCAAGAAGGCACTTGAGTATGGCATATCTTTGAATCCCAAGAAGTGTTTGTTTGTGGTGAAAGAAAGAAAGTTTCTTGGCCATATTGTGCCAAAATAAGGAATAAGAATTGATCCTAAAAGAGTGGTTGCAATAGACCAAATTCCACAGCTAAAGAATGTCAAGGGCATGCAATCATTCTTTGGTCAGATTGAAATTTCCTGAGGAGGTTTGTGTAATGGTGTAAAATTTCACCCCTTGCAAATTCACATACTTTCTTTTTTTTGCTTTAGTGTCCACTCCCTTAGCATCTTATGTAGGCTCATTTTATCCCTTGCATCATCCTTTTTCCTTCTCAAGATGCTTAGCACCCCTTTTTAGTGGCTACCCTCTCATGTCAGCTTTGCATTGAACCTTGTGCTTTTCCTATTCACATCATTTTGTAGCATAACATGTCCAGACGCTAGTGCATTGTGTGGATGTTCATTTTCCACACTAGCATCTTGTGACGTTTCAACATTCAAATAGTTGTTTCCATGCATGTTTTCCAATTGTCACCTCCTTTGGTTGGTGGTAACAACCCTCAACATGCCTTGTAACAACTAGAGAAGCTTATTTTCCTTAAATGCTATATTTTTACTTCATTTGCAACTCTCTTCTACTTCTAGCTTCTCTCTTTCTTCTTAGGTTGTCCCTTTTCCATCTTTCCTCTCTTTCTTGCACATCTTCATACAACTTGTTACAATAGCTTCACTCCTAGCTTCATTCCAGCTTCTAGCTTCTATTTCTTTTCCTTGGACATTCTCCTATCTTACTTGCATAGCTCTCCTTGCTTGCTACAACAACACTTTCAATATCCCTTTACAACTCTGTCAATCTCTCACAACAATCCTTTGCAAGACATTGTTGGCTCTGGTAACTTTCTTTGCTTCCCTCCTTGTCTTGCTAAGCCTTGCATATCTACATTGTGCCTTGCACCTTTGAGCATCTTAGGATTTCACACATCCCCTATCTATTGCATCTCTACTTCATGATACGATTTATCCTCCTCAAGCAGCGGTTGATTTTATCATCTACATTTTGTGATACGGGTTATCCTCCTCGAGCATGGTTTTCTTTTATCACATTGCATTTGCTTACTTCTATTCTCTCTTTCTATCTAGTTTTCCATGGAGGTGGGACAACCAAAATAGGGGTTTGACTAGACATGGAAAACCCCTATACAGCCCCAACACTTTCTACAGATCTTACACATGCAGGTATTGGAGAAAATCACATCCTAGAGGCTACATCACTTGCGTGGTTGTGAGAATTTTCTTTCTTTCTTCTCCTCATCTTTATCATTTCTATTTCACTTTATTTTAGTTATATTAAATTTTGCTACTTTACTGCATTCTGTAAGTTCTTAGGGATCATATTTTTAGTAGCCATTTAGCTATTCTCTTTGATATTCTTGCTTTTTGGTCCATACAAGATGCCAACTCACATTTGGGATGCTAGCGCACTACAATGTCATATGTATTCTGCATTGTCATCCTTTGATTGAGAGCTTGACATTTTATCTAGAGAATCTTTATGACTTGCTCTTTCGGATTCTGAAACTCTTGTTGTTGTTCCTTGAGGTGGTTAGGGTAGTTTTCCTCGTGAGGCTCTCTGAATGAATGGAACACGTGAGTAGTGAATCCCCCTTGTCTACATTTTGGTGAACCTGACGTGAAGAGAATATATTTCAAAAAACTAGGAATTTATTTACCCCTACTAGATGGAGTCATAACTTTTGACTTGGTGCTTAGAATTTAGAATCGTTTGCACCATTGAAAAGGTCTCCTAGAGAACTGGTTCAATCCCTAAAATACTATTCCTTTGGCTATTGAATTTTAGGGATCGATGCATGTTCCCACCTCAAATTACACTCTGAAGACCTTCGAAAATGTGAATTACTAGAACATAGAAAATATCAAAAAATCTAAAAAATCTAGATTTTTAGTTTTTCCTAGTTCGATCACCCCAAAATGAATCTAAATCTTCTTTAATTTGTTCATTATCTATTTTTTTTCAAAATTTTATGATATTCCATTTCATGCATGTGATAGTGACTTGGCTTTGGCAATGTTACTTTGTATCTTTAATCCTTCTCACAAAAGTCCTCTTGCTTTAGAGGATATTTTGTTGCAAGAAAATGAAATGATTTATACCTTTCTTAATTTTACTCTACCTTCTCTTCATTCCAATGCACTCTCTTCTAGAGATGTTGCATTGGTGAATGATGAATCTCATCTTTTTTCTAATGCACTCTCTTCTAGAGATAATGCATTAGCGAATGATGAACCTATTTCCACATCTGATCCCCCTTAGATTGATGTTGAGAATATTTTTTTTAATAGTTATTTTACTAGTTATGATGATTTTGTAAATGTAATCTATATCTCTGCTACCCCTCAAAGGTCTAACAGACTAGTCATTTACATAACTCTAGCTATTCCTTCTCCTAAAAGGATTTTTCTATTGATGGTGTTCCATTTGATAATGATTCTCTTTATCCCTCTATGACTCAGTCTTATAGAGTGGTAGCCCATACTTATGAGAATAGTGTGAATAAACAACCAATCTTTCCTCAAGCACCTAAACCTACAACTAAATAACCTAGTGATTACGATCTTTTCGTGAAACTTCAATTTACTCCAAGCCAGATCTCACTAAGGGACCTATTTTAGTGTGCTCTGTTTTATCAAGGTATGCTTCAGGAAGCCTTGGAAAATATCCTATTTCCTTCTTTTACTAGGCCGATAGATGTTGATGTGTCGATAGCTCGTATTCATGCAGATTCATTGAATATTACATTCTATCTACATGAACTCCCACCTCTAGAAGTATAGAAGCAAGTGGATCCTCTGATGATTATAGTTAACATTAATAATATCAACATTAGACATACTCTCATTGATGTTGGTTTAATGCTCAATGTATGTAGCATCAATCTATTGCCTAAGATTAATATGGATTCATCTTCTCTTAATGCTTCTTCTATTGACATTCATGGGTTCGATAATGTTGGTCGACAAGTCCTAGGCACGATAGTATTGCCTTGGATGTTGGGACTCTATACTATACCTACACTTGTATATGTCATGCCAAAAAAGTTACCTTATAAACTTCTTCTTGGTAGACCATGGATTCATGCTATAGGTGTAGTCTTGTCTACCTTGCATAAATCTATTAAGTTCATTTGCAATAATGGAGTAGTCAAAGTGAAGGATGACCCTGATGCTATGCACTTATGTTAAATGGTAGCTACCAGTCAGGTTTTGGTTGTGCCTACTCTTATTCCTTTAGTGTCTTCCAATGTGTTGATGATTACTTCAGTAGTACCTACTACAAAGGATACTCTTGAGATATATGTCCCTGAAGAATATCCTTCAAAAGAAATAAATCTTAAGTCTACTCCTTCAACCTCTTCTCAAGAAAATGCATGTCTTGGTGATGATTAGGGTTCTCTAGAATTTACAAACTCCTTTAGTAGGGAGCATAAAGTCAACTTGGTCCACTTAAACTTTGCAATAACATCATCCAAATCCTCTATCAAAGATGATTATTCTTTTGTATTGCAGGATAGTATGAGCAACAATTGTAATGTCCTTGATGTCGATCCTCCTCCTAAGGAAGATGATCAAACTTCTATTGAAGAGGTTAATGTTGGAAATTCTGTCAAGAAAGATGCAAGAAAGATGCTGGTGATCTCATAGAGGAGTATAATCCCCATTACCAAAAAGATACTCTCCATGTAGATCCTCCACTGTCTACTATCTTTGTATCTTCTTCTTGTGAGAAGTCAAACTTTTCTCCACAAGAGAAAGGGTTACTTCCTGCTCCTGATTCTTTATCTAAGAAAAAGTGTGTTTAGTTGTGGCTTCTAAAATCCCACTTAATTACTCTCCCCCCTTCTACACATAAAAAATTTCATAAGCATGAAAAAGAAAGGCATTCTTTTTGTGCATACCATCAAGTGCCTAGCCATTTCACTAGTGAAAGTAAGTCCTTGAAAGATAAAATAAAACAACTTCATGATTCATGTGCCATCACTCATTTATTTGTTGATGCACCTACCTATTTTTCAAACGATACTTGTGATATCAAGGTTTACCTCTATCCTATATCTTTTAAGTATCTTGTAGGGTTCTCCTCCCTTGTATGTTGGGGGAAATGATAACTTGTCCTAGAGATGTGCATCCTTCTTAAAAATGACCCCCTCTCTTCTCTCTATCTTTCAATTGAAGTGTCCCTTGAGTGGACCCCTTGGTGTCTTGAAGGGTTCCCAAGTGATGCAGAGTGAGGTCTTTAATCAAAATATCACAATCCAATCAATCCGCAATCACTCTTCTATCATCCAAACCCTAACTAAGGGTGTTTTCCACCACAACTTCACAACTCCTCTTGTAGGTGTGCAAACCTGGTTATTGGAACTCTTGTTTCAATTTGTACCTCTAACTCACAAACCCCTCACCTTTTTAGACACCCATTATTGTCTTCTCAAACATATCTAGAAACTACTTATGGTCACTTTGGACCATTACTCCCAAAATAGGGCTCCTACACTGTCCCAATAGGCTAATTAGGCCACATTTGCAAAGCAACTCACCTTTAAATTTCTCTCCAGGCACAAAAATCCATTGGGCAGTCATAATCAGACTACATAAGCACCAAATCCACAATTTTCCTCTCAAGAAACACTTACTAACTCCTCTAATCACAAAACCCTCACTTTGCTTAGGTTTTGAGGGGGTTTATTGAAAATTTGGTTTCCCAACCTTTCCTCACTATAACATCTCTTGAAAATCTTCTAAAAATTCTTGCACAAGCTTAATCTATCATCAAAAATTGTTGCCCCAAGGTTTTCACACATTTCCATTCTTAAACCTCTCAAATTCACTATAATCAACCTTTTCCACACCTAGGGCATTATGCAAAAACCTTCAAATGACCTCCCCTACTCCCCAAAACTCTCCTAACATTTATTTCTATCCTATTTGACCCATTCAACTCAATTATAGTGGTCACAAATGGTGGAATGGGTCTTTGATCATTTTATGTTCTCAAACCCTTTATAACGCTATTTTTTGGCTGGCTACAAAAAATTGATTACCAACTACTTCAAACTCAATAATATTCCATAAAAAAAAATTAGAATGAAGTTAACAAATATATCTAGTTATTCAAAAGATTTAATCTGAAAACATATTGTACGGGTCTATACAGATCAAGAGAATAGTAAATTTCTAGAAAAATCATAGTATTTTGGGAGTTTTCAAATTGTTTTCTTCACCAAAACTTGCAAATCAGTGTTTACAATGAGATACCAAACATATACCAAAATTTTCATGTTGAAAACCAACCAATACAATCATCAAAACTAACTTTCAATTCCCATGACTATTATGATTCCAAGTTTGCACTTTTGCAACTTTTAACATGACAACATTTTCACAATTTTTGCAATATTTGCATCTTTTTCCAAAATATAAAAAAATATAACTCAATTGGGAAGAAATATTTATTTTTTCAAACCAAGGATTCCTCAATTTATTTTCAAAAAATTAATCACCCATGTGCCAAATCACAAAGCCCTCTTTTTAATCCAAGAAACTCAGGTTTTACTAAAAAACACCTTACCAAACCTTGTAATCACATTAAATAGGACTACATACCTCCAAAAATACTCAATACAACATCTCACAATGCTGCCCCAACATAATTCACTCATTAGCATATCAAAACCTCTCTTTTCCACACAAGAAACTTCTTTTTTTCACACTAGGGCTTATTTCCCAACACACCTTCAAGCCTCCCTTGCACTCACAAAAAATGAACACATCTAACCCTACAATATCAATCCCATTCCAACTAGTTACAGTGATGATAGAGGGTGGAATGGGTTTTAATCCATTTTGGTAACTGCAAACCCTTAAAACAAGGTAATCAGATTAGTCACAAGAAAACAATGATAAAATGCTTCAAATAAAATATAAGTCCCTCAAACTATGTGAAAATATATGGTAACACATTCCTTCATGAAAGTACCATAGGTTTCAAAGAAAAACACCCCTATACAGGTTTGTACAAGTGTTGGAAAAGTAAGAATGCATAGAAAATATGGGAAAACAATGTTATTTCAATTAATTTTTCTTTCCAATCTTCAAAAATAATACATACATCAATGGTTTTCCACACATATATACCTTCTCCCTCAAAAATAATTTTCTAACTTCCACAAACTTCCTTTTGAAATCTTATGACTATTGGACTTCCCTAAGATTTTAAATTTTGCAACTTTTCAATTTTGCCTATTTGCACAATTAGCAATTTTTCATTTTGCACTTTTTGAAGACTCAACCACCGAAACACCTAAGAACCATCCCAAATAACTTGTTACAATATTAAAATGGTCTTATTGACCTTATTTTAGACAAAAAGACATCAAAACCTAAAGCCCACTCCTCAAAACGTTGAATTGACAAAAATCTTTCAATGGTGCCCATGCACCATACACCCCAACTTGTAATTTTTCCATGTCTCTTGGAAAAGATACTACATCTTGTACTCCTTTGTGTCCTTCATAGATCTAACCTCCTTGATCATTGTCCTCAGGTTCACCTTGCTTGGATTCTTCATTGTCCTTGACATATTGGCCATCACCATCGCTTGAAGCTTGCTCCAACTTCTCATACTGTCCTGTGGGGTGTTTCTCAACTTTCCTATCAACAAAATCACACTCTCTTTTACCTCTGTACTCAACCATCTATCAGTTTTCATCACTATACTATTTTCTTCTTGCTTAGTCCTCTATCCTATGCTCTTTTTATCTGCATCTTTCTCATTGTTCATTGTACCTTTACACTTACTAGCCTCTGTCAAACCTACAACTATCATTTTCACTATTCTACCAGCTTCACCAACCTTTTTCCTCTTATTTACTATCTTATCAGCCTCATAAACTTCTGCTCTTACAATATTCAACTATCCATCCACTCTCTTTTCCACCATAGGGAAAATCACTATCCCTATAATGATCTCATCACATTTTTCTTGCACCTCATACTTACCCTTGACTGTACCAACTTGAGACACATTTCCATCTTCCTTCATTTTCCACATGAAAACATTTTTCTTCCCATCTATCTGCAAATCATCTTTTATCTTCCTATCTACTGTCTCATCTTTGTCAATCCTTTCACTGGCTGCCAAACTCATGTTCATTCCTTCATCAACATTAACATATTCCTTTCTCCCTAGCATAATAATCTCACCTTTCTCTTTTGTCTCCTAAACCAATGGAGTTAAATTGGACACTCTCCCATCTTTTTCAATGGTGTATGTATTTTTAATTCCATTGTACATGACTAACCTATCAAACTTCCATGGCCTTCCTAGCAACATATGGTAACAATTCATAGGGAATATGCCACAAACAACCTTATCCCTGTATTGACCAATTTGAAACTCAACTAGATAGCTTGTTCACTCACCACCATAGATTGATTATCACTAACCCATGATACCTTATATCCAGTTATTCTCTAGGCACCCTTTCCAAATGTAATTTATCCACAATTTCAATAGATACAATGTTATCAGTACACCCATAATCAACTATTACTAAACGCATACCTTGTTTTTACATCTACAGGTTTTCCTAAATAATGATCTTCTTTGAAGTAGCTCTCTCTCCTTTGTTTTCTTTAATACTTGTCTCTTCATCATCATACTTTCACCTACTTCAGGAGCAGCACGAAGTGTATTGGAGTTTGAACTTTCAGCTTCATCTTATTGAACTGTTTGGGATCTCCTATCAGGTTTCCCTTCTCCTCCACTAGATGTTGAACCAAGTTTCTCAAGGAACTTCCAAGAAGGGTGACCATATTCTTGGTAATTGTAACACCTACCTATAAAAATGTTAGAATACCTTCCACCTCCAAATTTGTCCCTTGTGCCTCTATAACCACCTCTAAAATCAGTATTTTTCTCTTTACCCTTTCTTGCACTCTCTTATTCTTCATTGGTATGCCTTGCACCTCTCCCTCTATTCACATTACCTCTTCCCCTTAATTGTATTTCTTGCCTTCTCTTGATTCCATCATCTGCCCTTACTACCATTTGGAAAAAATCTCCCACTATCTTAAGAGGGTTCAAACTAATTTCATCTCTTATGTTCAATCTCAAGCCACTCAAATATCTAGCCACTCTTTCAACCTCATCTTCATTGTAACTTTCCATAATGCATAAGCTATGAAATTATTCAATATAAGAAATCATGCATCTAACTCCCTTTGCTTCAAATCTTGCAATTTAATAAAGGTTTGTATGGCATAATCTACTGGTAAAAACTGAGAATTTACCTTCTCTACCCTCCTATCCCAAGTGCTTATCTTGGAATTATCTTTCTTGACCTTATCTTCTTAAACAATGTTCCACCATGTTAGGGTCATGTCCTTCAATTTTTTCTTTGCATATTTCACCTTCTTAGTATCCTCTATGTCTTCAAATTCACAAAAATTATCTAAGGCATCAATCCAAGCCAAAACCTCTTCACTATCCATCTTACCTCTATACATGGGCACTTCAAATTTCACTTTTGGCGTGTTGTCACCTTTTACTACCTTTATCATCCTAACCATTCTCTTTTCTTTAGTTTCTAAGTCATCTTCATCATCTTGGACTCCAACTAGAGGGTTTCCTTCTTCCCCCTCATCCTCCTTATCACTCTAATCTTCATTCACCATTCCTCTTCTCCAATTCTTCTCCAAAACTTCTATCCTGGCTAAGGTAGATTCTTGAGAATCTATATAGAGTGTTTCCTTCTTTAACAACTTATTTTTCAATTCCTTTATATCTCCTTTGCCATTGTACTAGCCTTTGCAGGCATCTTTCCTTGCAACTTTTCAATCTTCAATCTGCAACCTTTCAACTTCTAGAGATCTAGTCCCTAGGCTTTAAAACCACCTGATACAGCCAAGAGTGGTCCTACAACACAACTCAACACAAAATAAATCAACAACAACAATTCAGAAGTCAAAATTCTCAAATTTATTCTCTTTTCACCAATTCAACACTTTTCCTTGTAGCATTGCCAACTCTCTCAATCGGGTAAATCTTCTTGATGACACTCTTTCAGACCAAGACCAACAACTTTTTCAGGGACCCATTTTGGTGTTCTTTTGTTTCTATTTAATATCTAGAGGGTTTCATTTCATTTTGTCTTCTTCTACAAATCAACATTTCTTCTATTATAGTTAAATAAAAATACATAAAATGCTAAATAAATTGAAAAAAAAATACTAAAATTTATCATTGTGTTAAAAATTTCAAAAAAACATGAAAAAATTAAAAAAAAGGGCGTGGAGGCTTTACCTAGAGGTTTCTATCTACTTTGTGAAATCAGGATCCTATGCAGTAAACAAATTAATGAGTATCGTTTATTTTTAAAAATAAATATCACTTAAAAACATAATCCAATTTTGTAAAGATCGAGATCTTGTTTCTCGATTGCTGATTCTAGACCCATTAATAAACAGGACCCCATTCTTTTAAAAATGGGATATTGTATAAAATTTAGTCTCGAGATCCTAAAGCTAAACAATATTATGTTTATTAAAAAGCGGGATCCAATTTTTTGCAAGCCAATTTCATTTTCTTTCCTAAGGAAAAAACTTCCACAGTTTGTGGACACATCTTTGTGCTTTTACCCTTGGACTTAATTAAGCTTCTAATTTTGCAAATTATGCATTCCAAAGGCTTACTTTTTCCATTTTCCAAAAGGGAAACTAACATTTAATGAATGCAATTAATATTTTAATCACTTGGAATGTGAATATCCTAGACTTTTAGGCCAAGACCCATTCACCCAAGCGAAAATGGGTTGACTTTAACTCCTAGGACCCCTTTTTAAGTATGTTTTTGGCAGTATCTTATTGATTGAAATTCAATATGCAATTGTGAACTTTCAAAATCTAATTTCTAGGAAATTAGATAAACACATATAAATACATAGTATTTTTATTAGTTCAAATCTAACATACTTTATGAGATCTGTAGTACCCTCTACATTTCAACTTGGTTGCCTTTGTAATTTGATTCGCCTCTTTGGTTGCGATGTTGTTGGCTTGTTGTGCATTGGGTTAATTAGTACTTAACCAATTATTTGCACTAAAAAATAAAGTTATTGAATTTTTTATTTTTTTTTAAAAGTGAAATATTTCAAGATTGAATTAGTGTAAATAAATGAAGATATGTTAATTAATAAGCAAATTGAGAGTGGAGATGACAAATAGTTGGGAAAGAATAAAATAAAAATAAATAAAGGATCACATATGTTCAGTGGTCATTAATAAATGAATACGTGTAGATAGGAGGATGGCATGTAACGTTTTTTGTAATAGTTTGGCTTGGTAAACGAAGGAGCATGCATTGGGTGCATGGGTGTTGGGCAGAGTAATTAGAGGATCTCAACCATCCCTTTTCGGGGGGATTCGGTTCATTCATTCGAGTGGTATGGCACTGTGGAGAGGATGTCTACCATTTTTTTGGGCACGATTCCAAGAATTCATCCTGCGACGTTGTGGGAGGTAAAAAGGAGAGGAGATCAATTACAGATAAATGGAAGAGTGAGGGATTTCAGGTATTCTCTGAATAAGATTTGTTTTCAGATTTATTCATGACTTCTCATGATGCATACGTATATAAATTTTTCTTAGATAGACTATTTAAATGATGTCACATATTTCCTATATAGTTGAGTTAACTTACCTACTCAGAAGGCTTTTGTATGAAATCTCCCTTGTCGATAGCTTGAAGTTAAGATATTCTGCTCAGTTTGGTTCTTCATACCCTCAAATGCTATTTCCGTGAGAGTTGTTGATAATACTTGACTAAGTTCATGCCTTGGTCTCTAACAGTGCTCTGTTTCTTCATCTTGAGTGTATTATTTATGCTTCCTTTCATAACAAATGTTAGGAATAAGAATGATGTCTGTTATTCCCTCTATGTTAAGAATTCGACTCATGTCTTATGCTTAGATCTGTTAGATCCTTTAATAACTTTGAATAAAGATTTCAAAACAAAAATCTCATCAATACATCTATTTTGTGCATACCCTGTATCCAAAGTTTTCCGTGAGGCCATATTTCTTTGAGGTGAACTGTCAACAGTCTGCATGCCCTGTCTATGACTCCATAGATCACATGCATAGCCTGAGCCTTCTTTTTTATCTAATTTTTCCTAATCATCATAGCTTCTTACTTTATAGTCATGTAACTATTTGTAAAATTCTCACAATTTGAATGTATACTTTACATGAAGAAAATAATTTATCTCATCGCAGACTTGGACTTTTTGTGGAGCTTTTCCCTTTATGCATTCCTCTCATTGCGATGCTTGTATTTTCCTTTTTAAGGAGATAATATGAAATGGTCATACTCCGCGTTCCATATCATTGTACAAATTATATTAACCTGGTATTCATTTATATCAGTGTCCCACCATTATTGACATCCTTTTTATCTTAGTCTATATTCATAGAGTCCCCAAGATAGCCAATGCACTCAATGATCACCTAAAAATGTACTACATTAAGGGATACTAATGTGTGAAGTGGTGCATAGGCTCCAACCTACATGGCTGTGGGCTTTTGATCACAAACAAAGTTGCAGTAATAGTTGTTTTCTAGAGCGATCTCAGTCCCATCTGCAACACTCGAAAATAATGATAATAATGCAAGTAGATGGCGATATTTCCAAATTCCAATATTTACTTTCTAATATATATACTTGGCAACCTATTACAGTTACAACATTTAGAGTTGAGGTATTGTACAAAATTAAATAGCCTCCCTGAAACCTTTGATAACTTATCACAGCTACAACTTTTAGACTGCAAAGGTGTAGTAAATTAAATAATCTCTTTGATTTCATTGTCAACCTATCTAAGCTATGGCGCTTGAACATAATAGGAAGTTTAAAGGTTTAAAGTACCTTTCTGATTCTTTTGGTAACTTGTCACGTTTGCAACATGTGAAAATAGAATGTTGTTGAGGGTTAAATAATCCCTCTAACTTCATTGACAGTCTATCACAGTGCAACACTTAAAATAGAATGTTGTAGAAGTTTAAATAAGCTTCCTGATCCAAAGCCGACCTGTCAAAGATAAAGTTTCTTCTACGTCATTAGTATAGTTCTTTCTGCCCTTTTTAGACTCTTTCTTACTATAGATCGTCTGTGGATTTGTTTGCATGAACTACGTGGTTGATATACTTTGAAATCCCCTCTATGGCTTTCCCCTGTATTTGTAATCTTATTCTCTTGGACTCTTGACGGCATGGCTCTTGTAGTTCCTATTTGCACCTTTGTGGTGGTTTCCATATTGCGCTGACTTTGTTTCCTCTGTGATGTCCATAATCCATGATACCTTGATGGTGTTTAATTTCTTTGATTATGTTTTATGCTATTCTCATTTCTCTTTTTGTGTTAAGAAAAAAAAAATTCATGACTTTGGAGATATCCTTCTGCCTCCATTCCTCACTTCCCTGAATCTCCACAAGAAAATCGTATCTTTTCTAATGATCAAAATGACTCGCATCTCTTGGACCAATTTCTCTTGTAGTAAATCTATTCACACCTCTTCTACTCTCTTATCACTTTTGGGATGGGAGTCCCGAGACCTTTAAAGATTTGGAATTGCTAATTATTCCTCTAGACTTAAGTAATAGTTTAGGCTGATCTAGAATTTCTCAATTATTCATGTGCTGCAATCTCCTCTTTTTGGTTGCTCCACTTTGCTAAGTGTTGTAGATGCGCCTATACTTATCATTAAATTCTAAATATATATATATATAATCATGTAAATGTTTGTGTATGTATGAATAAGAAATCTGCATTGTGGTCATAAATATCCATGTAATTATTGGAAATAGTGATATAGGAAATATTGGTTTATTCTATTAGATGTTTAAGTTCTCTTGAGTTGAAAAGGACAACATAGTTTATGATAAACTTGCTTTTATTGCTTTCTTTAAGATAATCTTCTATAGATAGATATGCTTGAGGAAAAAATAGTTATTTTATTTATTTTGAGTTATGTGAGTATTTCTAAAAGTATAAAATGTAAATTGAGTGTCTATTAGTAATTCTCATGTAGTAAATGCACTATAATGAATATTTTAGAACATTATTATGAAGATATTATCCTTCTATAAGAATCACTAAACTCTAGAATAGTAGACAATAATAGATGCCTTTTTATTTTTAATATAACACTTCATCATATAAGCATTTACTTATCAAGATATTGGCATAAGATGGTGAGTGAGAGGTTGTAAAAGTCCTCACCTTGACGAAGTCTTTAGGTTAATAAACCTTAAACTCAGTCCATTATTTCTTTCAATGATTTCTTAGAGCTATACTTGAATATGAGAGGAATTTTGAGGATGAATAGGATTATGCTTCTATAATAGTTTTGCATTATGATTCGTTATATAAGTAGATATTGTTGGAAGTTGCGAAGGTTTGATTTTTGTGATTGATATTGAAGTGGGTGGATTTTGTTAATCTTGATTAAGTTTGAAGAATTTGATGCAATGTTTTTCACTATTTGTTCTACTGTTGTACCTTGATGGAAACCATTGTGTTGATAATTTGTTGTCTTCCAGGGGATAGAGGGGATATGATTTTTATTTTATATTTTTGTAAGGGTTGGTATGGGGACAACCTAGGAGGATCACCTTGGGTAACCCCTATCAAGCCCGGTGTATTTATTGAGTTTAATGTTGTTTCACCTCAAAGTAGGTGGTTTTATGATTTTGTCTAGTACTTTGAATATGGTTGATCTTGCACTTGGATTGTTTTTATGTGCATGGAGCCTTGCATTTGAATGTGGTTTTTGTTACTATGAAGTTCTAGCGTGAGATGGTGCATGCCTCTCTTGGTGCAGCTATTTTATTGGATTACGTTTCTTGAGCAAGTTGGCTTTCCATTTGAGTTTTTGAGATATGTTGTTAGTAGGGGAGTGATTCTTCATGGGGCCTGGCACACAAAGTGGTGCCCAAGTAACTCATGTGGAGTTAGTCTAATAAGTGAAAACTAAATCAATACATTAGGTAGTCTAAAACACTTAACTGTATAAATTATGCCTCACTCATGGACTCAAGGGCTAGTTCAGACTTGGGGACGAGTTGAGAAGGCCTGGAATGGCAAGATCATTAACTTGTCTTTATGAAAGATAATCGATTCTGCATTGGATTGCATGTGGGACCAGGTTTTGTAAGAGGTCACCAGGGTAACCCAAGTTGGGGGCCAGGGCCTAGGAAGATTAGCCAAGGTAACCCATGCAACATTGCGATTGACACTCTCCCTTTAACAACCATGTATGCTTGTTTCCCTCTAATTTATTCTTGGGCCTTTGGAAGCACATGTTAGCATTTGTATGTTGATGCTATATTGGTTATTCCTTATGTTGGGCACATCTTGTGTTGGTTATATCTTGTGCTAGAGATTGCCTTATATTATTGTGGATCTTGTTGTGAAGTCTTGTATCCTTGTTCTGTTTGATGGTTATTGTTGGGGTCCTTCTTGTCATCTCTTAGCATGGGGGGTGGGCCTTAGGGTCCACATGGTTGGGTAGAACATGCTATGCACCCCATTGGGTCTCTAGTTGTTGATCGAGAAGTACAAAATTGTACCTTATAGTGACTCCTGAGTTGAACCAGAGTTGGATCCAGTATTGCAGCTTTGTACTCCTCCATTTCAAATGTATCATTCCATTTTATTGTATCTTCCCCATTCATTTTGGGAAGCGGCATTGTAATATTGTAATCCTTGATTAATGTATTGTCCATGTTCTTGTTATCTTATGGTTACTGGTGTTTACTTACCTTTAATGTGATGTAATGATCTTGTTGTGAAAAGTAATGCAATCATGAAAAAACCCAAGAGATTTGTTATATGTAGTTCATGTTTAGTTTCATTTCATGTGATATATGATTATTATGATGTATGTTAGTACTTTAAAAAAAAATTGGTGCCATAAATGTTAGAAGTATTAGTATCCTTTGGGGATTGCTTGGTGGGGCATTACAAGATCAATTTAAGAGAAAATATTATTACCAAGAGCATTTAAGAGAAGATCTTTCAGCCATTTTTTGCAACAATTCAAGATACTAACATCATGTTCAAGCTTGTGTGTGTTCATGTCATCTTGGGAAGGCTAATATGTATTGTTGATCCTAAAGCATCCAAACATTTTCAAGTGTCCAAATCAATCAAGCAAAGCAAGATCAAGTTACTTAGAGTGATTTCTTTGTCTCTAGTCCTCTAAGGGAAGCCATTGAAGGTTTGGTGAGTTGTAGATAGAAAGTTTTCATTCATCATTTCCTTGTAGATTCTCATTATCTTCCTATCAAGGTTAAATTACCAAAGGGTGATCCCACAATAGTGGTTTACAATTTTTGGCCAAACTGGACACTGAAATTATTATTTTTAACTACATCTTCACATTCGAGCACCTATAGCGGCTAAACTGTGAAGAATTTGAAGATGATGCAAACTAGAGTCTCATCACATTTTTTCCCTAGATTCTAAAAATACTTTTTTCAAAATTTTTGGAATCAGATTTAACTTCTTTTTCCATGTCTGATGAAAACTATTTTTTTTTTTCAAAAAACAACATTTTTAAAAAGTGATGCACAATATATAATGCATAATTTTTTTTTCCATGAAGGATAAAATTATAATTCTTTCAAATTTAATTTTTTAACTCTGATATCTAGTGCTTCCACTTCGTTAGGTAGTTTTTTATTGAATATTTTTTCCTTAATCAAGTTTTGAGGTCAAACCAATTACAATTCAGAAATAGCATGATTATATAATGTGTAACCTTTTTTGTATATATTGAAATTCAACTTTTTTTGTTGGATCAAGGACTTCAATATTTGGTGCACTCATATTTTTTAATTTTTTTTTGATAATCTGCTATTTTTCCACATGTGTAGAATAGAGACCTTCATCTTCGATGAAAAATATATGTTTAATAAAACTAAAAAAGCAAATGCTTAATAAAACCAAAACATATTAAAATTATATTCGTTGGATAGCTCACTCTGAGGACTACCCGATTCTAATTGGGTTTATGAAGATTCCTTCATTTTCATCCTCGACCTGTGCTTCGAAGTGCCAAAATTTAGGATTTTTTGTGTCTTAGGGGGGATGAGGTATAAGGGGGGTTCAGGGTTCAATTGAACTAGGGTTCATTCGAACCCCTTCAAAGGGGTTCACTCGAACCCCTTTGCTATGCATTTTTTTTTGTTTTTTGGTGGTCAAAATTCAAACCTAGTTTGTTTGAACCTCTAATTGGTCCGTCCAAACCAATAGGCTTGTATGAACCCTGAAAATCACTTTTTTTGCTTTGGGGTCAATTTTTATGAGTTTTCCTTCCTCACTTGAATTGTAAACCACTAATCTGGCTTCACTCCAAACTTGGAGTTTGACTTAGTCAAACCCCCATTCAAACAAAACAATTTTCTTCTCTCTTTGTATATGTACAGATTACAGGTTGAAGAAGGATTGATCTTGAAGAGAAATTTTACATTATTGCATAAGTTGATATCATTGTTGTCAAGCCACAAAAATAAGATTTAGATTTTATTTATGACTTTCCAATAGTGGAACTTGTGTAAAAAAAAAGTTATTTAAACCATCATCAGAGGACTACCAAATGTATTTTTAGAAGCCCCAACCAAGACCCATTTGAGCTACAAATTTTTTTTCCTTTAGCAGAGCGCAAAACCAACCTTTGTTGACTAGTACATGTCTCCTAACCTTTTTAGATTTGTGTGCAAACTATGATTTTAGTTTTTGTACTTTCAAGAATTTACATTTCATCTATTAGCTCTTATAATTCATTTATTCCAAGCATTGCATATCTTATTAGTTTGGTTTCAAATATGTCCAATTGTCTTAAGGACTGGGATCTAAGTTTGATTGACTCACCATTATCTTAAGGACTGAGATCTGGGTCTAAAGCCCCCCTACTCACATGAGTTGTGAGGATGATGGCATAGGGTGTGGAAATGGTCTTTATACTTGCTAGATGCATTTGGATGAAACATTTTAAAAGCTCCTACACACAGGACATGACATCTTTAAGAAAGTCTAAAAGGCCATGCATTTTATGCAGATCCAATTATAATTCTTCTTTGAAATAATATGTCAAACAATTGTCCTCCCTTGTTTATGCTTTCACATTTTTCATGCATGATTTTCAGAGTAGCTACAACCACATCGTCAAACCGCATGAGGAAACCCATATTTTCTTACATTGCAACAACTTTCTCCATGAGATGCAACCAAACACTTTACTGGCATGACCAAAACATTTGAAATGCAAAAAATTTAGTAGTGCTATGTGTGGGTGAGTGGGAAAAATAGTTTAAAACTAAGCGGGAACAATTTGAACACGAATGAAAAAATGGGATAGCCTAAGTGGACCCCACACTAGCACACACCTAAGTGGTCAACCCTTAGAGTGTGCTAGTTAAGCCTAGCCACTCAATCCTTCTCAGCTTATGCGAAACCTACAACAATGAATCCTTCTACTTCTTTATAGGGGAGAGGGAAAAATAGTCGTGTGGGTTAACTTTGTCAACATGTAGTCATTGATTAGAATATCGTAGAACCTTCATTTTTTGTTTGAAATGTGGATTGGCCTTTTATTTATCTATAACTAAGGTTTGCAGGTGTGACACATCATGCAACTTGCCACATTAACACATCTATTGAAAAGTGTCTAAAATTTGAGTTTTTAAAGATTTGACCAAAACTTAATTATGGGAACCCTAGTAGTTGAACAAAAAAATACTATTTGTTGCTTGTAAAATATCATATTTTTATTTAAAATAAATTAATATGCAACCTTAATGGACCAAAAACCTATTTGTAACCATAAATCTTTGATAAATATTGCTTTTAATGCTATGAGATTTCCACAATCCATAATGCTTATTTTTTCTGTTTCTGGTTTTTGATTGTGTTCTAATTTTTGCATCAACCAGAAACAGAAAAAATAAAAATCTTGCTTTTATATTCATCACATATGGAGAAATAGTTGAACACAGAAAAATTATTTTTTGTTATGAAAACAACACATAATTATTTAAAGTACAACTTATATCAAACAAAAATGGACCAATAGTTGAACACTCAAACTTTTTGAAAATCCTTCACATTTAATAGAAAAATACATGGTATTTATTGTGCTCACCTTTTATATTTGTGATAGGACAAAGTATTAATATAAAAAACTCCAATGCTTGCATTGTTGTACCCCATTAGTTGTACACATAAGAACAATACTTTTTCACTATGATAACAATACTTGTTTAAATGAGTGTCTTATTTTATTAAAAGAGAATTTTATTTTTTAAGTGACACACGTATAGTGGATAGTTGTGATATTTTATTTGAGACAAAAAAATACTTATTTCACTTCTTCATGAATGTATTTATGTCTTTTTTATATGACATTCAAAGGTTCTCATGTGTTCAAGTATGGGCCCACTTTTGATCAACATTTGGTTATCTTCTTTTTCACATTTAGACTATTTATTTACAATATATAGTACTTATAAATATGTGGTAAGACTGGGTATTATAATCACAATTGATTGTACAACTATTAGATCCCACACGACTATTGGTCCCTCTCTCCTATTGGGTTAAGTGAAGCCCAAATTAGCATGTTTCCTTCATAATTCAAAATGCTTTCTCATTTTGTAATTACTTCTATTGGCGTGTGTGGCCAATTTAGAAGTTTTCTATTTCAAATGGATTTTTCCATTAATTGGTTGGAGACTGATTTATATAATTAAAGTTGTTGACTGAATGTAATCAATTAAGAACTTGAGAATAATATGAGATAATCCCTAAGTGTGGACGTAGCCATGAAATTGATGGTGAACCATGATAAATCTGTGTTCTTGTTTTGTGATTATTTTTAATCTTTTATTTTTGCAATTTCTTTTTCACTTTTATTCTACAAATTATATTCAACAATTGGTATAAAAGTGGGTTGGAGAATTTGGTGCAGGAAATTGTGAAGAACTTCTATAGCCATGGAAGATGCAAACAAGTGGAAAATAGAAAATGGAAAGTGCAGATAAAATCCCTTCTCATCAAGCAAGATCTTTCGAATGCATTGGCTAGAAAAACCTAAGGGCAAGGCTATTTATCTGATGAAGAATGGGAGAAGCTAGACAAAAAAGCAAGAGCTATAATCTTCATGTCAATGTCCAACAATGTCTTATTTAATGTCTCTGCAGAGAAGACAACACAAGAGCTATGGGACAAATTGTCTTCAATGTATGAGATGACTTCTTCTTCCAATAAGGTATTTATTATGAAGAAATTGTATAATTTAAAAATGTGAGAAAGAGGGGTTATGTCCAATCATTTGAACGAATTTAATACATTAGTTACCCAGCTGATTTCTGTAGGCATAAATTTGGATGATGAAATAAAAGCTATTTTATTACTACGTTCTTTACCAAATAGTTGGGAAGGTGTTGTGATGGTAGTGAGCACTTCGGTGGCTGCCAAAACCAATATGAAATTCGATGATGTTGCAGCCACTTTATTGAGTGAAGATATGCAGAGAAAAAATTAGGAACCCTCATCTGGTGAGGCATTAATGGCTGTAAGCATTGGTAATAGAGGTAGAAGTAAAGAAAGAGGAAAATATCATAATCAAAGGAGCTCAAAATCTAGATCGCAGTCAAGAGGAAAAATAGGTGCCTATTTGTTTTGTGGCAAGCCAGGGCACACAAAGAAAAATTGCTAGAATTATAAGAAGGCACATGACTCAATCATCAAAAATCAAGCAAACACTATAGGTGAAAAGGATGATGGTGTTTTAATATTGGTTGTTGGAGACATGGCTGTAGACTCTTGGGTACTTGATTCTGGAGCTTCTTTCCATGCTACTTCTTGCAAAAAAATTTTTACAAATTTTAAAGATGGTGCTTTCAGTAAGGTTTTTCTTGGTGACAATAAGGAATGTGAAATTTTTGGTAAGGGTGATATAGTTTTAAATTTTAAAAATGGCATTCAATGGACTCTAAAGGATGTTAGATATGTTCCTTTATTGAAAAGAAATTTAATTTCTGTTAGTCAATTAATTGCTTTTGGGTGTGATGTTAAATTCCTTTTAGAAAATTGGCAAGTAACAAAAAGGGTTTTAGTGAGTGCAAAAGGAAAGAAGTTGGGTAATCTTTATATTCTAAAATTCCATGGTGAAGTGGGAGATGCTATGATAGTCATGAACAACAATTCAGAAATTTGGCATAAGAGGATCGGTCACATGAGCAAGAAAGGGCTTGAAGTAATGCTTCAACGTGATCAACTACCCGGCTTGCAACCGGTGGATTTAGAATTTTACAAACATTGCCTTTATGGAAAACAAAGTCGGGCCAGCTTCTTGAGGATAAGCCATGATCAGAAAACCACTCCTTTGGAACTCATGCACTCAAACGTTTTTGGTACCACAGAGGTAACTTCATTTGGAGGAGAAAATTACTTTGTTACTTTCTTGGATGATTACACTAGAAAATTTTGGATTTACATGCTCAATAAAAAATTAGAAGTTTTTTCAAAATTTAAAATTTTCAAGGCTCTTGTTGAAAATCAAATAGGGCATAAAATTAAATTTCTAAAAACTAACAATGGAGGAGAGTTCTATTCCTCAGAGTTTGATAATTTCTGTACAGACAATGACATTTGTAGAATCAAGGTGGTCCCATTCACCCCTCAAGAAAATGAAGCTACTGAGCAGTTGAATTGGACAATTTTAGAGAGTTCGATGTATGCTCTCCAATGCTAGGTTGAGAAAATAGTTTTGGGCAAAGGCGGGCAACAATGCAATATATTTGATCAACGCGCCCCATCATCTCATTTGGATTTTGACATTCCTAAGGAGAGATGGCTTGGGAAGAGAATTTCCTATCATCACTTGTGGTTGTTTGGATGTGGAGCATTCCTGCATATTCCAAAAGAATAATAGATGAAGCTTGATTTCAAATCAAAGAGGTGCATTTTTCTAGGCTATGGAGAAGATCAATTCAATTTTAGGTTGTGGGATCCTATTGCAAAAAAGATTGTTCTCAGTCTAGATGTTGTCTTCAATGAGAAAAAATTTCTAGGTTTACAACCTTTGGACAAATCTTCTAATGAATATTTTGAGCTTGATTTCTTTGGCAATGGTCATGTAAAAAAAATTAGTTTCATTCTCTCAGCCTTTAGTAATTTCTTCATATTCGAGTACCCCTGTTTGTTTGCATCCATTAAATTCAATTGCTCTGCCTTCACCTATTGCATCCCCTATTTATACCAACACACAACCTACATTGTTTAATACAGAGCAACCTCTTATTCAAAATTCCCCTTCACAAATTGCAACGCAACCCTCACTCTTTAATTCACTGCCTTTACACATTGGAATGAAGCCTTCATAAGAGACTTCACTACCCTTGCGATCTATGATGTAGTCTTCACTAATCAATACACAACCACTAGGAAATCTTTCATTTCCTTTCTTAAACCCATCATTTCCTTTCAACATTCAAACGCAGCCTTGTATTTTTAATTCGTTGCCTCTTTTAGCTCATATGCAACCCCCACTAGTCGATCCATTGCCACCTTTGGTTCCTACGTAGCCCCTACATTATAAATCATTTCCTTTGAATGTAACTACACAAACTTTTCCAACACCCTCTGTGTTTGATGTGTAGCCTCCTATTCATGAGAAATTTCCAACTTTGAGCTATTCGCTACCTCCATTAAACTTGGCGCAACCTCCAATAAATCATTCATTTCCTTCTTTGTTTGAATTGCATCCTTCAACAACCAAAATGTAGCCTCCTTTTAGTCTGGCGCCATCCTAAGCAAAACACAATTTGGAGAATTTCAGTTTGCTATCAAAAAGCCAAAGAATTGGAGAACAAGGCAGTATACAAAGGAAAAATATTGGAGTTAGTGTGCAGGGCAATGTTAATACATAGGAAAATTTACAAAGTAATGAAGAAATTGTAGAGCAACAAGGTACTAGTGGTAATTTCTAATCTCAAAGTGGTCCTTAATTGAGGAAATCAACACGGAACAGGAAACTACCACACAAGTATGATGATTTTGAGTTATTTTCTTCTGATAATTATGATTATGAATTATTGTTTTGTGGTGAGGCAGAGCCGGTGACTTTCAAACAAGCTTGTAAAGATACAAATTTGGTCAAATGGATGGAGGCAATGAATGAAAAAATGGAATCTGTGTGAGCAAATGACACTTGGGGTTTGGTTCCTCTTCCACCAAATCAGAAACCTCTGAAGAATAAATGGGTGTATCATGTGAAAGAGGAAGAGGGAGGTCATCAACATTACAGGGCTAGATTAGTTGTCAAGGGTTTTGCTCAGGAAAAAGGCATTGATTTCAATGAGATATTTTCACCAGTTGTGCAAATGACCACTATTCAAGTAGTATTAGGCTTGGCAGCCATATGGGATCTTGAACTTGAGCAATTAGATGTCAAGGCTACCTTTCTTCATGGAGATGTTGAAGATGAATTATACATGGAGTAGCCTGGAGGTTTTGCAAAATTGGGTCAAGAGCATTTATATTGCAAATTGAAACAGAGTTTGTATGGGCTCAAGAAAGCCCCAAGGCAATGGTATTTAAAATTTGATAGCTTCATGACTCAACAAAAATTTATTCGTTTTGATTCAGACTCGTGTGTTTATCACAAGAAGCTTCCAAATGGTGAATTTGTCATTTTATTACTTTATGTTGATGATATGTTGGTTGCTGGCAATAGTGTGAGGATAGTTCATGAGTTGAAACAACATTTATCTTAAAAAAATTTCATGAAGGATTTAGGGGCAACAAAGAGGATTCTTGGGATGAATATAATCAGAGATAAGAAAAAGAAAGAACTTAGATTATCTCAAGAAAAATATATTCTAAAAAATCTTAGATAGATTCAATATGAAGAATGCCAAATCTGTGAGTACTCCCTTGGTTGATCATTTTAAGTTATCCTCAGCTATGTGTCCTAAAAAAAATGAAGAAAAAGAATACATGAAACGTGTTCCATATTCATCAGTAGTTGGCAGTTTAATGTATGTCATGACTTATACTCATCTAGATATTGCTCAGGCACTGGCAGTAGTTTGCAGATTTATGAGTAATCCAGGTAAACAACATTGACAGGCAGTACAGTGGATATTCAGATATTTGAAAGGTACGTTTGATCGCGGTTTATGTTTTGGTGGTAAGAACATACATCTACGAGGTTATGTTGATTCAAATATGGCTGGAGATCTAGATAAATGGCGTTATACCACTGGTTATGTATTCACCTTTGCTGGGGCAGCGATCAGTTGGGTTTCTCAGTTGCAACAGGTGGTTGCACTTTCTTCTACAGAAGCAGAATATATTGCTCTTTCTGAAGGGGCAAAGGAAATGATTTGGTTGTAAAGATTGATAGGTGATTTGTGGTTTCAACAATCTGTTTTTACTTTTTTTTGTGATAGCAATAGTACTATTCACTTATTAAAGAATTCAGCCTTTCATAATTGAACAAAGCACATAGAGCTGCGATATTACTTTATTCGCCATTGTATTGAAGAAGGCACGCTATAGGTGGCAAAAATTGACACAAAATTGAATCCAGCTGACATGTTGATGAAAGTAGTTCCGAGGGAGAAGTTTGAATTCTATAAAGCTTCTCTTGGACTTGTACAGCTTTGACATTAACTCTGCAGTGGTGGGATATCTCTGAGCAGCAATTTGGTCTTCAAGTGGGAGATTGTTGGGTTAAGTGAAGCCCAAATTAGCATATTGCCTTCATAATTTGAAATGCTTTCTCATTTTGTAATTACTTCTATTGGCATGTGTGGCCAATTTAGAAGTTGTCTATTTCAAATGGATTTTTCCATTAATTGGTTAGAGATTGATTTATATAATTAAAGCTGCTGGCTGAATATAATCAATACAAAATTTGAGAATAATATGAGATAATCTCTAAATGTGGACGTAGCCATCAAATTGATGGTGAACCACGATAAATCTGTGTTCTTATTTTGTGATTGTTTTTAATCTTTTATTTCTGCAATTTCTTTTTCACTTTTATTCTGCAAATTATATTCAACATCTCCAACATATTTTCTAGCATATACTGGAAAAAAATAAAATAAAAAGATTAATATGTGTGAAACCTGATATTGTGCAAACTTCCAAATTTGTATGTGTGAGATTAGAATAAGGGAATAATTCTTGTGTATGTTGAGCAACTGCTAAGAAAGGAAATATTCTATATTCAAAGCTTCATTGGAACTGAATTCAGCACAAGGGAGGTGCATCTTACATCAATTTATACTTTGGCTATGTAGCCACTTTTTTGTTGCATCTAATTCTAGTTGTGATCCTTATAAGGACAATGTGTCCTTGCAATGAGCCTTGTAATATCTTGGAATAGGTTATAATATACTGTGATCTATTCCTCACTATGGTTTTTCTATTTTTGGGTTTTCCACATAAAAATCTTGGTGTTCATGCATTATGTGTTGTGATCTCTTTCATCTTTTCATTCATAGCTATAATTAGATATCTATTTTGATTATTGGTTGGATAGTGACTAAATGGTTTAATACAATACTAATTGACCCCTCTCTTAGTATTTTGGATGTTCAACAATTGGTATTAGATCCTAGTTCCTTTTGAAATGCTTAATAGCTTAAGGAAGATCTTGGAGGTTGAACACATGGTTAAAAAAATGTATCCTATTCCTCTAGAAGAAATTTCTATAGTTGGATATGAAGAAGATGACTACATGTTTGAAAAAGAAGAACTTAAAGCTGCTCTTGAAGATCTTGACAAAGTTGAAAGGGAGAAAAAAATCTTGAATGTAATCCTAGTTGAAGCAAATGAACAAATGAAAAAGCTGAGAGAGCAAATCAAGAAGTTTAGAGAAAGACATAAAGAATTTAATGAATAGTTGAAGAAGGAAAATGTAGATATCATCAGACTGAAAGTGCAAGTGGAAGAAAAGAAGAGAATTGTGGATTGCTTGAATGCTAAGATACAAAGCATGATTTATAAATGTACAAAGAATGAACAAGAAGTGGTAACTCTAAGATTAGATCTGGAGAAATCAAGAGCTCATGAAGAAAAATTCAAACCAAGTACTACAATTCTTGATGAATTGATCATGATTCAGAAACCTTTTAAGGATAACTTAGATGGTTTGGGACTTGAAGAAGGACAAAGTTCAAAGACAAATTAGACACCTAACAAGGTTGAAAATAAAATGAAAACTCAAGGGAATGGTAGATAGTTCAAGAATCAAAGTTCAACAACATTGGAAGACCTTCTATCAGACAACCAAATGCTTAAAGGTACCCATCTTTGAATGGTATTTGTTTTTCATGCAACAAATTTGGACACAAGGCTATAAAATGTAGAATTAGAATGAATTAGAATGTTAGATCATTTTCTAGACAATGTTTTGAATGCAAGAAATTTGGACATAGAGCTATCAAGTGTAGAAGTCAAATGATGAATAGGCTTAATATTGGTAGAATGTTTCAATCTTTCAATGGATACTATTATACATGCAATATATTTAAACATAAGGTTAACCAGTGTAGATCAAGAAAGAATAGAAGTCGGTTTGGTTAGAAAAATGTTGTATGCTAAAATTGCAAGAAACCTAGACACATTTCAAGATTTTTTACAAACAAGAATGGAAGGTAGACTAATCTAAAACGTATGAATAAAAAAATGTATCTCTTGCTTGATATGGGAATAATTGATGATGAATTAGACTTAATGAGGCCTTGATTTAGTGTTATGATGTGTTTTACACATCCACATTAGGTCTTTGACCCTTGCAAACTAAATAAAATGCATTTATTGATGTCATGTAAAGTTGTTGTAAAAGACTTTCAGACTTTTCTAGACTAATGTAACTATTATTCTCCTAATTCAATATTGTAAAATGAATTTAATTTAATTATCACATTAATCTACAAGGCTTGTAAATTAAACCTAATCTTAATCTAGCGTTGTAATGTGTTTTACACATTCACATTGGATTTTTTTCCTTTCTAGGCGATGTGGACCTCATTTTAATGTTGTATATAGTGTATTTAATCACAATTTCACATTGGGTCTTGTGTCCCAATCCCTAGTTACACTTTACATCATCATTAATAGGCCCTTATGGCCCCATATTGTGCATTCCAAGAATTAATTTGATCAAAGAATTGATAAAATCATCATATAAACATGTTTTATTCATTCCTCAACAATCCAGTTGGAAAAAGAGCCCTTGTGGGACCAAGTCACCCATTTGGGTGAATTAGTCCCATCCAGGTGGGACTAAGCCACCCAGCTTGGTGACTTAGTCCCATTTGAGCTATTTTCGAGGTTCAAGTGAGAAAAAATGGATTTTTTAAGTTTATTTTTCCTTCATGTCAGCCTTGGAGATCAAATTAATAGGAAAATTAGGTGGATTGCCTACAAATACATTCCTCTAAACCCTAATTAATAATAAATTCATTATAAATCCATCATTTATCATGTTCTTAAGTCAAGCAAGCTATGGTTTTAACATTGCAAGTCATCAAGAAAGCTTTTTCAAACATTCAAGGGTAGATTCTTCATCTTTTGCTACAAAAATTCAAGAACTATCATTATGGAAAGTCTATAACTCCATTATTTCATGACTCATTGCATTTTTTATTAATTTTGGTTTAATTACCTAAAAAGGGGTTTGACCAAGACAAACCCCCATGCCCTAACATTCAACATTTCTCTCTCTCTCTCCTTGTGTGTTTGCAGATTTAGGTATCTTGAAGAGTTGGAAATAATTGAAGAATAGGTAGAATAGTTGTTGAAGACATCTCCTCATTTACCAATCCAAAATATCAACAAAAAGTCACTTACAATGGAAAAAATTAGAGTTTCAGAACTGAACACCTTGAGCAGTAGAAAGTGCAAACCAAGAGCTTTCATTTCCACTTTTGGATTTTTAAAAAAGCTAAAGTGGACTAAGTTTCGATCAGTAGCAACTTAGTCCCACTACACATTTTTCTTAAGATATTTTTGTAGATTTGGATACCCATTTGGATGAAACAGGCTCTGGGGTAGTTTTCCAAATCTGGGACTAGGTCGCCTAGAATGGCGTAAGTGTCCTAATAGGCCAAAATTTTAGGATTAGTAACATTTCCAATTTGCATTCCATTCTACAACATATTTCTAGGTGCATGTTTCTATTTTTCTTTCCTATTATGTTTTATTTGCATTTATATTCATCTTTCTAGGTGTTTTTGTATACACCACTATATTTTCCAACTTCTTGCATTTTATGAGTTTTTCTTTAATAATCAATCTCTTTTATCCATTCTTTGCATTTAAAGCATTACATTTAGGCATATTTCAGTCATATTAACATTAGTCTTGAGTGAACCCCCAAGTTTTTGTGGGATTCCTTTCTCCTTTTAGGTGAAATCCCTAAAAGTGCAAGAGAGAAGCCCCTACAAAAATTTGTGGTTCACTAGTGAAGAAAGTTGACGCTATTGAAGTTAAGAAGGAAATGAAGAAGATTTGGAAGAAAAAAGGAGAAACATGAGAACAAGGATGAGTTGAATTCATTTGTTCCTACATCTGGTGTAGGTAATTATTTTGAAAACTAAGCCCATGATAGTGCTTAGGGGGAGCAGTAATAGAAAATTCTAAAAACCCCTAGAATCATGAGGTGTCAACTAGTGACACAAAGATATATGGTGAAAAATGGTATGCTTAATCTTTTGGAAAGGATTCCGATAGAAAATATGCAAATTGAAAATATTGTGGAGTTGTTTATGGTTTACAATGTATTAGTAAAGTGTTTGGTAGCTTTTTGGGAATTTGAAGCATTAAATGCAAAATTAGGGTAGATTGGTAATGTATAAAGTGAAATCCTTAGTTTATTTAAAACACTTTTGCACATTCAAAAGAAATCAGAGTGGATTAAGAAGTGATTGAAGGCAATTTGAAGCAAATTGGTTCAAACCTTAGTTCTCGTTGATCATGAAAAAGGTATTTATAGTTCTCTATGCTTTGTGGGTTTGTATTAGAAGTGATTTTACAAGAATCTAAAGGTAGAATTGAGGTTATAATGGCTACATCGACCATAGCTGAGATTAATGAAAGACCTAGACTGAATTTTAAGAGCTTTTCATAGAAACTCAATTAAAAAAAATGCTTGATTACCATTTAACACATCATCATGTTCTTACCAAACAAATACACGAATTATAAGTATACCTACACATATATATACATTTTCATTCAATGCACAAATATATATACTTATATTATAATTATAAATACTTCAAGTTGAATTAATTACTATTGTAGCCTATTTCTAATAGTTTTTGGGTTCTCTTTATGAAATGACAATATAAAAATAAAAATAATATTTCTTATTGAATTACCAAACTATCCATGCGGTATTGGCATGGTGTGATAATTTATTGGTGGCATTGTTGTTCTTGCCACCAAGGTTCAAACCCCATTGGGGTGTTATTGTTGAATGGTTGTATCCGGTTCATAGCTCAGGACAAAAGCGTTTACCCCTTGAATAATTTTTTTTTTACCAAACTATCCATATAAAAATGTTAATTTTTTTCCCATTTTGTTTCAAAAATAGACATACTTTTTTTTTTTTTTAATTTGCTAAATATTCCTTACACATTCTTATGAGAATCAATTCCATTTTGAGTCAAATTACTATCTCTTAATCGTACTAAAATGTATAGACAACAACTAAGTTGTATTTTCCATTTTCCTAAACTCTACATTTCCACTCAATTTAGAATGTATAGAAAAAAACTAAATTATATTTTCCATTTCCCTAATCTCTATTTCTCCACTCAATTTCTATATATAATAATTATCATTCAATTACTTTCTTTTTGAAATATAGTATAGCGATTAGTTTCAGTATTTATCTTTTGAAATATGCATACTATTGATGGTCATAATGAAACACATTTATAATATTTTTCTTATGTTTGTAAGTGTTATAACAATAATGTATAATTATTTGCTGCAATAATTTTTATCTAATCGAACAGAAGAATAAATATATAGACAACAATTAAGTCGTATTTTCTGTTAGAACTCCTAAACTCTACTTTTCCACTCAATTTCTACATATAATAATTATTATTCAAATAATTTCTTTCTAAAATATAGTATAGTGACTAGATTCCACATTTATCTTTTAAAATATGTATACTATTGACAGTCATAATAAAACATATCTATAATATTTTTTCTTATGTTTGTAAGTGTTATAACAACAATGTATAATTATTTGTTGAAATAATTTTCATCTAACTCAGCATGTTATAGTTGTTAAATATATTATATTGTTATGAATCGCGTAACATAATGATTGTTTTCAGGATATCATAGTTAATCACTTAATGGTTCAAGTCAACCACTTGGATAAATCGCTATTGGACTTAATTAGTATGAACCCTATATTCACTATATACTCAACAATAGCATTGTATGATTAATATTTTGGAAAGGATTCCGATAGAAAATATGCAAATCTAAAATATTGTGGAGTAGTTTAGGTTTACAATGTATCAGTGAAGTGTTTGCTAGATTTTTGGGAATTTGAAGCATTAAATGCAAAATTAGGGTAGATTGGTAATGTATAAACTGAAATCCTTAGTTTATTTAAAACACTTTTGCACATTCAAAAGAAATCAGAGTGGATTAAGAAGTGATTGAAGGCGTTTTGAAGCAAATTCGTTCAAAGGTATTAATAGTTCTCTATGCTTTGTGGGTTTGTATTAGAAGTAATTTTACAAGAATTTGAAGGTAGAATTGAGGTTATAATGGCTACACCGACCATAGCTGAGATTAATGAAAGACCTAGACTGAAGTTTAAGAGCTTTTCATTGAAATTCAATTAGAAAAAAAATACTTGATTTCCATTTCACGCATCATCATGTTCTTACCAAATAAATACATGAATTATAAGTATAGCTACTCATATATGTATACTTTTTCATTCAATGCACAAATATATATATTATAATTATAAATACTTTAAGTTGAATTAATTACTATTGTAGCCTACCTCTAATATTTTTTGGGTTCTCTTTATGAAATGATAATATAAAAATAAAAATAATATCTCTTATTGAATTACCAAAGTATCCGTATAAAAATGTTAATTTTTTTTCCCATTTTGTTTCAAAAATAGACATACTATTTTTTTTTGAATTTGCTAAATATTCCTTAGACATTCTTATGAGAATGAATTCCATTTTGAGTCAAATTACTATCTTTTAATCATACTAAAATGTATAGACAACAACTAAGTTGTATTTTCCATTTTCCTAAACTCTACTTTTCCACTCAATTTAAAATATATAGAAAACAACTAAATTATATTTTCCATTTCCCTAAGCTCTATTTTTCAACTCAATTTCTATATATAATAATTATCATTCAATTACTTTCTTTCTAAAATATAGTTTAGTGATTAGTTTCAGTATTTATCTTTAGAAATATGCATACTATTGATGGTCATCATGAAAAACATTTATAATAGTTTTTCTTATGTTTGTAAGTGTTATAACAATAATGTATAATTATTTGCTGCAATAATTTTTATCTAATCGAACAGAAGAAAAAATATATAGACAACAATTAAGTTGCATTTTCTATTAGAACTCCTAAACTCTACTTTTCCACTCAATTTAAAATGTACAGACAATAACTAAATTGTATTTTCCATTTTCCTAAACTCTACTTTTCCACTCAATTTCTACTTATAATAATTATTATTCAAATAATTTCTTTCTAAAATATAGTATAGTGACTAGCTTCAACATTTATCTTTTGAAATATGTATACTATTGACGGTCATAATAAAACATATCTATAATATTTTTTCTTATGTTTGTAAGTGTTATAACAACAATGTATAATTATTTGTTGAAATAATTTTCATCTAACTCAGCATGTTATAGTTGTTAAATATATTATATTGTTATGAATCACATTACATGATTATTGTTTTTAGGATATCATAGTTAATCACTTAATGGTTCAAGTCAACCACTTGGATAAATCTCTAGTGGACCTCATTAGTATGAACCCTATATTCACTATATACTTAACAATAGATTGTATGATTAATCTCTTGGAAATGATTCCAATAGAAAATATGCAAATCTAAAATATTGTCGAGTAGTTTAGGTTTACAATGTATCTATGAAGTGTTTGCTAGATTTTTTAGAATTTGAAACATTAAATGCAAAATTAGGGTAGATTGGTAATGTATAAAGTGAAATCCTTAGTTTATTTAAAATACTTTTTCACATTCAAAAGAAATCAGACTAGATTGAGAAGTGATTGAAGGTGATTTGAAGCAAATTGGTTCAAACCTTAGTTCTTGTTGATCAGGAAAAAGGTATTTATAGTTTTCTATGCTTTGTGGGTTTGTATTAGAAATAATTTTACAAGAATTTGAAGGTATAATTAAGGTTATAATGGCTACACCGACCATAGCTGAGATTAATGAAAGACCTAGATTGAAGTTTAAAAGATTTTCATTGAAACTCAATTAGGAAAAAAATACTTGATTTCCATTTCACACATCATCATGTTCTTACCAAATAAATACATGAATTATAAGTATAGCTACTCATATATGTATACTTTTCCATTCAATGCACAAATATATATATTATAATTATAAATACTTCAAGTTGATTTAATTACTATTGTAGCCTACTTCTAATAGTTTTTGGGTTCTCTTTATGAAATGATAATATAAAAATAAAAATAATCTCTTATTGAATTACTAAAATATCTGTATAAAAATGTTAATTTTTTTTCCCATTTTGTTTCAAAAATAGACATACTATTTTTGTTTTGAATTTGCTAAATATTCCTTAGACATTCTTATGAGAATGAATTCCATTTTGAGTCAAATTACTATCTTTTAATCATACTAAAATGTATAGAGAACAAGTAAGTTGTATTTTGCATTTTCTTAAACTCTACTTTTTTACTCAATTTAAAATGTATAGACGACAACTATATTGTATTTTCCATTTTCCTAAGCTCTATTTTTCCACTCAATCTATATATATAATAATTATCATTCAATTACTTTCTTTCTAAAATATAGTATAGTGACTAGTTTCAACATTTATCCTTTGAAATGTGCATACTATTGATGGTCATAATGAAACACGTTTATAATATTTTTTCATATGTTTGTAAGTGTTATAAAAATAATGTATAATTATTTGCTACGATAATTTTCATCTAACCAAACATAAGAAAAAATGTGTAGACAACAATTAAGTTGTATTTTTCATTCTCCTAAACTCTACTTTTCTACTCAATTTAAAATGTATAGACAATAACTAAATTGTATTTTCTATTTTCCTAAACTCTACTTTTCCACTAAATTTCTTCATTGTGCTATAGAAAAATGGCCCCTTGTCATTTTCATGGCCTTTTAGGTCTTGTTTCATGGTGTTGGAACTATGTTGCTCTGATTTTATGTTGTAACATGGATTAAACATGCTTATTTAGGTACTAAAATTCAAAGAACGACATCTTATGAAGGTGTTGTGAAGTGTTGTAATACATTTCTACATTCTTCTAAACTCTATTCATTGTAATTCACCTAAAAATCACCTTTTTTTCACTAAACAAGTCATCTTTTGAAGTTTCGTAAAGTCTTGTAACAAGCTTTCATACTTTTCTAGGCATATTTTCACTATTTATCCTTTTCTCATGCTTTATTTGGTCCCTTTATGCTGTCATAAGCTGTAATTAAGTGTATTTTTGAATGTTATCCTAACAAATAACATTAAATAAAAAAATTATCCTAACATATGTTTTTAAGTCCTATGTGGGACCCATTCGCCATTGGTGGTGAATGAGTCCCCCTTGGCCACAAATTTAAAATATTTTAAATTTCCTTTTTGGATTTTAATAAAAAACACTTGGTGTCGACCTATGATGAGGTATGATGAGATACTAAGGCATAAGAATTGTATAAATAAGTGATTTTAATCTCATTTTAACCCCCATTCATCAAGTTCACTAATCTCCTCATTCATTCAAGCATTCAATCTCACATCTCAAGCATTCAAGCATTTTACATGATTCTTTCAAGCACTATTTAAGCACTTTAAAGTAGCCATTGACATAACTTCAGACTTGCATTATCAAGGGTTTGGTAAGTTAATAACACTTGCATGTTATTATTTTATCTTTCTCTTTAATTTCATTATTTTTTCAAGGGTTTAATTACCAAAAGTGGTGTTTGACCAAGGAAAACCCCTATTCACTAACCCGTAACCATTTTTCCCCTATTGCATGTTTGTTTGAAGCTCTTTGTATGCATATTTGACAATATTTTTAGGCATTGAAGATTGGTTTACAAGTCAACTAGGTGCTTCAAGTCAACTCAAGTTCATTTCAAGATTAAATAGGGTTTTCTATCTGTTCCTTGCATAACTGACTTCGACAACCCGACAAGCAGACTTTTGCAAATCAGGTGTTACAAAATCATCTCCATATTTTATAGGAATTTGGAAGAGGAATGATTCACCACCTGTGGAAAATGAGTCCCATCTTAGGACTGAAAATTTGAATTTTGTCAGATTTCAGATCCTGACAGACAAAAATCAGCTCCTGACACTTTTTCACTAGGAAGAGGACTGATTCACCACCCTGGGCAAATGAGTCACACTGTGAAAAATTGGTGATTTCAGAAAGCATCCAAGACATTCCAGAATCATCACACTTTTCCTAGGTGCACTCTAATTTGACCCTTCTCTTTTTTTTCTACATATTTCTTTCCTTTTCTTTATTGTTTGCATATCACAATGTGTTTTCAAACATAGCTTTAATTTCTCATTTGCATTCATTTTCAGTCATCTAGATTATTCTATTGCATTAAGTTAACTTTATTTACATTAAAAAACATTGCATACATCCTAATTTGAATGAACCCTTAGCTTTTTGGCCATTTCTTCTCTCCTTTAGGTGAAAAACCCTTGAACAGCTAGAGAGGATTAGGGTGCCGAAAATCTACAGTTCATTTTGGTGAACTTGACTTTTGAACACTTTTTATCTTTGATTGCATTCACATATTGTGCACATCTTAGTTTCCATTTGCATTAACATTCAATTAGGATACTGTTTTGTTATTGCATTCTAGCACTTTTCATTTTGCACTAGTAAAAACTTCATTTAGATTTCATTTTCCCATAGCATATCATTGAAAACAATAAAAATCTGCATTCAACATCTATGATTCCATACTATAGAGCATTTAAATAACCTTTAAACTTCTAAAAAACACTAAAAGACTTCTTCCTAGGACTCACTCGCCACCCAGGGTGAATCAGTACCTCTACACTTTTTTCATAGAATTTCTGGTAATTTTCTATCATATTCCACATCTCAGTTTTCTGTCATTAATTACTATTTTACTTTCTATAGTCAGTCTCTTCTTGCATTTTAGTTTCTTTGCACCATGGCCTCTTCTTTCAATAAATTCTGGAATTCATTCAAATCCTTGATAGACATGTCAAATTATGTCTTTAGTTGTGATCCTAATGACATTGTCCTTCCACATGCTCCTCCAACTCCTAATGATTGTCCTCATTGTGATGTAGACATCATAGGAGAAGATGATGATAGCTTGCATAACTTCTGCAATGCCTGCCTTGATAACCTAGACACTAATGTAGCTTTTTACCCATCCATAAACTCACAAGACCTTCCTACCATTGATCCTCATGATAACTTTGCATACTTGCATCCTGAAATTAATGAAGGTCCTAAGGCTCCTTCATCCTATGAACCTAGTTCCATTACACATCTTCCACCATCCTATAGTCACAAAGTTACAAACACTCCTATAAACCTTGAGCACACATATGGTAAATTCTTTCACATCTTAAGTAGACAAGGTTGTGACACAATACATGAGCATAACATCCATCAACTCCTTGAACAAAAACCAATAGACGAAAAAACAATAGGACTTGGATACCAAGATCCTCTTCATGCTGATAAGAATCCCCTTGAATATGGTAGACTTTGCACTGATAGTCCAGTGATCTTTGGTCCTCCTGACTTAAACATTATTCTTCCATGAGAACAACCACTACATACCTCTGATGAGAAGGATGCTACGATCCCCATGAGTCCTCTTCCTTCTTCCATTCATGAACATGGAGAATCTAGTAAACACAAACGACCTTACAAATTAAAAAAACTAAAGTTTTCTACACATCCTCCACCAAAATGTGAAAGGAGACTCCAACTTCTTTTAAACAAAGGTCTTCTCCTTTTACCACCTGCCAATAGGTTGGTTATCCATCTGAAAGACTCTAACATACCATTTTGTAAATATCATCGTATTCTTGGACACTGAACCAAAGAATGTTAGACATTGAAGGACATATTAGATAAGTATCACTTCACTGATACCGACTGCTTCCCTATCATCCCTTGAACAAGTCAAAAATCCTTTTTCTTCATGCCCTAGTTGTAGAATTCTTCATTCTCACTATCGCATGAATCTTTCACGTCACCAACCTTGGCTCATTCTTGCCTTTACACTTTGTGGAAGGGCAAGAAGTTGTTAGCCTTTCCCTCATAATGCACTTGTCTTTGTCTCTTAACTATGTTATTCATTTTTTGCTTATCTTCTTAAGATTGAGAAACCAATAACTTAGTTAATGGTTAACTAAGATCCCAAAGTCATTTCTGGCATTCTAATTGTGAAACATGGGCAAATTGAAAGATTCAAATCTACATCAGAGGATCCTAAGAGCTACAAAAAAACCCTACACTTGGACCCACTCACCCATGGGCAGATGAGTCCTAGATCTACTTTGAAAAAGCACTTTTTTTTATTGGTACACATGTTTCTACCCTTCTATGATCTCTAATTTGATTTTAGGTTTTGTCAGTATTGAACTTAATATTATTGTTTTAAGTGTTAGATTGTATTTTGGTGTTGAATTGCTATTTTTAGTTTTTCTCCCCAAAGTGTTTTACCTTGACCCTCATCCTTCAAGCATAAGGAAATCTGAAGATTCTCACTTTAACTTGATTCAGCTAAGGGTTGTTAATCGATTCATTGCGTGGATCTCATTTCCTAATGAAATAAAGAAAAATAAGTATATTCTGAATCACATGTTCACCCCTGAATAAAACACCCATTTACTATGTTTTGGATTCAATATCAAGAACCTCTAGTAGAATGGAAGTAAGATATTATTTTTCTACCAATGTTTCAATTTAAAGGCTAGCCGCTACTACTGCAACTGCGAGTGTTGCTCGAATTGATCTTTCCTATTTCTCTATTGGTCATTTAGATTCATTTCCTGAATTCCTTCTAAAATCAACAACACGAGTTAGTAATATATTTGCTTCAAAACAAGGGCACCCCTAAACATTTATATCCATCAGTGTCACTAATTAGTAATTACCATCGAAGTTAACTCAATCCTTCCGTCCGAAACCTACATGAGTGAATCCTTCTATAGCATTATAGGTAGTCTTGGCGTAGAGTGAATATATAAAATGAACACAAAAAGCTTAAGGAGAGTAAGTTTCGTGAATAAGAATAATGGTAACAACGTTCTCAATTAAATCTACACGATTAAAAAAAATATATTTAAACCATCGAATTACTTTCTAATCTATGACCCACGGTATAATGGAAAGGAGAACTATACCTTTCCATGCAATAGTCTCTACGAATGGATCATGGAAGAGCTCCATATCCACCAATGTTTTTGAAGCCACTCAATTCACATCAAGCACTGTACGTATAAAATCTTCATAAAAGATATTTTATCAGTTCGCTTTTGCTTTTGCCTCCTATTAGTAAGTATTGTTTTGTCATTTATAATGTGGTCTAGGATTCTTTTGTACTTCTAGGGATGGATTTGAGCTGTGCATCTCGGGGCATTGTATGGGGACCGAATTTTTGTTTTGCTGCATTATGCCTTGTATCTTGGTTTGTATATCTGATATGATGGAATCTTGTAGTAGAAAGTACATAGTGACTTGATGGAAAGCATTGCATGCTGGAGTAAAATTCACATGCTTACTGTGCTTGGTCTTTTCATTTTATATCCAAAGAAGTACTACTCACTCTGGTTATTCTACAGTGGGCTGTTCAACCTGCTTCTTGTCGGAATGGATTAAAATAGCCAGTCGTGTTAAAGTTTGTTCTGCAAGAATGGGTTTGCTTGTAGCTTCGTTTGTATTTTTGATGTGACGACATTTGCTTTTTCAATCGATCAGCACTCAGTTTCCAAATCCATATCTGTTTATCTTTTTAACATATGATTAACACATTGTTGAAGTTTAATGTGGGTTGATTTTTCAGTTGAAAATCTAAAACATCTTGTTCAACGGTCAGCCAAGACATGCAGGGATGTCTAATCTGAATTTTTCGGCTTTACTCAGTATATTAGTGTTACTCTACTATTCATGCTACTTTCATGATATTACTCAGCAGATGCATCTTCTTGCGAATTATTATAACGAATTCTATATTATAATAATAATAAAATTAATTTAAATTTCTCTTTGAGAATAACTACTCATCTAAATTTTATTGTACGCTTGTTTTGCTTCAGATGCAACTATTATGTTAAGCATGTACAATCCTTTTTCTGTATATAATATAATCATGAAAATAGTAAAACAGTATAGGCCTGAATTATTATTATCAATATTTGGTTTTTGTGAACTATAAAAGACGGCTTGGCTACTATTGGGTTTTGTAGTTAAAGTTGGCCTTTTATATGATATTTTTACAGTATTCAAGGGCAAACTAACTATAACTAAATTTATTTCCCAGGGTTTTAATAAATCATGATTGCTCAAAATTGTATTTTCTAATCTTCACACATGTTCTAGTAAAAGTCTAATTATTCTCATTTATGCTATAAGCACTATAATATTAGAGCTTTTGATATATATTTTTTTAAAATTTAATTGTTTATTTATTTTTAGTTGTTGTAGAAATGTTCAGTTATAACATTGACATTTATTGGATCATAGAATAGTTACAATTTTATTTTATTTGTAAGGTTTTATAGCTTAGAGCTTCTTGAATTTTTGGCTTTACTATATTTTTGCTCATTTTCTTCCTTTACCATCACCCATCATAGCATGAAGAGAGTTGTTTATGAATGAGAAATACTTCAAATTTTTTCTCAAGTATTTAGTGAAGTGCAAGAAAATTTATACATTTACAATTTCACACTATGTTTGGGCCCCTTAATTAATTTGATTTAATTAAACTCCTAATTTTCCAAATTTTTCATTCCTTACTTTGCTCATTTTCTGAAAGGGTAACCTATATTTAATTAATACAATTAATAGTTTAATCACCCCAAAATTAATGTGTCATGGACTTTTGGGCTAGGACTCATTCGAGCAAATGGGCCCTCCTCAAGTCTTCAATCCCAAATTTTAATATATTTACAACAATATTTTAATAATTCAAATTTCATATGCAATTCTTGGCTTATGAAAACTTATTTTCAAGAAATTAGATTAACACCTATAATTACATAGTATTTTTATCAATTCAAATAGAACACACTTTATGAGAGCAATCCTATGAAAAAATATTATTATCAATGAGCATTCAAGAGTAGATTTATAAGTCATTTGTTGCAACATTGAAGATCCTATCATCATGTTCAAGCTTATGTGTGTTCATGTCATCTTGTGAAGGATAATATGCATTTTTTTATCCTAAACCATCTAAAAATTCAAGTATCCAACAAATCAAGCAAAGAATGATTTGATTCCTAGGAGTGATGTGTTTGACTTCATTCCACTAAGGGAAGCCATTAAAGGTTTGGTGAGTTGTAGTAAGAAAATGTTCATTCATCATTCTTTCCTTTTACTAATGGTCATTATTATTCTATCAAAATTTAATTACCAAACATGGGGTTGACTAAGGAAAAACCCCATTAAAAAAAAAGAAGTGTAGATTTACTGGTGAAAGGACTAAAAGGATATCAAAGAGAAATTTTGCAAATTTTTATAAGTTGTCACCATTGTTGTCAAGCCATGAAAATACCATTACAAATCTTATTTATGACTTTTCAACAATGGGACTTGTGTCAAATTGAAGCTAAGATTTAGCATCAAAGGACCGTCAAAGCTTGTCATGGACACCCTTCGCAAGACCCATTCACCCTAGGGAAAACCTGTCCACCAATAGTGCTTAGAACCAAATTTTAATACTAGGTCCATCTGTCCAAACCCTTCTCAAACCTACCCATAGACTATCAATTTGATTCCTATAGCTTTGAGATCTTACATTTTATCATCTAGGTCATATTTTTCATTAATTTTAATTGCATCAAATAATTTCCATTTAGTTCCCAATCCCACATCTTAAAAAACGTAGAGATTTAGGTTTGTTTGGCTCACCTTACAGTTGATAGTCAATCTCTACACCTTCCAATCTAATAGGTTTAATGAAATTGTGGGAAGAGGGATATCTTTAGTATCTTAGTTCTTTATATGAAGGACCTAGGTCACCCTATTTTATGATCTCCCCCTTTTCCTATCTTTTCATTTTGGTGAACCTCACATTGTATGATATCTTTTTTGATTTGGAGATCATTGAAACCCTATATCTAAGTGTTGCATTATCTAGTTTTTCTTTACACTTAGGGTTATAATTTACATACTTGCACCATTCAAATCCATCAATTCTCCAAAATCATTGCATACATTCTACATATTAGATTGCGTAAAAGTGTGTTTGAATTATTTATATCAAAATTACATTAAAATTACAAAAAAAAAAGTTATCATTTTGTTCATACATTGTCACAAATTTGGATTTTCATTTCAAATCATTGTTTGGAAATTCTATTATTGAAGAATTTGTTTGTAATTTCATATCTTTGTATATGCAACTTTTTGAATTTCAAAACATTTATAAGTGTCTATCTTCTTTCCTTTACTATACCCACTGCTCTCTATTTCAATTTTAGAAATTGTATTTTTTTGTCTTTGCTTTCATGTAGTTTAATTAGTTAGAGAAAGTGAATTACTTAAAATCAAATAAGGCATTTCAAAACAATCATTTTCAATTCCTTGCATTTAAAGTCAGTCCATTATTTCAAATAAAAGGTTTGCAATCATGCTTCCTTTTCAAATATATGGTTTTCATCAGGTGCCTCATAGCTTGTATGATTGTAACTTCTCTACTTACAAGTATAATCTAATTAAAATAAATGAAACCATTGGCAAGCATGTTACCATCTTAAAATATCTTCCATTTCCATGAATTTCATAATGCAAGAAAAATAAATCATGGATACTAATGGAAATCACAATAATCCTTCTCTCAACAACCCTCCTCCCTCGAAGGACAGTCCCTTGGTGTTAGAAGAATCAACCATTGAGTTTCATAAGAATCTTGTTTCTCCCAATGCTTCTAAACCACACCGATTAACTAGAAAATAAAGAGATACAAATGGACCATATTTTTTTGAAAATCATACAAATAATTATACTCACTTGTGAGAGTTATTAAGACAATTTGAACCCTCTAGGGATCAAATTGGGTAGCACACACACACTTCATTCTTCACCATGTGATAGTTGTAGAATCATAGCATACTCACTATTACATGTATTGCACTTTATGTAAATCATTTTTTCCATATTGCAAGGTGAACCTTCTCTGCACTTATCTTAGTTCATTCTTGTCCTACATTTGGGGGGAAAGGATATTTGATAGCCTTGTCCTAGTAAGAAACTTTTTGTTTCCCCTTTGGCTAGTTATCTATATTCTATAGATGATGAACAAGATTGGGACACAAGTGACTTGCTTTAGGTTGGCTTGCATGTAGTGCTGTCATAATGGTGGTTTACAATTCCTGAGAGGAACGAATTTTAGCTGAAATCACATATTTTTAGAAAATATAATGATTTAAGACTTAAAAGTTCCATTTTAAAGTTCCAATTAAAGAGGGTTTGATCAAATCTGCTTAGATCAAACCCCTTGGATACAACCTCGCATAGTTTTAAACCATACCTATAAGTACGTCTCACTTTACACCTATCAATCTTTGATAAAATTAACACCAATTTAGATTTTGGGGGATTAAATGAATTCATTTAAAATTTATTTCAAATGATTATGGTATTCCTCAGAACAAGCTATCCAATGAATATAATTTTAATATGTTTTGGTTTTGTTATGTATTTGTTTTTTAAGTTTTATTAAACATAGGTTTTTCATCGAAAATGAATTTCTTTGTTCTTCACATGTAGAAAAATAGAAGATTATCAAAAAAAAAAATTGAAAAATATGAGTGCACCAGATATTGAAGTCCTTGATCCAACAAAAAAAATTAAATTAAATTTTGACATATTCAAAAAAAATTACGCGTTATACGGTCGCACTGTGTCTGAATTGTAATCCGTTTGACTTTGAAACTTGATTAAGGAAAAAATATATTCTATTAAAAACTATCTAACAAAGTAGAGCTGCTAGATATATCAAAGTTATAAATCTAAATTTGAAATAATTAGAATTTTATCCTTCATGGAAAAGTTATGCATTATACGGTGTGCATCACTTTTTAAATGTTGTTTTCTGAAAAAATCAATTTTAAATGGGAGATGGAAAAAGTGCAATTTGATTCCAAAATTTTGAAAAAAATATTTTAGAATCTAAAAACAAAATTTGATAAGTTTTAGTTTACTGTCTTCAAATTTCCCTCACAATGCAGCACCATAGGTGCAGATGTGTGAAGTTGAGTTAAAATAATATTTGATTGTCGGTTTGGCCAAAATTGTAAACCACTATTATGAGTTCCACTTGTGACCATACTAGCTTTTCTCTTTATTTTCTTTGTGATTATATGTTCATATTATTCACTGATCACCTATAGTGACTTGCTTAGTGTTTCTTTATGCATGTGAGCTTTCTTTTTGGATGATGATATAATTGGGTGCAGGATACAAAGGAAAAGTATTGTAATTGCCTCCATTCTCACAGGTTGCGGCTAGTCTTGCTAAGGAGTCGGAAGAAAGATGGGCAAGGCAAATGGTATTTTATATGTTGTGATTGGATTAATTTATAAGATATATTATTTATTAAAAGGTTAGATTCAAAATTACTTTAAATATTTAATTATTTTAATTTATTTTTTAGAAAAGTCATGGGTTATTAAATGTTAATTAAATAATAATTGTTTATTATAAAATCAACTCCCTTTAGGATAATTATCAAAATAAATTATTTAAAAGTAATTAGGATAATATGCTTTAAATAATGTTGTAAAAACAGGAATAAAAACAAAAAAAATAATAATAATAATAAATATTGAAAATAGAAAAATAAATAAATAAAAGAATTGAAAAAGATGAAAGAACGAATGTGATTGGAGATTTAACTGAAAAGCTCGCTTTTAAAGATATAATTTCTTTTATTCAGGATTTTGGTGAGCTTTTGCAAGAAATTGGAATATCTGAGGGAGATTATGCAAAAATAAAATAGTGGGAAACTTGTTTTCTAATTTTTATTTTGATTTTTTTGTTTTTAAAAACCTGCTTTATATTTCTTGTTGGGATTTTTAGCTAGGAGGGTTGGGGTCACCGGGATATAGCTTAATTTCTGCTTGGAAAGGGGGGAGGCATTAGTTGACAACTTTCGAGTTCCAAAGGGACCCCGCTATTTTCAAGAAGTGCAAGGTTGAGTTGTTCTAGCGTGGAAGTTTCCGCAATAAAAACATAAACAGATCCGCTCATACCAGGAGATGATTTAGCTCGATTCAGTATTTTTGAGACGTTTCCTATCAACTATTCCAGCATATTCCATTGGTTCCAGCGTTTCAACGCATGTTCATCAGGATGATTTCAAATTATAATTCTAGAGAATGGATCGAGGGTCTGCATGAAAGGGGCGAAGGAGAGCTAAGGAAAGGTACACTGAAAATATTCTGAAGAAATTATTCCAAAGGTAAGCATCAAATCATTTCATTCGTTGTTACCCTATTGATAAGAATTTGATAGCTTCGAATTTTACACCACGTCTTCTTTGGTAATTGTTCAATGCAATTTCATATCTCTAATTATACATTGACATACATATCTTAGTGATTTCGTTTCCACCTACAATTTCTTCGGCTGGTATTCATCAGTTGTGAATTAATGGAGGAATGTTGCATATAGTTCCTGTTTGGTATTCGATGTTCTTTTGTTGTGTCTCATTTCCTAAAAACGATTAGGTGTGGATTTCATTATTATTTTCAATCGTTATTTACCCTATTGTTGGAGTTCCATATTTCTTATTTGTGTAAAAAGACATCCCTCCTATTTGTATCACCAATGCTTACAATCTTCTTTTCCCACTCTTAGCATATACAATCTATGGTGTCCATTCAAATGGCAGCAGGGTATCTTTTAGAATACCTCTAGCTTTTCATCAATCTCACTAACATTGAATCACCCCACACCTGGCACCCTCTGTCTCCCTTGATTATGTTTTGAATGTCGTTTCTGTTTCGCTGCATTTGGTGAATCGAGTGTTTAGGTCTCCGATGGCCTATGGTTGAGAACCCATGAGTTTAGCGACTGGGCATTCGACTTTTTCTTCAAATCGAAAAACTTTGAAAATCCTTTGTATTTATCATCATCGCTGTTGGTATTCTATTTGTCATGGACGACTATATTTTATAATATTGGGGGCCATTTTGGCCATGCTTTCACATATTGCATACATGTTTGTCAAATCCAGTGCATCTGTAAAACTTCTTGTATCCTTTGTGCTCAATGGATATTTACTATGTTTGGGTATTTATTTATATTGGTAATTCTATGTTATGGCATTCAATTTTATTTACTGTATTTTTATTTTACATTGGAATCCCAGTATTGTGTTCGATATTTTGAAGTTTTCCTTAATTTCATGCGTGGCCATCAATACTTGTTTACTGTGAATTCAATTTTTGAGTTTTACGTTGAGGTCGGCTTTAACTGCATTGATATTCCTTGCATCTTTGTGAATGTATGAGCAAAAATTCATGGCCATGTCTTTGATCAGCCTGGATTCGCCATCTTGTATGAGAAACTCATAACCTTAAGCCTAGAACTTAGAGTTCCTTCGCTTTTGCAGTGATCTGTTCTTAGAAACTCGTTTTCACTATTTTCTTGGGATTCCCTGTTTAACAAGGAACCGATGAACTGTTTGTAAAGTCTGTACGCTGCTTGCATGGCCTCCTTTCAACTCGATGTAGCATTTGAAATAAGGATCTTTTGTAGTGGAATTCGATTTTATTGTTATGAACTGCATTCAATACCTTGTACGGTGCGATTTTAGTGCTCATGTGTTGCTTTCTATACTGAAAACCTTAAATCACATCGATAGGAATACTATACGCATGGTATTTGATAAATCACTCTAGGCTAAATATTCGATTCTTAATTTTGTAGATTTGATCAAGTTTGTATTATTATATGTTTGATATGCTTCACTTTCGATTAAATTACCGTATGTTGGCTACTTGATATGTTTAATTTTCGATGAATATAGTTCTAGTGGGTTTCAAGCTATATATATATATATATATATATAGTGCATGAAGTTGCGACTCCACTGTAATATCTGTGTTGTTATGATTTAAGCAACAGATTATAATGAGGTAATTACTGAATTATATATATATATATATAGGGGTTTACTGTGGATGTATTACTTGAGCTTCTTGTTATAAATTGTAGTTTTATCCCTTTTAATAGCATGATGTATATAAACTTATATGTATATACAAATATAGAATATATATATGTATGTGTATATATTTGTATATGTATGTATGTATAAGTAGATATATATTATAATTTGGAAATGATAGATAGTGGTTCAAAACGAAGATAGGATACACAACGAAATGAGGGAAGAAGACTTAATCAATTTTAGAATAAATAACATTTCTTTTTGGTTCTATAAATAAATTTTAATTATATTTTTCTTTCATGTTACATTTTGAACTAAGATATCCAAAATATGGGTGAACTAGGAGAATTGGAATAAATTAGGAATCTTGGTAGTAGTAATTAACCAATCCTCCAAGTGATAAATATTTTAAGATTTTAAACATTGATAATTTCGGAGTAGTCCTAATTGTGAAGGATTGAATTGAGTATTAGTATAGCAACTCAATTGTAGAGTAAATTGAGCAATACCATATTCAAAATATTTTAAAAATATTTTTGCATGCCTAAATTAAATACATCGATTTCATTTGAAATAAAATTTTCTTTGTGAAAGAGCTTAGGTTTTGGGTAAATCATATTACATGAAATGTAGTCTTAAATGTGCCTCTTTTGTTTAATGCTCCTTGTTTAGATTAAATCGTTTCTTTAGTGATGTTTACCTAATAGAGTAATTAAATGATTGAATGTTGGTTTGTTTTACAATAGAAGGATTCTTTGTTATTATTATTCTTTTCTTAAATGTGGACTTTGACTTATTCTCTTGTAATTGTATGGAGAATTTTGTTGATAATTTTCAATGACATTTGAGTGTCATTGTGTGAGTGGCTTGTTGAGTTGAAGTATGGTAGTATATACTGTTGGGTTGATAATATGTAATTGAGTATTAAACTTTTTCCCAATAGTTTATCTTAGAAAATTGTAATGATGATTCAAAACTTATTGCTCTTGGTGCTTTAGTGAAACTTGGGAGATGATTTAAATGTTCTAAAATATTTATAGGAATATTTAGGAAATATGTCTAGGTAACTTAGTTTTTTTTAAAAAATTACTTCTTAAAGAGTGAACAAATAAAATGTATTTGAGTTGTTATTGTTCTTGAGAGTTTAGTACATTGTGTGTATTTGTACATTTAATGGCGGATTTTGATGGTTCTTTCTTGACATGACTTCCTCTTGAGATGAATTTGTTTTGAGAATATTCTATATGTGAACTTGATTATCGAGTGGTAAGGTCTTCCAATTGTGAATGCAAGTCGTTAATGGCTACTGTTGTTATGCCTTGTGACCTTCCTTGTGCAAGTATGAATAAACATTTGAGTAGGATATTGTTATTTTTGTTGTTGCAAGAATATGCTTACCTAGTTCTTCAGTCTTCGGCTTCACCTAAGTGGGTGGCAGCCGCCTAAGAAACTGTCTGGGGTGATGGACCCTAGAAAGGGTTGCATACCCACTCCTCTAGTATGTAATTTTGTATGGGTCACATAATGCTTATGAATAGAGGTTTGAGTTTAGCGTGTATTTGTGGTGTTGTGTTACTTTTGTGTTGGGGTAGATTCCTCCTTGAAAGTCTTATGAGTGAACCCTTGGTTGGTCAGTCAATGAGTTGGAGCAGCTCAAGTTGTCGAACTACGGTGCCTCTGCGAATTATATACGTAGGCAAGGCCATCGAGTGATGAGCTCCCGAGGCATTAGGTCGGGCCCCTAGGACTGTTCTTCTGAGTCTTGTTTGAGACTTGTCATTTATTTTCGGTAATGTAAAAGCTATCCATTGATTTATATAGCTTCTTTTAGTGATCACGTGCTAACTGTCTTTGTTCTAAAGTGTGTGCCAAGTCTTGTAGGCCTCGCAGGTATAGGCATTGGGAGCAAGGACTTGTTGATTAAATAGAATGTAAGAGGTATGTTAAGCTGACCTAAGTAAGTGGACTCTATTGCCAAGTTAGTAAATCACTTCTATCTTTTCTTTTGCTTGTGTAATCTTTGAGTATAGCTATAAGTAGTGAATAGTGTTGTTGTTATCTTTGTTTCGTAGTTAGTTGTTTGTGAAGTAACCTCGCGTGCCCCAGAGAACTAAGTGTACTAGTGTAATGTAATGTGTTAAGTGTTTATGGTTAATGTTCTTGTATGTTCAATTGTAATGTTTAAAAAAAAAAAAAATTGTTTGCTTTGTCTGTGTTCTCTGGGTTGCATGACGGGCGTTACAACTTGGTATCAGAGCAAAGGTTCTAACACTGGGCACTCTGGTTTCATATGAGCCCATTATGTTGTCCGGTTTATATATTCTATCTAGAAGAAAAGTTAGTCTACATATGCATATGTTATGAAGGCAAAAATGTTATACTGAATGAATAGAGGTGAATGTGAATTTATTAATTGGAGTTGTTAAGTGATCATAGTAATCATGATATTGGCTTGTAGCATCATGAGATATATGGAAAATAGTACTTATGGAATGTGATCTTTTGAAGAGTAATGGAGTTGTGCATGTAATTGTAACCCCTGTAAATGTGAGAAACCAGTAACTGTGCATTGATTGAGTGTTGTGAGTACCCTGTGCTTGCTTTGTGTGCCATGCGATGGTGATACTATGTAGCCATCCATGGGAAAACTATTGTATTTGGTGTGGGATTAACCATACCATTATGTGTGTATGTTTGTTACCTGATTGAGGGCCAACCCACGTGTGGTTGAAAATCTATACATATAAGAGTAGCCAAAAGCTAGTTTCATGGATTCTTTTCTTTTGGTTCTCTAGTCCCTCAATCTGTGAAGGGGTAGTAGCAGCCACAAAGTTCCTTGGGCGGAGTGTGTAGCGTACGCATATTGCGACGCAGAGTATTCTTAGCTCAACCGATCCCGAGGAAACGTACTCACTACTTCCCCTTATGATGGATCAGGGTACTTGATTCATATGTGCCAGCCTAAACCCCACAGTTTTGAGTATAGCAGCATTGGTTGTTAGTATTGGTCTGGCCGTCCATAGGGACGTTGAGCTGACATTAGCGAGTGAACCTCGTCCGTATGAGAGGTGAAGCTCGAGTAGCCCCATATTGATATGCCCATATATGTATTGCATACACCGTATTTGCACATGTTCCGACATGATGCAATGGATACGATGCCACACCCCACTGATGTTCCGACACAGTGCTGGTGATGATGCCGTGTTGTTGATGGTAGCGAGCTGGGCTCGAGGACACGATGCCACGTGCTTAGACACGTGAAGGTGCACTATGAGATGTGCTATGATAGCCTACTTGTGTGATGAGCATAATGGGGCCTCACACATTTGTAGAGGGATACTCATGTTTGCTTTCGACAGTGTTTGGGTCGGTTAGCATATGGGTAGGTCCTGGCCATGTATACCTCTGGCGACGGCGAGTACCTGCGTGTGCCTTTTCCACGAGGTATCGCTATGCGGGGTGTGTCTAGCGCGTGCCTACTTCCGCGGAGCCACGGACACACTGCCATGCGGCATACGACCAGTGCGTGCCTTCTCCGGCTGGTGTATGACCACGCCGCACTGAGATGCGATGCAGGATGGAGGCCGAGGTGCACATCCTATGCGGGCAACCAAGGAGTGCGAGGGCCACTTGGTTAGTCCATGTCGCGTGACGACGCGAGGCAGAGTGTAGCCGAGGAGCACACTCTGGGTCATGTGGATGGCGTGCTCACTCCGCACCACATGGGGGCTATTGTATAGCCGGACGTTGTTCCCTCCTTCCTCGTTTGGTGGCTAGTATCTAGTCACGCAGTGTTGTATAGTGCAATTTCTAGGATTGTAAACTTTCTTTATAATTATTGATGATTTTCTAGTGATTGTGAAAGCCGACACTTTGTTATATTTGATTGTGATGGTTTAGCCATACTTTGTGATCTTATTGCTTGTAGCCCTCGTGGTTACATTTGATTTAGTGTTGAAATTGTGCACATTTAGTTCTTTATTGTTGAAATTGAATTCTTGTTTTCTTTAATTTATGGCTTTGGTGGCTAAACTAATTTATCCTTATTGTTTTCGAGGTCGGCTATGTGTTGTATTGTAATTCCTCTCCAAGGACGTATGAGACGGACTTGAGAGTGTATACGAGGAAGTAGACGTAGGGAACCTTGAGGATGGGGGTATGTGAGGCTATTTTATAGCTAGGACCCACTACCCACCTATGTGTGATGACTATCTCTTGGAGGCTAACCACCTTGTACAACAAGAGATGGGTCATAGTGGTCTTGTTTGGATGGTCTCGCCATGTGTGTGTGGCCTAACACCATCAAGCCACTGAGTGTGAGGTATGGTTTATGTGAGATGGATTTTGGCTCTTGGCTCATGGATGATATATTGTGGATTAGTATGCTGCTTTCCGGCGTCCAGATGGACCCTTGTGTAGCCTTGTGTTGTGTGTTCCCAGTGATGTGACTGTGTATGTATGTGATATAAGAATATTTCTTATATTTGTGCCTATTGATGTAAAAGAGGGATAACCATACTGTGTTAAATGTGAAGGTATTGTGACTCTGTGGTATAAAATAGATTGGATATTATTGTGTATCGTAAATGGTGACTTAAAATATGTTACTGAATCATGTTATGGTGAGTATTTTTGTTAATTTCAAGTAATCATTGATGTGTATTCTTTCTATGATGTTTTGAAGATGCTTGTTGTAATGAAAAATTGAGTCGATAAGAGTACTGGCTTTGTTACTAATGCCGAAACCAAGGATGTTATTATAAATAAAAGTAGTTAAGAAGATATTGTTTTCAAATGTGAAGCCGAATAGTGATTCTAATTGCAATGATTCAGAAAGAGGGTGTACATCAATTATAGATTAGAGAGATTTTGGTACTAATGTGGTTATGTTCCATTTTGAGCCATGTGACTTCCAGGAGTAAGTCGAGTTTTAGGGGGGGAGGATGTAGTACTCCTCCATTCTCACTTGGCTAGTCTGACTAAGGAGTCGGAAGAGAAAGATAGGTCAAGGGGCTAATGGTATTTTATATGTTGTGATTGGATTAATTAAATAAGGGTAATATTGTTTATTAAAATGTTAGATTAAATTGTATTTAAATATTTAAATGTTTTATTTATTTGTAAAAAGTCATGTATTTTATTAAATGTTAATTAAATAATAAATTGTGTTTATTATTTCAATTAACTCACTGGTTGAGGATAATTATCAAAATAAATTATTTAAATTAATTGGATAATATGCTTTACAAGTAAGGTTGTAAAAACAGGAATTAAAACAAAAAAATATTGAAAATAGAAAAAATAAATAAATAAAAGAATTGAAAAAGATGAAAGAACGAATGTGATTGGAGATTTAACTGAAAAGCTCGGCTTTTAAAGATATAATTTCTTTTATTCAAGATTTTGGTGAGCTTTTGCAAGAAGTTGGAATATCTTTTATTTAATGGAAGTTTTTGTGAGTTTTGTTTTAAGGATAGAGTGAGGGAGATCATGCAAAAAATAAAATAGTGGAAACTTGTTTTCTAATTTTTATTTTGATTTTTGTTTTAAAAAAACCTGCTTTATATTTCTTTTTGGGATTTTTAGCTAGGAGGGTTGGGGTCACCGGAATATAGCTTAATTTCTGCTTGGAAAGGTGGGAGGTATTAGTTGGACAACTTTTGAGTTCCAGAGGACCCCGCTATTTTCAAGAAGTGCAAGGTTGAGTTGTTCTGGCGTTGAAGTTTGCAATAAAAACATAAACAGATCCGCTCATACCAGGAGATGATATAGCTCGATTCAGGATCTTTGAGACGTTTCCTATCAACTTTCCAGCGTACTCCATTGGTTCCTGCGTTTCAACGCATGTTCATCAGGATGATTGCAAATTATAATGTTACTAGCATAGTTTCCAATAAATCATCTTTGGGTTACTATTGAAAGGAATCTTCATCAACAAAAAGGATTTTTCTAGCAATTTTAAAGGTTCTAAGGGGTTTCCTGGTAATGTTTTCCATAATGGAGCTTGGATTCCTGATCAACATGCTTCCATGGTCCCTAATAGAATTTTTTAGAGAAAATCAAGTGCCAAAAAATTTCTTAGTAATGAGAAGCAAGCACCTATCAACATTTGTGTCTTTGATTCAGAAGGCCTTGTAGATTCTTCAAGTTCTTCTCATTTGTGGGAAGATGTGGCTTATGGTTGTTCTACTTCCCATTCTCATGTGGATGTTGAAGTTTAGGTGTCCTTTCAAAACAATATTCCCTTGAAGATATCATTTCCAAATAATATTGTGTTAGATCTTGATCTTTATTAGTGCCATTTAGTGAATCAAAGGAATGTTTCAGTCTCATAAGCATAATCCATCTCTAACAACATTCCCAAATAATATCACTTTGGGCAAGGGTTTTCATATTCCTTTGTTAGATGCGAGCAATCAGGATCAACAGTAGAATAACAAATGGGTGAAATTAGGTAAGGTTTTTAATAGTTCTCCATTCACATTTAATTGTGTGACACTACCAAAGGACTTGATAAGAGTGCAATCTCAAGATTTACAATATACAACTCTTATTTGTAAGTTTTGGAAGTTTTCTCCTCCTATCTCCAAAATCGAATCCTTACTTTTTCATTATTAGGAAGGGGTTTCTAAAGTCTTTTACATTGACAATGGAAATTGTTTTTTTGTAGCATTGTTTTCCTCAAAAAGTTTTAGGTATTTGGTAAATATAAAGTTAAATCTTGGGTCTATGGGGGGTCTAGCTTGTCTATTTATCCATGGCATCAAAATTTTAACTCTTAAAAGGCTACTATTGAGTTTATTCCTTTTTGGGTTCAAATGCATTATTTTCCTTTGGAATATAGAGAGCTAGGCATTATTGAAAATTTGGAAAATCATTTAGGTATTTTCTTGAAGCATGAATTGTCCTTTTTTCAAAGCCTCACCTTCCTATTTGATTCTATGTTCTATTGGACATGGCTCAACCTTTTCAAAATGATATTACAATCAGATCTAAAGTAGGACTTTTTACCCAAGATGTGTTCATAAAGACTCCTTTTAATGTGTGTAAAAATTGTCATACTTTGGGTCACAAGACTAGATTTTGTAAGGGAAAAAAGAATCAGAGTAGAAAATTTTAATTCCAATTATTAATCCTTCTATGGGATTCCAAGGTAATGAAACTCCTATCATTACTCAAGATTTTCCTTATACGGAAAGTGAAAAGGGCTTGGAAAAATTGTCTTATCCTGGTGTATAAGAGTGAATTTGCATCCCGTATGTGAATCCCCTTTTTTCCCTTATCCACCTTAGAAAAACAAATTTGGAGGCTTAATTCCACCTAAGCCTACTATTGGCATCCCACTTGTCACCTATTTTGAGCGTCAATGGAGGCATTTATGTCAAGGATGCCCATGCCACACACATACATTTGTGCAAAAGATTCTTGTAGCTAAACCTATAGAGGTATTACTCTTCCCATTGGAACTAAATTTGTAATGCCCCCTTTGACCAATAGACCCAAATATGGTCATTTTATTCTATTCCTTCTTCAAATTCACCCCTTCAACATTCAATCCAACTTCTTTTGAGCTATTGCACACTTCAAGCTTCCTTACACTCTTGCATTCCCTTTCTCACTCACTTCAAGCATCCAAGCATTCCATTGCAACAAAGCCTCACTTTGTCACTTTGGTAGAGCACATTAAGGACCACTCCATTGCAGTAGAGGCTTGAGTTCCTCTTATTTCCCCCCCAAGTATCCTTGAGTGCTCTTGGTGGAGGTGGTAAGCTTCCCTCTCCTCTCTTATATCACTTGGTTGAGTAGCATAATACTGCTTTGTAGTGTTTGTATTCTCTTTACTATACTATTTATTTATCTTGATTCCTTGGCTATCTATGGAGGTGGAAACACCTAAATGGGGGTCTAACTGAGGTGGGCCCCTTTACAACCACCTAATATTTTCCATTTTTCTGTGTGTATGTGTGTGATTCTCAAAGAATTAGTCGACAAATGAATTCCTTAGTGAGATCCTTGCTTTCTTTACTCTTTCTTATCTACTTTACAATATTAGAGAGTACTTCATTCATTCACTTGTGTGATTTTGGCCCTTTAGTTAGTTAGTTAGGTTGTTAGTCATTTTAATAGTTTTGACCTTGTCTCTGCCATTGTCTAGCCATATGGATGTCAATGCAGTTTAGAGATACTAGTACACCACACTACTATCCAAAAACTACACTTTCATCTTCATGTAGAGAGCTCCTCGACACATAGAGTTGAACATAAAAATCAGCTCGCCTAGCCCCACTTTGAAACTTGGGATTATAGAATGGTCAGAGGATTTTATATTCCTCATCATTCTCATCCTCATTCCCTAAACATTGCACTTAGCTAAGGTAAGTTAGGGTAGCCTCTCACATCTTGATCCTCCGTGACTTGGGGTCTTGCACCTGATGGGCCCTCTCTCTTACATTTTTGGTGAACTCAATGTGAACCAACATCTATTCATCTATTGGTGTTAAAGCTTCCCTTACGTGCTTTTTGATTATTTATCTCTTGAGCGTTGTGAAGGTTTATGAGCAACAAAACCCGGTCCACAACTTCCAGGTATATCGTTAGGAGAAGTGTATGACACCTCTCAATGGATAGGATGTAGGTCTCACTTGGTCTCTCTATAGGCCTTTTCTATGGTCTTGTCATTAGTTTTTCTACACAAGAGTAGTTATCGAGGAATGAGATATGATTCACTAATGAAATTGATCACATTTCCACTCCTCCTACTTCTCCTATGCCATCATCAATGGACGAGCATGAGGCCACTCAGAACCCTACAGAATATGTGTCCACCCTTACTAAAGGTCTCAGCTACCTAGAAAACCACTTGGAAAGAAATCCAAAGATGGCTAGAGCCACTTGGGTTGCTAGTGAATTAAGACATATGATGGGTAAAGATCAAATAGGCATAGAGATTTTAAGTAGCCTACTCAATCTTTTCAAAGCATGCACTCCTTCAAGAAACCCTAGCTTTGCACAAGGATTCATCGTGAAAGAGCATGAGGGATAGGTAAGGGTATCCATGCCTCCCACTTCCATTCACATGGCCAATGTGGTCCCTTCTATTAGTATCCCTTCTCCCTAAGCAACCTAAAACTATCAAAGTAAATAAGGTCCCTTTGGGCTTTAACATTACCCCTTCTGTCACCTCTAGTGGTGGAGGTTTTGGTAGACTAAGTCGTAGAGGCTTTGGTAGTGGCAGTGGATTCGATAGTGGAGGTGGTAATAGTGGAGGTGGCTCTAATGGAGGTCATGGTAGTGGTTCCAATAGAGGCCCTACTAGCCATGGTGGCTCTAGTGGTGGCTTTAGTAGAATCCATACCAGTGGTGGTTTTGGAAGTGGACTTGGCAACAGCTCTAGAGGAGGTTCTTTTGGCCCTCTATCTTCTAACAACCCTATTATGAACACTCTACTTCAAAATATGGGTAAGATGCATAGCTAGTTAGTAAGCATTTCCCAAGCCTTTTCCTATCCTATCTTCTAGCCTTTCTTTTGGTATAGCCCATTGTTGATTTCCATCTTGAACACCCCTTTACCTTAGGGAATGGAGATCCCTAAATTTGAGAAGTTTGGTGGTAAGGGAGATCTACAGAAAAATGTTTCTACCTTTAAAATATGTTTCACTGACTTCTTCCATCATGATGCATTGATGGCTAAACTATTCCCTTGATCTGTCAAGGACACAACACTTGAATGGTATTGTTCCTTGCATGAAAATTCAATTTTCTCATTTGACCAACTTGTAAATCAGTTCCTTAGACAAGTCCAAGTGTACATCAAGCTGAAGATGACCTTTTCTAATCTCGTCTAATGTAAACAAGGAGATAATGAAAAGTTTACTAATTTCATAGCATGCTACCAAGTGCTCCTTTCACAAATCTCATATTAGTTTCCTAATTTTGATGTGCAAAAGGTGTTCATAGGAAACTTACAAAGGCCTTGGAAAGAGAAGTTCACCTTGATGAAATACCCTTCTTTCATGCACTTGTGTGCAACTTTGTGAGAGTAATAGCAAATGGTTGCATAGTTTAGGGGATCCTCTTGGCATTCCTATTCTGAGGGAACCATCGTATCAATATCTGGGAAAGGTAAAATTGTTGTGAATGTAGTAGTTGTTTTTGATAGAAATGGCCTCAAATGCAACTGAAAGTTCATGTAGTTGTTAGAATCTTATACTTCCATCATACAAATGCTATATTGAAGGATAAGATCATAACTTTACCAACCCCTAGGCCTCTTAAAGAACCCTACCCTAATTGGTATGATGGGAGCACTTACTGCCAGTACCATCGTGTTAATTGACATAATACCAAACGATGTATGCGACTACATCATGAGATATAGGAATGCATTGAAGATGGTACCATTCATCTTGATGGGAATAAACAAAACACTAGCAAATCAGTGGTGAAGGCTAATAGTGAATTACAGATATACACGAACCCATTTCCATCACACTCTACTAGCATGATTATTCATCCCACTGATTTTGTTACCCAACCCAAGGCCTATGTTAATATGGTCATGGTAACTTCCAATGTTCCACCCACACCCAATTCATTGAATGTTACATTTACATCACAAGGCTTACCCTTAAACAAAAAAACCTCAACTCTCTACATTCTCGCTTGTGTCAATGGTAACATTGTGACAAGAATCTTGATTGACCCCATGAGTTGTGTGAATGTTATTATTGAAGAGATATTGGTATTAAATTCATGAAAATAGGAAAAATATGAAGAACAAAAATATAGCATCCATACACACAATGGTATGAGTCTTGAACATTATGGATTGATCACTTTTTCCATCCTAGCTGGACCTAGGGTTGTCGACATAGTCTTCAATGTTATCCCAGAGTTAGATCTATATAGACTAAAGCTAGGAATTCCCTGGTTAGCTTCCATGAATGGGATCACCTCCGTTATCCATAAATTTTTAAACTTTTCCCATGAGGGTGTTGTGCATGTAGTGCATGACACCAGATATCAGACCTTGGTGTCTCATGGTGGATATTCAATGGATCACTTCTGGCCTTCCCCAATCAATTCACTTCCTCCAAGAATATACCTACTTTACAAAAACTATGTGAAGTATAAAATTGGGGGAAAAAGGGAGCCAAAGCTGACCCTTCCCATGATATAACAATTTATTGCCTCGTCTTCTCAAGAAGAGAAGAAGAATCCCACGTTGACTACTATTTCTTCTCTAAAAGAGAAGGAGAAGTTCGTGTCAGCTCCCTCTCCTTCTCATAAAGGAAAAGAGAAGGCTACACTGATCACTCCCTCTTCTCCAAAGAAAGAAGAGAAGCCTCTGTTAGTTTCTTTCCTTTCTCACAAAGGAAAATAAACGATGACCTTTCCCTAGACTACCTTGTCCTCTCCCCTTAACTGGGAAGAGTACTAGATGAGCAAGCCATGTGGATACCCATTGAGCCCAATGATCCCTCCTTGGCATAGGCCTGAGATCAGGATAGTGGACCTCCCTAATGAATATCCTAGAACATGTTATTATTTATATAGTAGAAAGAAAGGTTCTCATAGAGAATTCAATTTGTGGCCTCATACTACTGTTGCTTCTAAGGCAGTGAGTGGAAAGAGGCCTGCTATCGAGCCTCTAAAGTAGACTCCTCCTGTCACTCCTCAACCTATTCCTCGTACTCCCATGTAGGAACCTATTCCTTTAGCTGAATTGACCATAGTGGACATTCCAATGGTTGAGCAGGAGCCTCTTGTCCATTTACAAACTCTAACCTCTAACTCCAAGAGCTATAGAAATCACCTTGCACATGAACACAAGAACTGGTGAAAGGCTTTCCTAGCTAAGCAGGCTGCCTCACAATAGAAGGAGGAAGGAATGATGTTTCCTACTTTAGGACCTTCTGTAAAGTGTCTTCTTCCTCCCTTCATCTTTTGTCCAATCTGGTCCGCTACCAGTTTTTGTTGCAAGTATGAATACACTTAACCCTAAATGGGTGCAAGTGTTCATCACTCCTTTGATGGAGCCACCTTTTCTAATGTTCCTTCTAAATATCCATCCCTTCTCAAAGCCCATGGATATGGTTAATACTTTGGTTATATCCTCTATAGTTCTTTCTTCCTCTTCCTCTACACCCATGGATTTTTTGTGGGGAGTTCATCTCCTCCAATGAAGAAAGAGGTAGAGGTTGATCCTTCTACTAAAAAATGATGTAAGAGGAGCCCACCTTCTTCACAAGGTGGTCCTATGCTAACTTGTTATCTCCTTGTGACAAAACTAGTATCAACTTCCCCCGAGATCATCACCACTCCCGAGTCATTCAACAAGCTTAGCGGTAAACCTTGGGTGCAACCCATCTCATTTGCACAAGCTAGACATGGTGCTCTTCTAGGGTGCATGCTTAATTTCATGGATGAGGTCCTAGCCTTATCGTTGATCTTAATGAAATCATTGACTTTGAATCCACAAGAGCTTGGTGGAGAGGACCTTGAGGGGCCCTCTTCCTTGGCACTTGTTGCAGAAGGGCCAAATGCTCCTCCTCTTAACATCCCACCATTGTAAGTTCATCCTCCTTCCCCTTATGAGGATTTAGATTAGGAAGCAGACAACCTCTTGGCTGATCAATGTTAGGAGGAGGCCCTTTCTTGATCTTGTGTGTGTGTGTGTCTTGTGATGTGTTCCCCTAGGCTTATGCTATGTGTGCCTACATGACCCTTGTCACCCCTATTGGTGCTTGGATATAGGCATGGTTTTTGTGTCGTAAACCTTCTTTGATTTGTATCATCATTCTTCCATGCATTTTCTTGATTTTAATTAAATTAGGGATGATGCAAATCATTGGGGGCATTTAGGCTCCCCTTCCATGTTGACTCAATTTTTTATTTTTACTTTTCTTTCCATCCATTCTTCCTAATCTAGTTGGGGATTGGTGATATTTCACCTTGCATTGCAATTACCTATTATTACATGAGCTCAGACAGTTCTAAACCTGCTAAAACAATTCCCCCTATGTCTTTTGTTTGTATTTTTCCTTTCTCTTTTTCTTTTTCTTTTTCTTTATCTTTCTCTCTTCTTTGCTTGAGTTGTCCATTCTATGTGTGACAACACTCTTCTTCAACACTTCAATTTTCAAAAAAAAAAATCATTGGAAGCAAATCTTTTCTCAAAAGTCTTCACAAATTTTTTCCTTAGAATCGAATGGTCAACATGAAACCCTAACAGAACATGTTTCCCTCATCATAGGTTTGTAAAGAAAGGACTTGAAGACCTTCCTTTGAAGTGGGAATGGCTTTTATTTTCCCCATGTATAGGGGTATGTCCTTCCTTTTGAATTCCTTGATGAAGTGAGCATCTTTCAAAAGGATTCCTTGATGGTGAATTTCTCTAAGAAGAACAACTACTTTTGAATTGTGTCTCCCTTGAGTGGAACCCCCTTCTTCCTCACGGTTGGTTCCCAAGGGACCCTTCTTTGAAAGTCTCTATTCCAAATAGAATTATTTCATGTCTAGCCTAGGGGCAAATCAACAAGACTCATTCCATTCTCCTTTTCGTTTCTAGCTTGGGGGCAGCTTGACTAGACCTTATCTTTCAAATAACATGTCCCTTGAGTGGACATCTCTCCTTTTGAAGGGTTCTTGAGGGACCCCTTTAAAAGTTTTAGTTATTGACAATTTGTGTGATTGTCTACTTATTTTCCTACATGACTAATTTTGACATGCTCTATCTGTGGGTAGACATCTTGTTGCTTCTTGACTTTGTAGAGTCTGTTTTCTCGGGCTTCCTCCATGTGAGATATCTTGGGGGATACCTCCCTATAAGATAGAGAATTTGTAGGGTGCTTTCCTTTGAGCTTCCTCCATGCGAGAGATCTTGGGGATGGCTCCTGAGTAGAACCAAGAGCCTATAGGGTGCTTCTTTAGGTATTCTTCATGCTTGAGTTCATGGAGGGGTATGTATTGCATTGCATTGAAATTTCCCTTAAATTTAAGTACTATTGCATTGAAATTTCAAATTTTCACTAAATAGATTTTTATTTTTTTAAAACAAAGCTAGTAGTTTAGAAACTATATTCAATTTTCTATAAATTATATTCTTAAATATTTTTGAAATAATATAGATAACTTATCCAATTTTTTATGTCAAGTTTCCTAAATTTGATTTTTTAAATTTTTTGCCACTGAAGGGCCTATTTTTTCCATGATGATCATGTACACACACAAAGAATACCTTCCCTATGGGACTGAGAGCCTATAGGGAACCTTCTTTGGGTATTCTTCATAATTGAGTTTGTGGAGAATACCTTCCCTATGGGACTGAGACCCTGTAGGGCACTTCCTTTGGTTCTCCTTCATGCTAGAGTTTTTGGGGGATACCTTCCTTGGAGGACCAAGCACCAGTAAGGCGCTTACTTCAGAGAACTTCCTTTATGTGAGAGATCTTGGGGGTCACCTCCTTGTAGGTCTGCAGGCCTGTAAGACACTTTTTTTTTCCATCTTCATAGTTCTAAGCTACTATGGAGTTCTTTTCCTTTCCTACACCTTCAGGTTTGCAAGACCGAGTACTACTTCCTTGATGGTTCAAGGATACATTTCTAACCTTACACTCTTCTTGATCTACTTTACTGAGTGCTCATCAATATTTGTTCTTGCTGAAGTGGGGGGAATATATATAAGAGTGATTTTTCATCCCCTATGCAAATCCCCTTTTTTCCCTTATCCACCTTAGAAAACCAAGTTCCGAGGCTTAATTCCACCTAAGCCCACTATTGGTATCCCACTTGGCACCTATTTTTAGCATCAATAGAGGTGATTTTGTTGGGGACACCCATGTGGCATGCAAACATCCATGTCTCATAGTTATGTCCTTGGAAAATTCATGTGGCTAAACCTATAGAGGCATTACTCTTCCCATTGGTAGTGAAGTTGTAACACCCCCTTCAGTCAACCGACTTGAATATGGCCATTTTCTTCCATTCCTTCTTCAAATTCACCCCTTCAACATTCAATCCAACTTCTTCTGAGCTATTACACACTTCAAGCTTCCATACTCACACTCTTCCATTCAATTTCCACTCACTTCAAGCATCCAAGCATTCCAATGCAGTAAAGCCTCACTCTGTCACTTTAGTAGAGAACGTTTGGGACCACAACATTGTAGTAGAGGCTTGAGTTCCTCTCATTTCTCCCCCAACTAGCCTTGAGTGCTCTTGGTGGAGGTGGTACTAAGCTTCCCTCTCCTCTCCTCTATCACTTGGTTGAGTAGCATAATACTACTTTGCATTGTTTGTATTCTCTTTACTATACTATTTCTTTATCTTGCTTTCTTAGCTACCCATGGAGGTGGAAACCCCCTAGGTAAATAGGGCTCTGACTGAGGTAAGCCCCTATATAGTCATCCAACATTTTCCCTCTTTCTATGTGTAGGTGTGTGTGCTTCTCAAAGAATCAATTGATGAATGAATTCCTTGGTGAGACCCTCCTTTCTTTCTTTACTCTTGCTTATCTACTTTCCAATATTAGAGAGTACTTCATTCATTTACTTGTGTCATTCTAGCCCTTTAGTTAGTTAACTAGGTTGTTAGTCATTTTAGCAAGTCTAACCTTGTCTCTACTATTTTCTAGTCATATGGACTCTAGCGTAGTTTAGAGATGCCATCACACCATACTATTGTCCAAATATTGTGCTTCCATCTTTGGGAAAAGAGCTCCCTGAGGCACATAGTTGAACCTAGAAACTAGCTCACCTAGCCCCAATTTGAAACTTAGGATTGCATAGTGGTTATATGACTTTAAATTCCTCATCATTCTCATCCTCATACCCTAAAATTTGACTTAGCTAAGGTAAGTTATGGTAGCCTCTTGCATCTTGACCCTCCATGACCTAGGGTCTTGCACATAGTGGTCCCCCTCTCTTACACCTAGTCTCTTTCCTTCTTGTTCTAATTGAGTGGATCCATTGTTATGAGCTTGAAACACTTGGTCTATTTCTCAAACACATGGTACTGGTTTGAATCTTGTAGGAAAGATTGCTGCTGGCAAGGTTTTTGTTCATATTCCTCCGTGTGTACCTTGATTTTCTCAATTATTTTCTTTGGGCCAATATTTGCACCGTTATCTACCAAATTTGGTCATCTATTTTCAGCAAGTTTGTTCTATTGCATCTTTATTGCTTTGTTCTGATTTATCTGATAGTAAGAAACTCACCTTGGTGAATGACCAATCTATTGGTCCTCTTGATTTTTTGTAGATGAAAACTTTGTTAGAAGATGGTAATCTTAAGCAACTTTCTCATAATTCACTTCCTTTGATGGGTTCTTCTTATGATGAAATCATTGAGGAACCTGGGGAAGATCTAATATCCAATAATAGTTTTGTTTTATCTTTTTTTTACTTGAAAAACCAGGGAAAAAGTTTATTTCAATTATAGTGGTGTCTATCAGTAATGAGTTGGAGTTCGGGAAGGGTTCTATAGATTTTGATTTTTCACAGATTTTGTCAATATCTCAAACTCCTTCCCTTTCCTTATCCACTTAGAAATATCCAAGTAAAAGGGTTAGAAAGTCAAATGGGGTTAAATTTTAGCAGGAGATTGAAATGGGTAGGAAATTGACTTTGGATGGTTGTATTATAAAGGATTTGTCCAATGTTTTAGGTGATTTTGTAAATGAGTTGGAGAATGTTAATGGTTCTAATCATCTTGTTATACCAAACAATATACTTCCAGTTGTTCTCAAATCCCCTAGTAAATGGGTAATGAAAATGAATGCCTTTAAGTTGCAAGAGGAGAAAGCTATGGGGAGGTCTACTATAGTGGCTTCCTCTTTGAATGATTTGGATATTATAAGGGATTAGATTTATTTTGATTTAATTCAAAGTCTTTATCCATTGTCTCATAAATCTCTAGGTAAAAGGGGAAGGAAATCAAATATTGTTAAACTACAAGAGGAGTCCGTCATGGGAAGTCAAGTTACTTTAGATGGAAGCATTAAAAAAAGATTGAGGGTAGTGAATTTTTCCCTAAAGTTTGAATGATAATTATAATGTGGAATGTTAGGGGCATTAATGAACCTAAAAAAAGAGCTCATATCAAGCATAAAATTGATGCTTGTGGAGGATACATAGTGTTACTTTAGGAATCTAAGTTATCTCAAGAAAATTTTGACTTCTTCATTAAAAAATGGGTGAGGTGGAATTCATGTCTTTCAGTTGCCCAAGGAGAATTAGGGGGTTTGATTTCCCTATGGAATCCTAAGACTATATTAGTGGAAGCTTCAACAAATAATCAACACTGGTAGTTTTTGAAGGTTGTTCATTTTGATTTGAGTTTTAATTTATTTAATTTTTATGCTCATAATTCTACTGTAGGAAATAAATAGTTTTGGGAAGATCAAAATCAATCTTTGGGCCAACTAAATTCTCAAAATCTAATTTTAATAGGGTATTTTAATGTGATCCTTATTCTATCTGATAAAAAGGATGGTATTATTTCTCCTGAGAAAACATTGGAGAATTTTAATGATTTTGTACATAACAATGCACTGTCTGATATAAAGTTGGGTCATGGAAATTATATCGAGACAAAAAAGAATAAGGATTTTCTTCAAATTTTTATATGTTTGGATAGATTTCTAATTTTTCCTACTCGGATTAATGAAAAAGTTGTTTTGTCTTCAAAAATTTTGCCTCAAGTGGGATCTGATCACTTCCCTTTATCTTTGCATATTGATAGAAAAAAGGTTGTATCCTCTACCAAATCTCCTTTTTAATTTGAAATGATGTGGTTTAGGCATCCTAATTTTGTTAATATGTTGTGTGAATGGTGGATGAAGGATCCTATGGTGGAAGGCACTTTTATTTTTCATTTTCCACATAAACACATGTCAAGGGGAAGATAAAACGTTGGAATGTTATTGTCTTTAAAACCTCTTTTCATCAAAAAGAAGTTGTCTTTAAACAACTTATGAAGGTTAATGCTAAGATTATTCAAAATAGTCTCAATCAAGTCTTTTTTGAATTGTAAAGAAAACAACTAGAGGAATGGGAAGAGCTTGCAGTTAGAGAGGAGTTTTATTAGCATCACAAGTCTCAGGAATTATGGTTAAGAGAAGGGGATAATAATACAAAGCTTTTTCATAGGTCAGCCTAGGTTAAGAAGTCTAAGAATGCAATATTTTCTATCATGGATAGTATAATAGGGGAAAATCTAGTCAAGGGGGAAGATATATAGCATGAAGGGATAGCTTTCTTTTCAAAATTGCAATCAAAATTAGATAAAAAGTCAGATCAAATTGATTTGGAAAGAAAGGAATTGTTGGATACTATTCCAACGCTTGTATCTTAGGAGGAAAATGCTCAATTGCTTAAGTTTTTTAATTTAATTGAATTAAAATTAGTAATTTTTTCAATGTCTCCTAATAAAGCACTAGGGCCAGATGGATTTACAACCTTTTTTTTAAAGTGTTCAGACTTTATTGCAAATGACTTGTTAAGTGCATTGGAAGAGTCTAGGAATTCAAGTAATATGTTGAAGTAGTTCAATGTGACCCACATAGCTCTCATTACAAAAGTGAACAATCCTTCTTCCTTTTCGGATTTTAGACCTATTTATCTTTGTAACACAATTTACAAAATTTTCACCAAAGCAATTTACATGAGATTGCTGCATATCATTCCAAGAATTATTTCTATTGAGTAGGGTGGTTTTGTCCTAGGAAAATAAATAGTTTAAGGAGCTTTAGTAGCTCATGAAGTGTTGCATTCCATATCCTTACATTATATGTCTACTTTAGTCATTAAGCTAGATATGTTGAAGGCTTATGATAATGTGAAATGAAACTTTTTATTGCAAATTTTGACAAAGTTTGGTTTTCAAGAAAAATCATGTAAATGGATCTAATCTTTGTTGTCTGGGTAAAATTTTTCAGTCTTAGTCAATGATACTCCTTTAGGTTTCTTCAGTTCAAGTCAAGGGGTGAGACAAGGTGATTCATTGTCTCCTTTTCTTTTTATAATTTTAGATAAATCATTGAGTAGAGTAGTAAATCATGCACATTCACAAATTTTGGTTAGAGGAATCAAGATTGCTTCTATAGATATATCAACAATCCACTCTTTTTTTACTAATGATATGCTTCTTTTTGGTCTTCCTACATTATTAGAAGCAAAGTGGATGAAGGTTTTGTTAGACAAGTATACCTTGGCCTCAGGTCAGTGTGTAAATGCAAATAAATCTAAAGTTTATGTACTTAATACCAAGCCTTTGATGAAAGATAAAATCATTCATCTTTTGAGTTTTCAAGAAGTTGATCTCCCCTATAAATATTTTGGCATTCCCTTCTTTTCTGGTCCCAATCAGATCTCATATTGGGATAAGGTTATTAGTAGTATTCAATCTAGAATTGCAAACTGGAAAGGGTGTTGGCTTTCTCTTTTAGGGAGAATATTATTGATTAAGTCTATTAAATCTTCAATTCCAAACTATTTTATGGTGGTCTTGAAGGCTCCTAGATTTGTAATACGTACAATTGAGAAATTGATTCAATAATTTTTTATGGAAGCAAAATATGGACTACAAAAAGAAAATTCTGCTTATTTCTCTAGAAACAATCTATAGGGATGTGACATAGATTTTAGGAACTCTAAATGCTAGCTCTCTTCCTAAGATTTTCAACCTAGAAAGAGAGATATTAAGGGTCCTAAAATTCTTATTCATATTCAAATTAGGATGTATGCAATGTGATGTGATGTAAGTGAACTAATTTAAATGCAATTGACTAATTAAAATGATCTAAAACGAATGCAAAAGTGCAATTTAAGCTATTTTTTGAGGGTAGGCTGCACCATGTCAAGAAAAAAGAAACAAAGGAAGGGAGTTCCCCCTAGAAGAGAAAGTACACCAAACACATAACAGATCTATGGATTTTGGGTCAGTATGTTTGTTGCTGCAGTGTTTTGATTTAAAGAGCTTGGAACTATCATCATTCCCAAAAGCAAATAGAACTAGAAGAATGACACAAAGAGAGTGAAAGAAAAGGAAAAAGTCCATTTTGAGTCAACATGGAAGAGACATTGTGGTCTTGACACTCTGCATAATCCCCAAAAGGAAAACACAATCGAAAAGTGAGTGAAAGGTGAAAATCCTTCGGGTCAACATGAAGGAGACATTTCAGTCTCAATTCCTTGTATCATCCCCAAAAGGAAAAACACAAGAAAAGACAAAGGAAAAAGGAAAAGAAAAGAGGGGTTTTAGGGTCAACATGGAAGAGACATAGGGCATCTCAATGCTTTGTATCATTCCCAAAAGGAAAATACAAAACAAAAGTGAAAAGTAAAAGATAGAGACCTTGTGGTTCAACATCGAAGAGACATAGGGCATCTCAATGCTTTGTGTCATCCCTAAAAGGAAATCCACAAAAAGAGAATAGTAAATGATAGAGACCTTGTGGGTCAACATGGAAGAGACATAGGCTGTCTCAACACTTTGCATCATCCTCAAAAGGAAAAATAAAAAATAAAAGCAAAAAGTATAAGGCACGACAAATAGAAGAATAGAGATACACATAGAAGAAGTGTACAAAGAGAAGAAAACATCAAACAAACAATATGGTGGAACACAATACACACATAAAAAGAAAGAAGAAAAAGGGTAAAATATAAGCAATGACAATGTAAGTAAACCATTAACTAAGTTATTCTTTTCTAAGTCTTGGATGAACAAGCAGAAAAAAGAATAACATGGTTCAGAGATGAAAAAATACATTACAAGGACAAGGCTAACAATGTCTTGCCTCCCATTAAGTGTAAAAGAAAGAATGAGCTAAGATGAATGATACGACAGGACCATACAATAATGAGAATGGGAAATTCTACAATTATGACATGAAAGGATAATGGTGTTTTAAGGGATGATGGGAAAATAGTTAGTGTCCATGAAGTGATACTTTTTCTATATGTCATTTAGATTTCACCATACTTTAGTTTGATGTCCAAGAACACTATGGTATTTGCAATATGGTATGTTGGAGTCATGAGGATGAATGACTAACCTATTGGAAGGTGGTAAAATTATAAGACCATTGTTTAAGAGTAATTGGAGTATCTGTTCACATTCAGTTGGAGGATGTGTAGGAAAATTAATCTATTTAATTTTGTATGATCATTTGTGTTTACTATGTTCTCCTTTGTCATGAGTAGAAGAAAGAAGAGAATCCGTAGGTATCCTAACATCCTTTTCATTAGGAGAGAATTATTGTTCACATGGAAGGAGAATTCAAGATGATTGTTCCATATTTGAGGGTCTCCTAAGTTGAAGAGGATGTCTCATGGGATAGGAAGGATATTGATATCCAAGTCCTGTTGTGTGGGCTTCAGTTGGATTTTGTTCAAAAAGTTCATGGATGTCATGTTTGTGTTTTGTGTCACAACCTTTTTTACTTAAAATAGTCAAGCCTTTACCATGGGTGTCCTCAAGGTTGATAGGATTGTTTGTCATAGTATAGTCATAAAATGGTTGAGAGTGTGGTGGTTGAGAGGAACTATGTTCACTTGAGGGAGGAACCATAGGTCTTGTGTTGACTTCGTGATGCAAATAAGCAAAGTGATCAGTTGGTGCAATGGTAGGGTCTTCTTGTGATCTCATAGAGGGATAAAAGGCTGCATTTTCTTCTTGGTCATCAAGGAAATCATTATAGAAATTTGTCATTAAGGTCAAAGCAAAAAAGGTACAATTGGACATGTCTACCAATGATTTTAGGGATTCCCAAAAATTATTAAAGGAGAGTTCCATAATGCCAATGAACTAAAATGCAATAAGGGTTAGAAGAAAAAGAATTTGTATATGATAAAATAATGTAGGAAAAGAAAGGGATAGTGTAGAAAAATGCCAAAGAGTTGAGAAAATTGTTGTTTCAAAACTGCAAAGGAAATGATTCACCTTGGGTGGTGAATGAGTCCCAGGATGCAATTTTTTTTGTATTTTTTATAAT
>VDFB02270651.1:103874041-103904118 GCA_007258455.2 Sequoia sempervirens | reverse complement strand
TTATTCTTGCAATGTAGAGGAGGTTATTTCATTATGAGAATTTTGCTTTATGATTAAATGATCAAGCGTAGATCGCGAAAATAATTGCAATACATTAGACCACTCGCGTAATTGTACCAGAATTGATTTGATTTAATTTGAGTAATGCACCAATGCGTTGAGTGAATTGGATTTACGAAATCCTAAGGTAGTTTACTTTATATTGCTTATGATGCTTCTTCTTGGTGTGGGACAATCTAGTCAGTGTCGTATAAGTCTTCCAGATAGGACTTTCTTTATGTGTTTGGGGGGGGGGTTGTTATGTTGGTCAACCCTAGTCTACCTTGGGTAGTACATGCAAGGTGTCCAGTCAAACCTAGTTATCTTGGACGGGATAGGTTGAATTCATGTCGTGGTTAGGTATTCATCATTCCGAGATTGTACGTGAGTACCTTTGGTGGTGGCTTAGTTCCACGTGTTGTCTTAGAGAAGTGGCTTGCATTGAGGGCCGGCACACAAAGTGGTGCCAAGAGATCTCAATGTAAGTTGGTTAATTTAGTGATAACTTAAACCAATTAATTAGCATAGGAGGTACCAACATTTAAAAAGATTAAGTTTGCCTCGCTCATGGACGCAAGTGCTTGCATAGGCTTGGGATGAGACGAGAAGGCCTGGAATGGCAAGATCGTTATCTTGTCCCTTCGAAAGATAACTGATTCCGCATTGGTTTGCATGTGGGGCCGGGAGTCGTTAGAGGTTACCAGGATATCCCGAGATGGGGGCCGGGACCTAGGAAGACTTGCCAGGATATCCCATGCGGCATTGTGATGACACTTCTCTTAAGACAGCATTATGTTTGTAATCGTGGTGTGTTCATGTATTTAGAATCTGGAAGCATTGTTACCGTTATGTCATGTGTTCTCATGTTCCTATCATTTTCTAGTTGAGTCATGTTGCCCATGTTTATAGGTTGTTGGTCTTGATCTGAAACCCTTGTTACTATCTCCTAGCACGGGGGGTGAGCCTTCAGGTATCACATGGTTGGGTGGAACGTGCACCATACTCCGTTGTGTTGGCATTTCTTTTGTGGACGAGACTTTCGTGTTGGAGAGCTCGTGGGATTCCAGTTGCTACCTTGGTTTCATTTATGCTAGTGCTTTTGTATTTCATTTACCCCTCATTTCATCGAGGTGGAAATTGTAATAATCAATTATGTCATTGATTTGCCTCATTCTGGGAATGAGAGATGTAAATGTAATTATATCACTTTTGTCTTGGAACCGAGAAGGATCTCATGGTCTAAATGGAAATCTCATGTATGGAATGTATGTGCTTAAATTAGTTTAAGTGAATGTTGTTACGTTTCATTTCATGCATGTTGTTTTAAACTGTGAATTATTTAATCTTTGTCTCGCAACCTTAGGGGATTGTTGGCGTTGTGTTGTTATCATACATGTAATTGTAATTTTTTTATAAAAATAAAAACTGTAGTGAAATTGGTTGTAGTTTGCTACTTTCCCTAGGGTTGCGTGGCGGGGCATTACACATGGTATTAGAGCCAGGTTAAAACACTGGGTACTCTTGGATTATGATGAGCCCATTAAGCTTTTAGGTGTGCAGATTTTATTTGTGTGTTGTGCTTAATGCCTTTTTGTGTCTGTATAGGATAATGCCTCCCAGGCGTGGAAGAGGGGGGTTGTAGACGTGGCCGTTTAGGCGGTCGCATTGAGGAACAGCAAGACCCACCTCCACATGTTCCACTTGTTTATGACCATGAGGAGCAACAGGCTTCTCAGAATATTCAGAGAGATGGCAATCAGAATCCGGATCCACCCAGGATCGAAGACGCTCAGTTGCGTCAGTTGTTAAAGGAGACCCTTGCCCGCCTTGGGCCTAGGCAGGAGGTAGAGCCAGTGGTGGTTAGAGAGAGAGAGGTACTAGTTCACTCTGATTCAGAGGTAGCAGCCCATATGAGGGATTTTCTTAGAGCACGACCACCTACTTTCGATGGATCAAGCAGTGGTTTGGAGGCAGAGACATGGCTCATTGACTTGACTAGGTGCTTTGCTATGCACCCATATGGGATCAACACTCGAGCTAGGTGCGCTATCATGCACCTGAGGGGATTTGCCTCCACTTGGTGGAGATTAGAGGAGCAGAAGCTCCATCTGGACATTGGTACAGTTTCTTGGGAGTTGTTCCTAGAGCGGTTTCAGGCTAGATTCCTTTCTGAGCATTGGAGGCAGCGTCGAGGGGATGAGTTCCACACCCTTCGACAGATGACTATGTCAGTAGAGATGTATGAGCGTCATTTCTATGAGCTCAAACAGTATGCAAGCATAGGCGATGATGAGGGCATGTTGGTACAGCATTTTCTCAGGGGCTTAAATGCCCGTATCAGTGGTGGAGTGCGGGTTTTCGAACCCAGGACCATGGAGGTGGCGGTCGATAAGGCCAGGCTCATTGAGGAGAACCTGGCGATGGCCTTAGGTGGTCATGTAGGAGTGCAGGTGGGCAGTGGTTCAGCAGCTGGGACTAGTGCTCGAGGGGGTCAGCCTCAGGGAGGTGCACCTTCTAGAGTTCAGCAGGGTCCGTCTCAGGGTGGTCAGCAGCAGCAGGGTTCCCAGGGGAAATAGAAGGGTTTCCAGCAGAGGCAGGGGGACAGGAATTGGAGGCGCATGAGATGCTTCAACTCTGAGCAGCCAGCGCAGAGTTCTCATTCTTCTTTCAGAGGTAGTGCGTAGCAGTCTAGCGCACCCCCTGCAGGCAGGGGCTTCGGCAGAGGCACGGGATGTTTCGCGTGTGGCCAACAGGGTCACATAGCGAGGATGTGTCCTAATAAGGGCACATCGGGTTATTCTCAGGGACCAGCGGTGTCAGAGCCGACTGTAGGTGATGCAGGCCGTGGGCATCGAGTATTCGCAGCGGTTGACAACCGCCAGGCAGAGCACCAGGGTACAGTTGTTGAGGCCTATGGTATGTTGGGGGGTAACCCTGTTTCTATTCTATTTGATTCTGGAGCATCTGATTCCTTTGTTTCTCCATCGGTCGTGGCGCGATGTAGACTGGATGCGGTAAAGCAAGTCGATAGGTGGCAGGTGGAGTTAGCTTCGGGTGCAAAAGTTGCATCCCTTTCCCTTGTGCCGGAGTGTAGGTTAGAGGTTGGACATCTCCAGACTACCTTGGACCTTCGTGTTATTCCATTGGGTTCTTATGACATTGTCATAGGAATGGATTGGCTAGAGGCTCATAGTGCAGTCATTGATTGTCGACGTAAGTCGATTAGATGCATTGGGGCATCTGGTAGAGAGGTAGAGGTAGTGGGGGTTCAGAGGCCGATCTCTTTGAGGATCATCTTAGCTATGCAGTTGAGAAGGTGTGTGCGGCAGGGTTGCCAATTGTTCGCTGTTACCGTGGATGATTTGGGTCTAGGAGGTGGAGAAGAGAAGGTTTCTCTTGATAGTCACCCCATCCTTCAGGAGTTTTCCGATGTCTTTCCAGACGAGATTCCAGGGATGCCCCCTCAGAGGGACATTGACTTCAAGATAGATTTAGTACCTGGATCGGAGCCCATTTCACGAGCTCCCTATCGCATGACTACCCAGGAGCTGAAAGAGATCCGGTTGCAGCTTGAGGAATTGCTAGAGAAGGGTTTTATTCGCCCTAGTGTTTCGCCATGGGGAGCACCTGTCATCTTCGTAAAGAAGAAAGACGGTTCACTTCGGTTATGCATTGATTACCGACAGTTGAACAAAGTGACCATCAGAAATCGGTATCCTCTTCCTAGGATTGACGATCTATTCGATCAGATCAAGGGTGCTACCATCTTTTCGAAGATTGATCTCAAGTCAGGGTATCATCAGCTTCGAATCTTTGAGTCAGATATTCATAAGACCGCGTTTCGAACGTCGTATGGTCACTATGAGTTCACGGTTGTGCCATTTGGTTTGACGAATGCACCCTCAGTGTTCATGAGTCTTATGAATGGGGTATTTCGTACATACCTTGATAGGTTTGTTCTTGTGTTCCTAGATGATATTTTGGTATATTCTAGAACAATGGAGGAACATGAGGAGCACTTGCGACAGGTATTGCAGTGTTTGCGAGATAATCAGTTGTATGCTAACTTGTCGAAGTGTGAATTCTTTAGGACTGAGGTCCAATACCTTGGTCATGTGATCTCTGGAGAGGGTATTTCAGTGGATCCTACAAAGATCCAAGCGATCTTAGATTGGCCTGCGCCCACGAATGTGGCCAAGATACGTAGTTTCATGGGGCTAGCGGGTTATTACAGGCGCTTTGTGCAGGACTTTTTGAGGGTAGGGCATCCTATCACCTCCCTTCAGAGGAAAGGAAAGAGGTTTGAGTGGTCTGAGAAGTGTGAGACCGCCTTTCAGTGTCTTAAGGGGAAGTTGACTAGTCCACCTATACTTGCGATACCGGATCCTATTGGGGACTTTGTTGTTTGTACGGATGCGTCCTTGGAGGGATTAGGTGCAGTATTGATGCAGGAGGGTCGCGTCATTGCATATGAGTCTCGAAAGCTCAAGGATCATGAGCTAAACTATCCTACCCATGATCTTGAGTTGGCAGCAGTGGTCCATGCATTGACGAGATGGAGGCACTTTCTTCTTGGGCATAGGTTTGAGCTGCATAGTGATCATAGGAGTCTTCAGTATATCTTCACGCAACCTAACCTTAACGCTAGGCAAAGGCGATGGATGGAGTTTCTCTGTGAATATGACTTCGAGGTGAAGTATATCCAAGGGAAGGAGAATGTGGTTGCAGATGCCCTCAGTAGGCGAAGGCATGAGATATCTGAGTTGACTCTTATTGTTGATTTGCGGAGTCGGATTCTCTCTGCCCTCCCAGCCGACAGTTGGTATCAGGATGTTAGATCGGTTATAGCGGCAGGAAGACCCCTTGAGGGTAGATATTTAGGATACTCTCTAGATGCTGATGAGATATTGAGACACACGGGACGCATATACGTTCCCCCATCATGTGAGCTTCGCGCTTTGGTCATGACTGAAGCACATCGTGCACCTTATTCAGCCCATCCAGGGGTGAAGAAGATGTATGCTGATTTGCGTCAGTTATATTTTTGGCCAGGGATGAAGTGAGATATTGCGGATTTTGTGTCGAGATGTCTTGAGTGTCAGCGGGTAAAGGCCGAACACCAACATCAGGCAGGGCTCCTACAGTCACATTTAGTACCAGAATGGAAATGGGATATAATCTCATTGGATTTCATTGTAGGTTTACCTAACTCTTCGAGACGACATGATGCAATTATGGTAACAGTGGATAGGTTGACGAAGGTAGCACACTTCTCACCTATGCGCTCTTCCTATACCGCATCATCCGTAGCTAGAGTGTTCATGGAGGATATAGTGAGGTTGCATGGTATTCCACGTCGGATTATCTCTGACAGGGATCCAATGTTCACCTCAGCTCTATGGACGTCATTACAGCATGCGATGGGAACACAGTTGAACTTCAGTTCAGCTTATCACCCAGAGACAGATGGACAGACTGAGAGGGTTAATCAGATCCTCGAAGACATGTTGCGTATGTATGTAATGGACCAACAGACACGATGGGAGGACTATCTCTATTTGGTAGAGTTTGCCTATAATAATGGTTTTCAGAGTTCTATCGGTATGGCTCCATTCCAGGCATTGTATGGGCGACCATGTCGCACTCCCTTGAGTTGGGATCAGCTAGAGGACAGAGTAACTTTGGGCCCTGAGATGTTGCATGATATGGAGCAGCAGGTGGGTAGGATTAGGGAGCACTTGGTGGCAGCTCAGGATAGGCAGAAGAAGTATGCAGATGCGCATAGAGTGGATCGTCAGTTCTCCGTAGGCGATAGAGTCTTCTTGCGTGTGCGTCCACGAAAGAGTCCAATCCGTTATGGAAAGGGCTCTAAGTTGGTGCCTCGCTTTGTTGGACCCTTCGAGATTCTCGAGAAGATTGGTCCTGTTTCTTACCGTCTTGCTTTACCGCCCAGTCTCTCGCGTGTGCACGACGTGTTTCATGTATCAGTTCTTCGGCCGTACCATCCAGACATTTCTCATGTCCTTGATTGGAATGCTTTGTAGGTAGAGGACGGGCAGCTGGCTTTGGAGCCCGTGGCCGTGGTCGAGCGCAGAACGCTCGCTCTTTGAGGGCGAGATATTGATCAGGTTAGGATCCAGTGGAATCCTAGGGATGACTCATCATCCACTTGGGAGGATGCAGCTAGGATGAGGGAACTTTATCCCTATTTGTTCGCAGGCTTCCAGGAGTAAGCCTGACCCTAGGGGGGGAGGATGTAACACCCCTTCATTTTGTTATTTTGATCGAACAATGTTCGTTATGTATATTTTGCCTTGTTAGCACGTTGGTTATAAACTTGGTTACTTTTGATCACTAATTATTGAGCGATGTAAACATTATGTTTTGATGTGATGGTACTTTTATCAGATGATGTTATTATTTCATGTTATGGATTAAATTATCATGTATGTGAATTATTGATGCTTTATGTTTTGATTTTGCAAGTAATGATTAGAGATGTCAGTTAGCGATATTGTATTGGTGAAGGGGACGGGATCACATCACTCGCACGCGAGTGCCCTGTGATTCCGCGACTTCCTCTTCACGGTGTGTTTTGATGTTTATATATATATATGAATGCATGTTCGACACTCGGGTTGTGTGCAGGATGCAGGTACCGGACATTGACTCCACCTGATTTCACAGGTCTGAGCATGTCCCTTGTTCAACGGAAATGATTGGGAGATAGTAGCTTGGGTTTCTGTGTCGTGACATCACCCTAGCCTAGTGGGTCGTCGGGTTGTCAGTTGGGTTAAGCTGTTGGTCTTGTCATCTTGTCTCCCTTTGCATGCATGATTTAAATTTCCTTGTGAAACGGCGTTGCTTTATTTAATTTTATTGCCAAAAATGCATAATAGAGTGCTCATTGATTTATTAGTTGATTTAATGCAATTGATGAATAATCTAACCGTGAATTAGATTTATTGTGGATTAAGTAAATTAGTCCAAAGGTGTTAGCATTATTAAATGATGAGACAAAAGAAAATATATATTTCGAAGTTGTGTTGCATTCCTCTTGTAGGAAAATAAAATTTAAAAATGATTTATTTTAAATGCAATGGTTGGATTAAATTTTGTGTAATAAAATGAATTTAGTTAGCATGGTGGGATAAATAGAATTTGAATTTAAAGGAGCATAATGCATTTGAAAAGGGAAAATAAGATTGTTTTATTAATTTCAAAAAAAATATATATATCCAAAATATCCAAGTTTGCAATAACTTTGGTGGGTGGCTAAATTAGGGGTTTGACCTTTTTGGAGCCATAAGGAAAATGCTTTCCTTTTTTGTATGATCTTTTTTTAAAAAAATTGGTAATTTGAGAGAGAGGAAGAGAAAACTTGAAGAAAATTTTGTTGAAAAAAAGAATTGTTGAAGAAGATTTGAAAAAGCTTGGTGGTGGAGAAGATTTGGGAAGAGCACAATCTCCATTGAAGGACTCTTCAAAAAACTTGGAGGAAACAAAAGGTGCCATGAATTTTTCCCTTCCTCATGCAATTTTGTGTTGTTTAGAAAAACAATTTTTGTTTGAAATGGCTCAAAACAGTTTTGGAAAAACAAGTTTGGCAAATTCAAAACCCATCATAGATTCATCATTTAAATTTGAAAATGAAGAGTTTTGCATTTTTTTTTAGAAAACAACATGAACTTGAAATCTCATTCAACCATCATTGAACAAAAAAAAATTGAATCAATTTGTATAATTCAAATGGGTCTTGTTGGAATCTTGTTTTGCTGTGAAATTGCTATTCTATTTGGGTTAAATTTGGGCATTATTGTGTAAATTTTGAAATTGCAATGAGAAGTTTTCTTTTATATTCAAACTGTGAGTTTGCACAATCTAGGTATTAAGAAAAATAATGATTTTACAGTCTGTTGCAATGACTGTGTGTGAATATGCATTTATTTATATATGCATATATTGTGCCTTAACTTTCTTTAAGTTTTTTTTCTTCTGGTAAATGAAATTTGGTATTTCTGGTCTGTATTTTCTTTGTTGTTGTTTTAAAAATTAAAAAAAAAAACTAGTTGAGTTTGTTGGCCGGCGCGTATTCTTTTTGTGCTGGGCACGAAGCCCCTGGTGCGCGCCGACCCTGGCCGTCGCCCCCCATGGAGGGAGGCGCCGCCAAAGAAGGCAGCGCCGCTGCCTTCCCTGGAAACGTCGCCCCCTGTACAGTGAGCCGCGGCTGCAGGGGAGACCTGTGTCTCCACTGCCGCGGTTTCTGGGCGGTAGGTGGTTAGGGTTTAAACCCTTTTTGTTTTTATTTCGTGGGTTTTGATTTTATTATGATTTCTTTATATTTTATCTTATATATATTATATGAAATATAATATATGTATTTTATATTATATTATATATAATATATTATATATATATATTTATATAACATTTAATATATATATATAAATATTTTGGATTTCAATGTTTTTTTTTTATAAATAATAAATTATTATTTAAATATATAATTAATATATTTCACATATATGAGTTATATATATATATTATTATTTTTATATGTATATATATATATGTTGAAATATATTTTCATTATATTTTAAATAATGAAATAAGGCAATATGATTTATTTTGGAAATTTTATATTAAAGTAAATAGTAAAGTGTCATTTATAAATATAAAATGCGTAGTATTATATATATGTCGAGGATACGTATTTTATATATATGTTTTTTTTATTTAAATACAATGATAATTGTGTGTCGCCATCAAGTTATTCTTGCAATGTAGAGGAGGTTATTTCATTATGAGAATTTTGCTTTATGATTAAATGATCAAGCGTAGATCGCGAAAATAATTGCAATACATTAGACCACTCGCGTAATTGTACCAGAATTGATTTGATTTAATTTGAGTAATGCACCAATGCGTTGAGTGAATTGGATTTACGAAATCCTAAGGTAGTTTACTTTATATTGCTTATGATGCTTCTTCTTGGTGTGGGACAATCTAGTCAGTGTCGTATAAGTCTTCCAGATAGGACTTTCTTTATGTGTTTGGGGGAGGGGTTGTTATGTTGGTCAACCCTAGTCTACCTTGGGTAGTACATGCAAGGTGTCCAGTCAAACCTAGTTATCTTGGACGGGATAGGTTGACTTCATGTCGTGGTTAGGGATTCATCATTCCGCGATTGTACTTGAGTACCTTTGGTGGTGGCTTAGTTCCCACGTGTTGTCTTAGAGAAGTGGCTTGCATTGAGGGCCGGCACACAAAGTGGTGCCAGGAGATCTCAATGTAAGTTGGTTAATTCAGTGATAACTTAAACCAATTAATTAGCATAGGAGGTACCAGCATTTAAAAAGATTAAGTTTGCCTCGCTCATGGACGCAAGTGCTTGCATAGGCTTGGGATGAGACGAGAAGGCCTGGAATGGCAAGATCGTTATCTTGTCCCTTCGAAAGATAACTGATTCCGCATTGGTTTGCATGTGGGGCCGGGAGTCGTTAGAGGTTACCAGGATATCCCGAGATGGGGGCCGGGACCTAGGAAGACTTGCCAGGATATCCCATGCGGCATTGTGATGACACTTCTCTTAAGACAGCATTATGTTTGTAATCGTGGTGTGTTCATGTATTTAGAATCTGGAAGCATTGTTACCGTTATGTCATGTGTTCTCATGTTCCTATCATTTTCTAGTTGAGTCATGTTGCCCATGTTTATAGGTTGTTGGTCTTGATCTGAAACCCTTGTTACTATCTCCTAGCACGGGGGGTGAGCCTTCGGGTATCACATGGTTGGGTGGAACGTGCACCATACTCCGTTGTGTTGGCATTTCTTTTGTGGACGAGACTTTCGTGTTGGAGAGCTCGTGGGATTCCAGTTGCTACCTTGGTTTCATTTATGCTAGTGCTTTTGTATTTCATTTACCCCTCATTTCATCGAGGTGGAAATTGTAATAATCAATTATGTCATTGATTTGCCTCATTCTGGGAATGAGAGATGTAAATGTAATTATATCACTTTTGTCTTGGAACCGAGAAGGATCTCATGGTCTAAATGGAAATCTCATGTATGGAATGTATGTGCTTAAATTAGTTTAAGTGAATGTTGTTACGTTTCATTTCATGCATGTTGTTTTAAACTATGAATTATTTAATCTTTGTCTCGCAACCTTAGGGGATTGTTGGCATTGTGTTGTTATCATACTTGTAATTGTTATTTAAAAAAAAAATTGTAGTGAAATTGGTTGTAGTTTGCAACTTCCCCTAGGGTTGCGTGGCGGCACATGACTTAGCTCATTGGGACTACACAATACAATATACAATTTTACATCAAGGTTACATCATATTCCTTTGCCATTGAAGCATTCAAGAGAACATGGTCGACGTGCCACCCAACCAAAAAGCTTACGCTTCCCTAGAATTCTTCCTACTCAAAGAATGCCCAACCTGCACAAAATTTTAGCAAGAGAACAATCTGCAAGGTGGAATCTGGTGTGTGCCCAAACATCAACATGCATCTCTATCTATGATCAGAAAAATGCAAGATCTATGCTAGGAATGGTAGAGAGTGTTATCACATATAAGTCCAGGGGTGGGTGCATGGAGTTGGGTTACACATGGCCAATTCCAAAGAAATTGAAAAATAACATAACGCTGAAAGTGCATTATAATGCTTGCATTATGTCATCTTAAAGGAAAAAAAAAGAAGTGAAAGTGATTCATTTTCTATTGTCTGTTTTTCTACTCTGCCCGGCCAAAAACCCTCATTTTCACGCTTGCATTCTAGGAGGAGGAATTCTACAAAATTCATCAACAACAGTTGCTTTTTCTTTGCAAAGATGGCACCATGACGACAAAGAGGTGTGGGAGGTAAGTATTGTTTTCTATTTGTTTTGAATTTCTTAGTTTCAAGTTGATTTTGTTTGTTTTAGGTTAGATTTGATTTTTTTTTTAAAAAATTTTGTAGGAGATGCAAATGATCCTACAAATCCTCAAAATCCTCAACAAGAAGAGCAGGAAAATCCTCTAAGAAGGCAGAAAATTCAACAACAAAATCCTCAACAAGAAGAGCAGGATAATCCTCAACAACAAAATCCTCAACAAAATCAACCTCCCCACCAATCACTCCAACACCCTCTTGATACTCAACAAAATTTGATTGAAATTGAGAACAACAAAAAAAAATTGAGGATTTTATTAGTAGATTGAGTGATCCAAATGCTTCAACCACAAAAAGAATGACCCTAGAAAATTCATTGAAAGAGATGTTAAAAAATGTAGATTCAATTACCCAACAAATAACTCGATGGCAAGATTGGAGGCAGGTAGCTAGGGCGTATTATGTAGATAAACTATCATATAAACAAGTAAAAGATTTAAAAATTACTAAAGGTGATTTGTGCTTTTTATTCACTAACCCTAGAACACATCAAAATCTTAGCCTCAATGGAAAGAGGTTTCCTATTCATTGGTGCCACCACCAAGAGATTAGGAACTATTTTTATGATAGGTTGTACTTGGTTTGTGATTACCCACCATGAAACAATTGTGAATTCCCCCAATAATTTCATAGGAAACTATACAATAAGTTTGTATTGAACCAAATCCCAAATTATTTTGATATGAGGGAGTTCCAAGGGAGAGGTGGGGGGTCAGCTCAGGATAGGTTCGATGCACAGCTAGATCCTACATGGCAAGGGGGACGACCTCTTGCAAGGCCACCTCATGAGAAAATTGCTATGCTTGTCATTACGAAGGAGAGTGCCAATGTAGAGACATTGCAAGTGATCAACACTTTGACCTAGAGTGTCATCCATCATACTAGCCCTATTGTACAGTGTCATCCAAGGGAGTCTTTTGGTGGTGGCCTTTGAACCCATGTGTGTCAATCTTGTGGGGAAACTTTTCATATGACCCCACCGACACTCAGGAGGATGCTACGTAGGATCTGTATGCATCTATGGGGATGGAGAGGATGACTGACATTTTGCATGATACATATGGCATTAATAGTCAAGTAAAATTCAACATGTTCATTGAATTTAATTTATTAAATTTTGATTTTGAAATGCAAGATTAACTAATTTAGTTTTATTATTTTAATAAAATTGTAGGGTCATAGTGTTGAGACTGGATACACCGGTCCTCCACCTACTTATTTTTGTAGTACACTTATCAATGGGGTATGTAACTAGTAAACAATTATAAATTTATTACATGTTAATAGCATTGTTTTACGAATGGTATTTTAATATGTGATTTTGGATGTTGAACAAGGTAATATTGGAGGTTTCAAGGAAACACCTCCTAGTGCCAATGGATTTACTCAAATATACACAAAGGTAATAGAATAAAGATAACTTAACTAATGAATTTTACTTAATAGATTTGTGTAGTTTATATTCATATTGTTGGTTATGTTGCATTACACATCATTCAAACTCAAAGCATTACTTCAAATTCCATAACTAATAACTAGATGTTGATAGATGACAAAATTTAAACTATACAATATAGTTGTTTAGAAAGTCAACATAAGTAGAATAATGCAATTACTTCACATGGAGGCATGTGCTTGCAAAGGTGCACCAACATGAAAAACTATGGATTCTTGGAAAAAATCTATGAAACCATAATAGTAAGCAATAGCATAGACAAGACAATTAGTAGTTTGAAAAAATGCCTCAAAGAAATGCAGTCTCATGGTGATGGAATTCCATTCAATCACCACATGATACCACATTTTGTCGAGGAATTTCTTCAAACTGCTCACCACCTTTCCTATGATACCACATTTTTCATACATTTTTACCAAAGCATTTTACCAAATTACTCACTTCCTTGTAGTTGCTGCTATGGCTAAAAGCCTAAAATAGGTGCTTTCCAACAAACTGTATGGATGATTGGAGAAATATCTATCAAAACATAATAGTAAGCAATAATACCATAGAGAAGGCAATGGGATTTTTGAAAAAATTCCTAGAAGAAATGCAGCCTTATGGTGATGGAATGCCATGATGTGCATTTGTTTGTAATGGCATGCCATTACCATGAGACCCCATTTCTTTTGAGGCATTTTTTCAAACAGTTCACTGCCTTCTCTATGCCACCATAGTTATCATACATGTCTAGGAAAGCATTTAATCAAATGGTTCAGTGACTTGCTACTATGGGTAAAAGCCTAAAAACACGTCCTTTTGAACAAGATATGGATAGGGAAAATAGTAAGCATGATAATCAGAAATATATAGTTTAATACTTGTACTCAAAATTTTGTTCATTAGATCTCATACATTATAAATCATGACGTGGATTGCTATTGTAACTTTTTTGTGATTGAATAATTTGTTGTTTTATTTTTAGATGTTGGTAATAGGAACACCTCCAAATGTTATGAGGGTAGTGGATATCGGTATTTCATCCGCTATACAATCTTCAATGGCTTTGATAGGGGAGGTATGAGGAAAATTACTAAATTTAAATTTACATTTGTTGTTATAGATGTTAGTTCTAGTGAAAAATAAAACCATTATTGATTTGTAGTTTAATTTCTATTTGGATGGTTTATATAGGGCTTGAGCACACCTCAACATTGACGTGCAAATATTTCCATCATGGAGAGTGATCATGAGATGGTCATAAGTGATTATTTTGTTAAATATATCATTTTTATAATGTAATTTCTATATATTAATGTCTTTACTTCTTGTTGTAACAATTGAAACTTCACGAGGAGCTAAAATCTAGGAGTAGTAGGAGCACTCATCGAGCACAATAGAAATGAGTGACTTACTTATCACCATCGGATCACCAAACAAAGGGAAATAATTTATTTCTAGAGCATGGAGAGAAATGAATTTTGATTCCAAAGCCCTTTGTAGTATGCCTAGACATGGCAATTTTGAACATATTTTGTATTGGATATATTTGACATTGTATGCCTATATGGCATTCTCGTAAGCCTATATGGCTATTTTGTAACTATATTTTATACTTATATCAACATTTATTGATGTATGTGTACATGGCTATTTGGTTAATACAAATCTTTTTTATCGATGGTGTCCATAGTTGCATTATAAATTCATGGTTCAATAGATATGAGTTACGTGTATTCAAGTGTATACTTTACAACTTACGTGTGTTCCAATGTATACTTTGTAACTTACACATTTTCATGTGTATACCTTGTATTCGTGCATATTCTTTGTAGTAAGTTGTGTATACTTCAAGGCTTATGTGTTTGTGACTACTTGTGCTTCCCTTATACATGTCATGCTTGACTTATTCATGCATACACTTATTAATTGGTTAGCCCTAGCATTGATCATTGCTATCCTTCATTGTTTGTCTTGAATAAATTAATTGATTGATAGTAAAAAACTAAGTATCTAAAAGCAAAAAACACATTTTCAATTGGTATTCCATGAAATGATTGATAAAAAGATTCCAATTTATATTTAATCCTTTGATTGGAACAATTGAATTAAGCAAATGATACATAATCTTCATGTTACACTTGCAAAACATAATATTCAGAGTAGACGAAGTAGTCAAATTCTTGACACATTATCTATGTTACCGATTTCTTCTATTTTAGCCCTAGTTCTGGTTTTGGTTCACTCATGTGGTGCGTGTAATGACCCCTTTTTGTGGAGGCATTTAAAACTGAATCTTGCACTCAAAGTGTATCTCAAAGAGACATTAGAAATGTTAAAGATCAATAAGTTTCAATGATAATATCTAATAAGATCAAAGATGATACAAATGTTTCATTCTTGTCAAACAGTTACTCATTTCCTCTCTCTTACTCACTTTGAATGATTCCTCTCTAATATATTTCATGAGTACATTAAATATTAAACATCTTTCGAGATCCCATAAATGGAATTCTATTATACTATTTTAATACTATAATGAATAAAGGGAGTCATCATCTATCATGATTAATAATTGTTGCAAGCATCATTATTAGTTAATCGTAAATAGCATATTATATATACTATATGTATATATTGTATATATCCACCATCTATCTAATACACACACACACACACATATATATATATACTTGAATATATATAATTATCCATTACCACAAAATATGTTTACCAATTTATTAATTTTATATAGAAAACATATTATATTTTATATATTTGTATTTATCATATATATATATATAATATATATGTTAAACTCCAACTATTACTACATTCTTAATTCACTCATCTATTATCTTTACTTACTCTTGAATAGTTTTCAACATAATTGGTGATTATTTACTTAATAACAGAAATGACTTACCTTTTGTCTGTGTTAGTAGCCCATGCCTCTCTCTTATATGCCTTTTTTATCTCTTATTTTCCTCATATGGTTCCTACCACCAAAAATACATTACTTATGAATCTGTGTTGCAACAGAAGTACTATTACTTCCTTCACTGATCTGCGTTTTCCCTATCTTTTATTATTTCTAAATATAAACCAGATGTATTCTTGTTCCAAATTATTATTTTCTTATGCAACCATGTTTCCTTCTATGTTCAATACTTCCTCATTGATTCCCTTTTCAGGAATAGATTCTTCCTCTTTATTCGATGTCCTCCCCACCTCTATTCACCAACTATATTTACTATATCTCCATGAAGAGATACGTTTCTTTAGAAGGGTCATCACCTTCCATATGCATTTTGTTTGGAACTGAATAAGGGTCAACTTCTTTTGTAATTGACTTTATTTTTATTTTATCTTTTTCCTTCTTTCTTGTGGAAGTATGTATTTATTAGTTTATCTTATAGGATATAAATAGAGATTAAATATAACTATAGAATTATCTATTATAATATCTTTATTTATATTTATATTTATATCATAGTATCATTATAATAAATGATTATAATAATTGTTAATATTTTAATATTATCTTTATAATTATAATATTATAATTATAATAAAATTGCTTATATATATATGTTTTGTTATTTATTTTATTTATTTGAGACATCGCTATTATTTTGATATTTGGTTTATTTATTTTTGTCTCAATATTTCATATTTGGTGAACTATAATTTCGGGGACATGATAGTCCTCCTTGCCCAAGATTGCTTGTCCTCAAGCATTCACAATGCCAAACATCTTTTCTTCAATAGTTATAACTCTCAACCCAAGAAAGAGTTTGATAAACAAATTTCTAACTGATCTTTTAAGCCTAGTATGCAAGCCGCAATATGTACACATGAATCAAGTAAAAGAGAAGGTGTACACACATGACTACATACAAACATAAAGTAAATTGCAAATATTCACTTGAAGGCATTTCAAAGAATACATAGGAGGCATGAATCAAACACAAGCATACATATAGGAATTACACCATAGAGAGAGAGAGAGAGAGAGAGAGAGAGAGAGAGAGAGAGAATTATTAATTTAAGTATACTCAAATGTATGCACAAATACACAATATGAAGCATTCATTTGAATATACATACAACAAGAGATGATCATACATAAAGAATGGAGGCATAAGAATGCTCAAATATATACTTAAAAAATACAAAAATACATATAAGGCATGAATTATGCAAACACCAAGTATACAAAGGATAAGAACCACCCACACAAGTACATATAAAGCATGTATTCACGTATGAAAAGCATAAACATTTTGGACAACATTGGAATCATAATGAGCAAAGATATGTGAGGCATGAAGCATAAAACATAAATTGACACAAATATGAAGCATAGTTATAAGACACAAGCATATATGTATGGCAAGACGTATACATATACGTCATAGAGTGCACACTTGAATACACATACAATCATCCGAGCAAGAATCATACATGTGCAACACATTCATATCGATCACTCATGCCGAATTTAGATCACATATAATATTTCAATCAACACATATAATCACTCATGATGAATACATACCATACATGGGGAAATTATCATACATGAAACAATCACAAGGTATGCACATATGATATTGTAAACCACACTCACGTCAGTAATGAATCCAATAACATATAAAATATAAGGAAACAATCAAAGACATATAAGTCATGTTATGAAGCAAATTCAAGGCATGTAAGAAGACATTCATGTATGAAGAATGAATTTATCACACATATGAAATAATCATGTTGAAGGTACATCAAACATATAGAAAAACATAATTTCTCGCAAGATATAATAAACACTTAGGAAATATAAGAAAGGCATGTTAATACACTCAAGGTATGCGAATATACTCGAAGAAGTAAACATGTTCAATTAGAAGTATACACTTGAACATCTAAAGCGTATGCTGGTCAACTACAGTACACATGGGAATGGAATAGACATGTTGAAAACACACCCACACACATCAGGGAGTTATCCATAGAGTAGTCTTGTTGAATATATATTAGTCGTAGATGCATACAAGATATGAAGCCTGGAGTAGAATCATAGATTAGCATACAATTTTTTACAAGTATAAATACATGGAGTAAGATACACAATGTAGGACAAATAAACACAAAAGCATTGAGCAATAAATCATGTACTTATACTTAGGAAAGGAAATACACTTGAAGTTCTTATGTAGATCACATACCTTATTCAAGGTACCCGATGCATAACTACTCATAAGGTAGGAAGCAATATAGACACAATCAACAGATACAAACAATTACATGCAAGGCATGAGTTACAAACACAAGTATACACTTAAGAATGGAGTAGTCATGTATAGGAGTACCTCGGTCATGAAGTGAGCAAGTAAGATGCTAGCCAAGAAACAAACACCCAAATACTACATCATGAAGGATACACTTAAATTCAAGGTCACAGAGTATATGAGTACAAAGTTAGAGGGTATACACTCAAATACAAATATATCATGAGTTGAAAATCGTAGAGTATGCACTCAAATATAAATACAGTCATAGAGTAAACACAACAACAAGGTCATAGGGTAAATACGATCACAAGTCGTAGAGTATATACACTTGTATGAACACAAAGCATAAAGTATTCATGCAAATACAATCAAATGAGGTATACCATTAGAAAATTGGCAGGGGGGATTTGGTGCATCCCATACTAAATTGTGAATCCATCTACCATTCCAAGGTCATCAAGTATGTAAGAATACCAATCAAATTAATCATTAAAGCCTTTATCTTTGGCTATTGCTATTATGAAATACATGCAATTCTTCATACAATCTGTAGTTTCTTTTTGAATAAATTAAATGAATGTAAGTCACTCCCAAGTGATCATCTCTTTGATCATCCAATTCCTAAATGGGGTAGAGTGGATCATGTACAAGGATACCCTTAGTGATACCCTTCTCATCCCAAGAGCGGCCAACAAATGCCCATTGTAATGACCCCCTTGGCCCCCAGTGACAAACCACAGTCCATCTACGAAGGGTGGCCTACCTTGAAGAGATCCTAGTCTCTGCTCTCCTTCGTGGGCATCCACTCCACCTCACTTAATGGCTTAACTAAGAAAGAGAACATAATTTGATAAGGGTTGATTATTTTTAACAATGTAAAAAATCTATGCTTATGTTGTAATATCTATTTCTGTCATGACTAACTTTATTCTATACAAGAAATCAATGTTCAGAATTTAGTATAATCTGTACATACCAGATTCACAAATCAACACAATATAGTCCTTATAGTATTGCCCCAGGTATTTAGCCCTTCTCTTGTAGTTATACACCATATTTAGGGTGGAAGATATCATCATAACTTCATTAGTTTGTTCAATTCCAAATAATGTATTAATAATACTAGAGTAGTAATATGATGATAACATCAATCAATCATTTTGATGCATAAATTGTATTGCCTATTATATTTTTACTAGTCATCATATTCTAAGTATATATATATCTTAACCATGATGAACACAAACAACAAAGTAATTATATTCAATGGTTACATGACATACCTAATCAGAATGTTTATAGAACATACCTTTGCCTTTAGTTTGTATACATTATTTTCACAGGATGGCAAGAAAGTTGCTCTAATACTACTTGTAATGACCCCTTTTTCTGAAGGCATTTAATTCTGAATCTTGCACTCAAAGTGTATATCAAAGACACATTAGAAATGTTAAAGATTAATAAGTTTCAATGATAATATCTAATAAGATCAAAGATGAAACAAATGTTTCATTCTTGTCAAACGGTTACTCATTTCCTCTCTATTACTCACTCTGAATGATTCATCTATAATATATTCCATGAGTACATTAAATATTAAACATCTTTCGAGATCCCATAAATGAAATTCTATTATACCATTTTAACATTATAATGAATAAATAGAGTCATCATCTATAATGCTTAAAATAATTGTTCTAAGCATCATTATTGGATAATCGTAAATAACATATTATATATACTATATGTATATATTGTATATGTCCACCACCTATCCTATATATATATATCCATTACCACAAAATATATTTACCAACGTATGAATTATATATAGAAAACATATTATATTTTAAATATATTTGTATTTATCATATATATATATAAAACTCCAACTATTACTACATTCTTAATTCACTCATCTATTATCTTTACTTACTCTTGAATAGTTTTCAACATAATTGGTGATTATTTACTTAATAACAGAAATGACTTACCTTTTGTCTATGTTAGCAGCCCGTGCCTCTCTCTTATATTCCTTTTTTATCTCCTATTTTCCTCATATGGTTCCTACCACCAAAAATACATTACTTATGAATCTATGTTGCAACAGAAGTAATATTACTTCCTTCACTGATATGTGTTTTCCCTATCTTTTTTTATTTCTGAATATAAACCAGATGTATTCTTGTTCCAGATTACGATTTTCTTATGCAATCATGCTTCCTTCTATGTTCAATACTTCCTCATCGATTCCCTTGTTAGGAATAGATTCTTCCTCTTTATTTGATGTCCTCCCCACCTCTATTCACCAACTATCTTTATTATATCTCCATGAAGAGATACGTTTCTTTAGAAGGGTCATCACCTACCATATGCATTTTGTTTGGAACCGAATAAGGGTCATCTTCTTTCGTAATTAACTTTATTTTTATTTTATCTTTTTCCTTCTTTCTTGTGGAAGTATGTATTTATTAGTTTATCTTATAGGAGATAAATAGAGATTAAATATAATTATAGCATTATCTATTATAATATCTTTATTTATATTCATATTTATATCATAGTATCATTATAATAAATGATTATAATAATTGTTAATATTTTAATATTATCTTTATAATTATAATTATAATAAAATTGCTTGCTTATATATATATATATATATATATGTTTTGTTATTTATTTTATTTATTTGAGACATCGTTATTATTTTGATATTTGGTTTGTTTATTTTTGTCTCAATATTTCATATTTGGTGTTACAATTTTGGGGACATGACATTGTGGGTCTTAGTTCGGTTTGCCTATGGGTTCAACCAGGGTCCTTTATTTTTGGGTCTAGTTTGCCCAAGCAGAACCCAAGAGAACCCGGGAAAAACCTAGATAGAACCCAGGCAAACCAAGACAAAACCTGTGTGCTTAGGCATCCAAAAAAGTCTTTTTTTGAACATTTTTTTAATGTTTTATGGAGTTGGAATTTGACCCACACCTAAGGGAACCCTAAAAGTGATGTCTAAATCACTTCAAACACCTTAAATACCTCATTATTATTCATTTGTTTTGCAAACAAGCATTTTAATTCCAATCTATGTTATAAACACATATCTTTTTGTAATATCAAGGATAATTTTTGAAACTTTCATGCATTGCTAATCTAAAAGGAAAATTTGTTTGCCTAATCTATATGCAGCCATGCTTTTGATATTGTCAAAAAGAGAAAAATTTCTTGAATGATGTAAAGGCATGGCCAAGCAGTTCTAACTCTTCACATGAGAGAAGAGAGATGTTGGAGAGTACATCAAGTCAATGAGAAAAAAGTGTAATGTGTTTTAGTTTGTAGTATTCCTCTGTTTCTCTACATATGTGTGATAAATTCTCAGTTCAATGATGTAGAACAATTTTTGAAAAAAGAAAGTTGTGTCACAATCTCCTTTCAATCTAGCAAGCAAAAATGAAAGTTTAGCTGGAGCAAAAGTCTTTTGGGGAAAAATTTGACAAACCAAAAGTATAATATTTTTTGAAAAAATGGGGAAAAAGTCTAGAAAAAATCAGATTTAAAAAAAAGGTAAAAAAAAGTAGAACAAGAGATAATTTTTAAAAAAAAAAAAATTAAAGGCATTTCCATAGCATAGAGATATAGAGAGCAAATAAAATAAAGAGTTTAACTAATAAATTGTAAAAAACTATATTTTTGTAGTTTATATTCATATCGTTGATTACATTGCATTGCACATCTTTCAAACTCAAAGCATTGCTTCACATTGCATAACTAATAACTAGATGCTGATAGATGACAAAATTTAACTTACAATATAGTTTTTACAAAGTCAACCTAAGCAGTTATGAAATTACTTCACATTGCATAACTAATAACTAGGAGTAGTTGCCAATTGCATTTGCTTGTCATGGAATTCTATGAGATCCCATTTCTTTGAGGATTTTTTTCAAACAGTTCACTACCTTGTCTATACTACCACATTTTTGATACATGTCTACCAAAGCATTTTGTCAAATAGTTCACTGCCTTGTTGCTATGGCTGAAAGCCTAAAACAAGTGCTTTTGAACAAGCTATGGATGCTTGGAAAAAATCTATCAAAAGCATAATAGTAAGCAATATCATAGACAAGGAAGTGAAATTTTTGAAAAAATTCCTCAAAAAAATGAGGTCTCATGGTGATGGAATTCAAGGACAATCAAAAGCATTTGATTGTCATGGCATTCCATCACCATGAGACCTCATTTCTTTGAGGCATTTTTTCAAAGAGTTCATTGCCTTGTCCATGGTAACACATTTTTCATACATGTCTATCAAAGAGTTTTATCAAATAGTTCATTGCCTTGTTGCTATGGCTAAAAGCCTAAAATAGGTGATTTTGAACAAGCTATGGATGCTTGAAAAAAATCTATCATAGCATAATAGTAAGCAATAGCGTAGACAAGGCAATGAACTGTTTGAAAAAAATGCCTCAAAGAAATGTGGTCTCATGGTGATGGAATGCCATGAAAAGAAAATTTCTATGGATTTTCATGGCATTCCATCACCATGAGACCACATTTCTTTGAGGCATTTTTTCAAACAGTTCACTGCCTTGTCTATGCTACCACATTTTCATACATGTTTACCAAAGCATTTTATCAAACAATTCACTTCCTTACTACTATGGCTAAAATCCTAAAATAGGTGCTTCTAAACAAGCTATGGATGCTTGGAAAAAATCTATCAAAGAATAATAATAAGCAATAGCATAGACAAGGCAACAAACTATTTGAAAAAAAGCCTCAAAGAAATGTGGTCTCAATGGTGATGGAATTCCATGACAATTCATAGCAATTTGCTTGTCATGGCATTCCTCATGCCATTCCATCACCATGAAACCACATTTCTTTGAGGCATTTTTTCAAATAGTCCACTGCCTTATCTATGCTATCACATTTTTCATACATGTCTACCAAAGCATTTTATCAAACAATTCACTGTCTTGCTGCTATGGCTAAAAGCCTAAAAAAAGTAGTTTCGAGCAACCTATGGATTCTTGGAAAAAATCTATCAAAGAATAATAGTAAGCAACAATATATGGTCTCATGGATTTTTTTCATGCAAAAATCAGCGTGATTTTATTCACATTTTTTTGCAGCTTATAAACAATTTTTTTTGGCAATTTTGCTATTTGAAATGGGAAAAAATCTTTGACCAAAAGGTCAAATATTTTTTCAAAAAATTGGGGAAAAAATTGTCCAGCCTGCAGATTTTTTAAAAATCAGGATTAATTGGGATTTTTTGCAGATTTCTACTTCTATGGTTTATACACTTCAATTGTGCAGCCACCCTTTGGTTCTTTAAAAGAAAAATCTTCCTATGCCATTGTTACACTGTAGAGGTGAACCAAATTTTGAATTACAGAGCTATATTAAGCTGCTACTCTAAAGACCAATGTAACAATGATACAAAATAATGTTTGAGACTAAAAGAAGACATCAAAATGGCTAGTATACTAAACAAATTCTTATGATTTACGAATCATATTGATAACTCTACTCAGTTGGCTTCTTTTTTCAAAATCATACAAATTGAACCCTAGCATCAATAGACTATGTATATCAAGCTACCACAATTCAAGTTTCAACGATGAATATTTATCATGCATTTTTTAAATGACATTCAAGTTTATGGTGGTTTTGTTGTTTATATGATGATATGTGATATTATAATCCTAATTCATGCTTCTAGGTTGCATAGATATATATTTTGTTTTTACATGATTTTTGTACCAACGAATTGAAACTCCCCTCCAAAGTTTTTTGGCCAAACCAATGAACCAAACCCCTAAACCTGAACCTCAAAACCTGTTCCATCACTCTCCATTCTTCTTGCACAAACTTAATTGACCACCAAATTATGTTTCCCTTGACTTTACCCACGTTTACTCCCTCAAACCTCTCTTTTTCATTCAAAACCCCTGTTTTCCCAACTAGGTCATGTCATGCCATAACTTACTTTTTACCTCCACTATCCTTGCAAATATTTTGAACACATCAAACTCCACAATATCACCCTATTTCCAACCTATTCTAACTGATTTTCAAGCAATTTCTTCTTTTCACCTCTTCTAGCCTCGCTTTTAAGGGGCCTCAATTTTTAATTTTCAACAAGGGCAACATTAGTAATCTCTTCCAATGCCCTTAATAATGCTATTTTCTTATTAATAATCCCTATCCTACTTACATCAGGCCCATATCACTGAGACATAGCCTGAACAATAGGTGGAATGGCATATTTCAACATACTACACTCAAACCCTTAAGGGATCGATCTAGTTGAACGTAGCTCAGAGCGATTTTGTGTGTTTGGGTGAGAAAGAGGACTATTCATAGCGTAAAATTGTCTATTTAGACCTGTTGGAATAGTCCATTTGGTCACACAAGTTGCATAATGAAAGTTGTACCACTTTGCAACTTTCCATTGCTTCCATTTGACACTTTTTCCATTAACTAAAAATTGGACACCACGGAAAACCACTTCAAAATAATGAAAACCGAGAGAGGTTATTATAGAGGGGCCCAATGTGATCCTATAGGATTAAAAAATAAGTTTTTAAGCATCATGGTGTCCGAGTAACCTCATGCTGAAGTTTGTAGCCATTTTTCCCTTTGGACCCTTAAGAGATTGATCCAGTCGAACATAGCTCAGAGTGATTCCACATGTTCAGGTGCAAAAGAGGACCATTCCTAGAATAAAAATGCCTATTTTGATGCATTGGAATAGTTTGTTTAGTCACATGAGTTGCAGAACAAAAGTTGCACCACTTTGCAACTTTCCACTACTTGCATTTGACACTTTTTCCATCAATTGAAAACTGGACACCATGGGAAAACCACTTTGAGATAATGAAAAATGAGAGAGGTTATTGTATAGGGGCCAAAAAAAATTCCATAGGATTAGACAAGAAGTTTCCAAGCATCACGGTTTCTGAGTAACCTCATACTGAAGTTTATAGCCATTTTTCCCTTTGGACCCTTAAGGGATCGATCCGGTTGAACGTAGCTTGAAGTGATTGCGTGCGTTTGGTTGTGAAAGAGGACCATGATTAGTGTAAAAATACCTATTTGGATGTGTTGGAATAGTCTATTTGGTCACACGAGATGTGGAACGAAAGTTGCACCACCTTGCAACTTTCCATTGCTTGCATTTGACACTTTTTCCATCAACTGAAAATTGGACACCATGAGAAAACCACTCTAAGATAATGAAAATTGAGAGAGGTTATTGTAGAGGGTCCCAACACAATCTCGTAGGATTAGACAAGAAGTTTCTAAGCATCATGATCTCTAAGTAACTTCATATTGAAGTTTGTAGCAATTTTTCCCTTTGGACCCTTAAGGGATCGATCTGGTTGAATGTAGCTCAAAGCTATTCCGCATGTTTGGGTGTGAAAGAGGACCATGCCTAGCATAAAAATTATTATTCAGATGTCTTGGAACATTATGTTCGGTCACATGAGTTGCAGAACGAAAGTTGCACCACCTTGCAACTTTCCATTGCTTGCATTTGACACTTTTTCCATCAACTGAAAACTGGACACCATGGAAAAACCACTCTAAGATAAAGAAAACTAAGAGAGGTTATTTTAGAGGGGCCCAACATGATCCCATAAGATTAAACGAGAATTTTCTAGGAATCATGGTGTTTGAGTAACCTCATGCTGAAGTTTGCAGCCATTTTTCCCTGTAGACCCTTAAGGGGTTGATCTAATTCAACGTAGCTCAGAGTGATTCCACATGTTTGGGTGTGAAAGAGGACCATTCCTAGTGTAAAAATACCTACTTAGATTCATTGAAATAGTATATTTTTTCACATGAGTTTCAGAACGAAAGTTGCACCACTTTGCAACTTTCCACTACTTGCATTTAACACTTTTTCCATCAACTGAAAACTAGAAACCACGAGAAAACCACTTCAAGATAACAAAAACTGAGAGAGGTTATTGTAGATGGCCCCAAGATGATCCCATAATTTTATCTAAAGATTTCATAAGTTCCATGGTATCTAAGTAATACCCCATCAAAGATTGCAATCCTTTTGCACTTTGGGATTCAATGTTTCATTGAACTATACGGTTTCGTATAGGGTGATTGTTCTTTGTTTTCGATGGAATTTTGTGGGCAGTAGACTTAACTCTATTTTAGTTTTGGTTTGGTTGGATTTCTAGTGATTTTGTGCATTTTAGAAGCTAATTACTGAGGGCCAATTTGTATACCTTGTTTTAAGGGTTTTAAGTGCATTAAAATGTCATATTAAGCCTTTCACCCACTGTATGCTTCTATAGCTCAATGGAAAGGATTAGTTATGGTTATAAAATATGTGTGCAAATTTTTGTGCACAAGGAAGGTGAATAGATGGTTTTTAGGTGATGCCCTAGATGTCAAATGGTGCATTTTTTAGTGGAAAATGATGGCTTACTACTAAGGTTTGAAGAAATATTTGGGGGCAACGATATCTCTTGAACTTTTAAGTTTATGCAAACCTTTTTGAATGGGTTTTAGGCTTTGGTTGGCTATGGGAAGTTTTGATTATAGTCTCCAAATCTCTTCAAATGGGCTTATCTTTTAGAGAAGGTCATCCAGTGACCAACTAAACATCAATCAAGCTTTAACATAGATCCTCAGATAAATTTCCAAGAGATCATACCATGTTTCTTTGTATCATCATTAAGATCCAATAGACCACCTTGCATAAAGGCTACTAAATTAGCCCTATTTACAAAGAGATGACCTTTTAAACACTAGATCTTCACTCAAACTCCTGAAACAACATGTTATGTGTCAAAACCTCTAATTCCATGATTTGTTTCTAGGTCCAAGACCTCTACACCCCTAATACATCAAACCCTCTATTTCAAGAAAAATACTTAGGGTTTTAATGAAACTCCTATCTCCCACACCTGCCATACCCAAAAAAAGCACCAAACACACTTATCAGACCTTGCACATGGTGAATAATACATTACATGGACAATCCTTCCCACATTTTGTCAAAACACCACTTGAAACTCTCATTTTCATCATGAAAATACCCTGCAATAGCCCTAGAACATCATCCCAGAAACCCAACCTTCACTCCACAACATTATAATCAGGTTAGGCATGTATTTTACAAGTTAGAGGACCCATTCCATAAGTTACAGTAGGCACAAAAAGTGGAATGGGTTGAATTACATCATGAAACCCTTCAATCCAAGAACACTGTGAAAGTAGGTAGCAGTAGTAAAAACAAGATAACCTTCTTTCCCCTCCTAAATTTTGGACCACATCCATTACCTCCACATAAAACTCAACATCCTTGGTCTTCTTAGTTCCCATGCCTTGATATGGTTATGCAAATGAAAATGAAGCGAAGTAATCATCTCCTTCTACGTTGGCTGGAAGAAAACATGCTTAATGTTTTGATACATGATATCAACTCCCTCTTTTTCTCTTATGGTTGAATATCAAAATCTAGTATGGTGGGCCTCTAGAGTTCCGGTCATCTTTATTCCTCTTCAACCAAATGTTGGTCTGATCCACACATCTTCCAGCCTAATTGGATTTTTTTTGAAAGCTGAAGTTTCTCCCGAATCACCAATGTAGCTCTCTTTTCCTTTTAAAACTCTTTCATTGCTACAAATCATCTCTTGGATTTAATCATCTGTACCACATGGTTGATGTGCTTTGAATCCTTGCATCTAAAGGAAATTTCCTTTACATAAATACTACTAGGCAATTTCAATGTTGCCACTATAGTTGGTATTAAAGTTAGTACCTGCAACATGAGGAGTGATTCTCATTCCTCATCTACATTAGAGGGTTCATATCCTTGATCTGACTCTTCCAAATTATCACAATAAAAATCACTAGCAGAGGCTTTGAAAGGAACTCCATGCAAATAAATCTCTCTAAATGGTATATCAAACTCTAGTTCAAAATATTTTAGATGAGGTTGCTCCCATAGCTCTCTTACTCGCTTGACAAATCCTTGAAACTTTGTATTGATTTTATTTTTCATGTCCCTCTCTTATTGTTCTTCCTCAATTTCATCAAGATCATTGATGAAATTTGGGGAGGTCCTGAAATAGAACTAATCACAAATTCAACAACCAACCAGGTATTAGATCATCAAGTTATCCATTTCACTCTTTCTCAACCAAATCACATTACTCCCTTGTAGCATTGGAAACCCACTAAATCGGGTACAAATTCTCAACCACACACTTCTAGTTCACAACCTAACTCAATTCAGGGACCCATTATTGAGATTTTTAACATATCAACACAACTCTATAAGTTTCTTTGTAACATCTCCTTCAAACATGAAATTTCACTCTTTTTAGGCCTCAATTAGGCCACTTTTACAAAGGGTCTATACTCTAGAATTATCAAAACCTTACCAACTCTTGGGGAATCAATTCAAAGGTGTCAAAACTTCAAAATACACAATCGGATCTTAGTTATACGACCGTATAATGGGTAAACCAGAAAACCCTCTATTGTAGCCTAAAACCTAAGGGTTTATTGAAGATGATACTTCCAAAGCTAACCACAATCTAAAAATTACTCAAAAAAGTTTGTGATACCTTGCAAAAGCTCAAAAAATCATAAAATAACGCTTCCCTACACCAAAACATAATTTTCCTCTTTAAAACCACCATTTTCTTAAAGAAAACTCAATGTTACAAAAGCTATAGAAAGAGGAATGGGTCAAAAGGCCATTTTTATTGACTCAAAACCTTCAAGTGTACAAGTTCAGGCTGGTTTTAGTAAATTGATGATAAAATACACAAAACGTTATGGAAAACCTTCTAAATGGATTCAAAAGAAAGGTAAATCCATCTACTATGAAAATATCAACAAATATAGATCACCTAATTTAAATATAAGTCATACAATCTGCTGCTACAGCTGAAAACACATAAAATTATGGAAATTTTTGAGTTTTTATTGTTTTTGCTTCTTCAAATCACAAAATCCAACCTTCAATTCGAGTTCTCCATGTTTTTTAAAATATTTCTCACGAATTAAAAAATGATTACCTTCTTAAGTGACCTTTGAACTGGTTTGACTCTTCACATTCCCTCCATAATGCAAAATTTGCAATTTTACAACGTTTGAGTTTGCAAATTTTACACAATTTTGCAATTTTTAAACATTTTGCACTTTTTGAAAAACCATAATAGAATGAAAGAAAATGTACAAAGACTTCAGATACCTAAAAAAATTTTTTCAAATGGAGGATTTTTACCCAATTATGTAGCCTTTGCTTCTTTCCTCAAACTCCTAAAAAATTTGACTTTTCAAAAGCTTGTTCCCCTCCAAACTTCAATTGTATATCAGTTATCACAGTAATTCAAACTTGAATTGATATTATATTCCTTTCAACATGAAAAATCTCCTATTTCATGCTAAGGTGATGGAAAGATCATGAAAAAGGTGTGGAATCTAAAAATCATGCATGCACACTTCACTCAATCGCCAAAAAGCTACTTTTTGTTGGAGCACACACAAAACTAGGAGAATATGCAAAATGTGGGCCGACATCACGGGTATATTGTGTTTTTTTTACCGTCTTTAGTGCAATACAAAAAAATCTTGCATTATAACGTGAGAATTTAATTTCTATCTAAAATGACCATGTCTCTACTTATTTATAATGCACTCATGTTATAATAAAGTTGATTTTTTAAAAGATTTATAGGGTAGATTTATAGGGTAGAGGGTTAAAGGTAGAGGGGAGAGAGATAAAGGGAGTGAGTGAGAGAGAGAGATACTTGAGAGAGGGAGAGACTTGAGAGAGAGAGAGGAAGGGAGTGGAAGAGAGATAGAGGGGTGAAGGTTCAAGGATAAGTGGTTTAGGGTTTAAGGGTTAAGAGTTTAAGGTTTATGATTAAGGGTAGAGGGGAGAGAGAAAGAAGGAGTGACTAAGAGAGAGAGACCTAAGAGAGGGAGAGGGGGTAGGAGGGAGAGGGTTGATAGAGAGGAGGGAGTGGGAGAGAGATAAAGGGAGAGAGGGTTAAGGGTAGAGGGGAGAGAGATAGAGGAAGTGAGTGAGTGAGAGAGAGACCTGAACCCACTCTCTCCCACTCTCTCCCACCCTCTCCCACTCCACTCTCTAACTCTTGTAACTCTCTCCACTCTCTCCCACACTCTCCCACTCTCTCCAACCCTCCCTACCCTCTCCCACCCTCTCCTCTCTCCCACCTTATCTCCACTCACCCACTCTCTCCAACTCTCTCCAACTCTCTCCCAGCCTCTCCCATGCTCTCTAACTCTCTCCTACTCTCTCTCCCACTCTCCCATTCTCTCCCACTATCTCCCACCCTCTCTACCACTCTCCCACT
>VDFB02270651.1:103621671-103870995 GCA_007258455.2 Sequoia sempervirens | reverse complement strand
AAAAATTGTGCATCAACTAGATACTATTAGCTAACTTGTGACAGTAGAAATTTTCAAAATACTACAAAAAATTCACCATGATAAGGTCGTACAAGACTTGCTATGTTATTTTTTTTGGCAAAAACAACAACAATTTGTGTACATCCCTCTTTTGAACCCCTTAATCTCAACCATTTTCAAAATAAATTAGTAGTTTAGAAAGTAGACTTAGAGCAGTTTGATCATTGTTTCTGTTCCATCTCAAAATTTTGAGTGTAGCTATCCTCAATTTCATGTTCAAGGTAAGTATTTCCTGATTTCATAAAAATAAAAGTGGCCACTTAAGCCCCCTTTTTGGGAACCATCATGGTTCGCTTACCCTCCATACATACATAATGGGCTAACTACTTGTCCAAGCATTAAAATTAGTTGCAAAAAGAAGAGATAGGTTTTGGATAAAGCAAAACCTATATCCTCTATACTCCATTTTGGCACCCATCCTTGAAGGTAACTTTCAATAGCATAAGTTTGTTCCTTAGCAACTATCTACCCTCTAGAAGCATCTAACCTGAGGTTATCTAGTCTACTTAGGTGTTGTTGTTATACAAAACAAAGAGAATAATATTTACACACATATCTACAGAAAAGTAATTTAATTTACTTAATTCCTCTACTTAAATAAATTTAGAAAAATAATTCAAGAGGATTTGTTCAATACATTATCCATTCAATTCATACACATGTTACATGATTAAATTCAATGTAATTTAGTATTCATGAAAAATGAGTTTAATAAGTAACAAAAGAAGGTATGTTACAAGTATGTGTATTACATAGACAAAGGTCTATGTGTATACACATTTTTGTGCCAATTTAAGTTAATATATATGCGCATTCATTTTGAAATAAAAACCATTATAACAGATTTATCTCATTCAAAACAGTTTTATAAATTGTCATATCGACTTATAATAATACAAGATGTAAATTTCCTTTTTCAAAGAAGGAAGAACAGTTATTTTTTAATAGTTTCTACATACTGATGCGATGTTTGTATCATAACAATGTTTTCTACAAAAAATTACAAGTTACTATGCCAATAGGTATCATTAACGGTTTCAAGTTATCTAGTATATCATGTAAATGATCAATGTTCTATCATTCTGGTTATACAATTATCTAAACAATACTAGTGTCATTTTTATGCAAACAAAAGAATAAACAACATGCTTGTCATTTTAAATCACATACAAAGTTGGAACATTTATATCACTGTTTGGGTTTGGAGAGACCGATGTTTCTATTGGTGACTATTATGGATATAAGTTCAACCTACTATCATTTTAAGAATTACCAATAGTTGAAAAAATGTTCTTTTTATCATTAACATTATCATTAGCTGAACCTTGATGAATGTCAATTATTGGCTTAAGTTGTTCAATGGCTAGCTAGCAAGACTCATTTATAGTTATTTTTCTATGGAATGATTTGAGCATCATTCTAGGGAATGATATGTACATGCAATATGGACTAGTGGAAACAACGCTACGAGCATCACATGTAAGCAACAAAAAATGGAGATCATTCTAATGAATGATTAAATATATATACAAATGGTAACTGTAAGTCAATCTTAAAGATGATGCCAACATAATAAAATGGAACAATCTAATTGTTCCATCATTGGTCATGATGAACAAGGTGACATGCTTTAATAACAACTTATATACATCATTCTATGAATGATTATTATAGCCTTTGCACCCATTTGGTTCAACATACCTATTCGGCCTAACCGACTGGAAGAACAAAAAATAGTGAAGGATAACAATAGAGAAACACTCGTTTCCCTTAGAGGGAAATGATAAATTATTTTAAATTTTTTTAATACAAAACAATAATCCTAGCAATTGGATTCATTCAATTAACCATGAAATGGTTAATAAAAATTACATGCAACAAATAATGAATAGAGGTGATAACAATAAATTATACAAAGCATAACCAGGTTCAACTATCATGATGATAAAAAGAATATACACATATTTAGTGCATGCAAAGGTTGTTCAAAAAGGCCCTTGCAAAAATTTTCAATAAAATGATCAATCTCAAACCCAAAATGTCCTGGTACTAAAGCAAAATGTGCTTACAGTTAATGGAAATTTAATGTTTTACCACCAGCTCGAATTTAATTGACATAATGAAAGGGAAAATGTGATTTTTAAATAGTTTGCACTAAAAATCAAGCATATACAAAAACACACATTGATTTTTATCTCTGTTCATGGCTTTTCCTAGGATTTTTCCTACTTTTTCAGATGAGTCAATTCACTTGCCTACCTTCTTCCTGAATCCTCATTGCCACTACTAGTCCCTGTCAATTCATTCCAAGTGATTCATGCTACCAAAATGGAAACCATGTTTTCCTTACATGTTCACTCCATTATGGGGGCATTTCATTTCATAATTACATTTAATTTGGCTGCCCCTCTACTAAAATTTGAATATATTGGCCTTAAATTTGAATACATGCCACTATTTCATAATATATTCCTTATAATATTATTAAAAAAAATTATTCTCTTTTCATATATTATTAAAATTTAACAACAATATTCAATGAATTCAAACTCATTCAATCTACAAAGAGTTCACATATGTTTATAAATATGTGCTTATATATATATGTTTATATATATATATTTATGTATGTACGTACGTATATGTATATGTATATATATATATATAGATATATATTGATTTATCACTATTTATGTTTATAACAGTATAGTATGTAATCACTTTCAAGTAAGGAAGCAAATTTTATTTTTATTCAAATAATATTTTTTAAATGAAGTGATTTCCTTATCCTTCAAGCATGCCATTTTAAATACATACATAAATGTTTAACCATGCTATCATTTTCTTTTAAATTTCAAAGAAATGAGATCAAAATAGACAAGTAAATAAAAAATCACATGTATATCATTCTAGAGGCTCTTCTTTTTCAATCATTGAATCATCTAGAATCATATCAATATAATCTCCGGTATGAAATTCCAAATGTAGACATTATGTCATTTTTTGGTGTGTGCACCTAGATTCCATCAAGCTTACTATTCAATCTGGCTAAACGATCCTACCTCAATTGTGTTCTCGTCCTTCAACCTATTTTCCTACATTTGTACACACTTGCACTTGCATAGTTCATTAGTAATGTTCAATCATGATAAAGTATTAGATAGTTCAAAAGATCACATAGTCAAAAGATAGTCAACTTCTTTCAAACATTTCAAAAATATTAATTTTTTTCATTCAACATATTGAATTTCCTCAATAATTCAATTTATCATATTATAATTTAAATACAATAAAATTGGGTTATGACATCCTTCCCCTATTGGAAGAGACATCGTCCTAATGTCTATTTAATAAAAATTAGAAAATATATGTCTCTTTGAACATCATATCATATTGTTTCCAAGCCAAAACATTATCATATGCAATCCAAAATTTTCAAACAAAATTTATCAAGAGTCTCTTTCTAAGAAAGAAAATGTGGGAAGGATTGTTATATTTCTTTTGCATCCTCCCTAGTAGCACTGTCTTCTAAATATTGGTCTCATTGGAGCTTAAACTAAGTAATATCTCTACTCTACAACTTAATGTTACGTCTATCTAGGATTTTAATGGGCCCCACTAACACCACTCCTAGGTCCTATACTTGAAATTTTTTCCAATAAAGCACATGATCTACATTAGGATGATATGGATTAAGTAAAGAAACATGAAACACATTATGGATTGAGCTAGAGAAGGTTGTAGAGCAAGTCTATAAGCAATTGGGTTGATCACTTCCAGGACTTAAAACAAACCCACATATTTTGGGGCTAACTTGGAAGAATTTCCAAAGGAAATGTAACTTTTACGAGGCCTGACTCTTAAGAAGATTGTATCCCCTGCTGCAAATTGTCTAAGAGTTCTATTCTTGTCAGCATAACTCTTCTATTGGGTTTCCACCTCCTTTAGTTTGTTCTTAATAACTCTCATTTGTTCTTTCATCTCCTTGAGAATTTTAGGTACTACTATGATCCTATCTTCCAATCTATCCCAACTAATGGGTGTATGAAACTTCCACCCATAAAGAGCTTCAAATGGTGCCATACCTAGAGATGTGTGATAAGAGTTATTATAAGAAAACTCTACCAATGGTAAGTATTCTTCCCACTTGTATTGTTGGTCCATGTAGTACATTTTGAGGAGATATTCAACTACCTGATTTGCCCTGTCTGTCTTTCCATCAATCTTAGGATGGTAAGTTGAGCTAAAATTTAAATTGGTTCCCAATGCAGCATTCAAAGTCATCCGAAATCTTGAGGTCATTTGAATTTCTCTATCAAAAATGATAGTCTCAGGCACTCCGTGTAAGTGGAAGATCTCGTAGAAAAATTCTTGGCCAGGGTCAATGATCCAGCCTTAAGGTTTCCTAGGATGAATGGTGCCACCTTGGTCAACTTATCAATCACACCCAAGATAACATCATGTTGATTCTTGCTTAAAGGTAACCCCTGTACGAAGTCCATACTCTTCACCTGCCATTTATATTCAAGTATGTCATTATGATACAACAACCCTGTTGGATGTGCATGTTCAACCTTGACTCGCTGACACTCTAAACATTTGGCTATGTACTCCACTACATCCTTCTTGATTTTAGGCCAAAAGTACATATTTTTCAATTTTGTGATCATCTTGGAGAATCTAAGGTGTCCTAAATAAGGTTCATTATGAACTTCTAAAACCAACTTCCTTAACTCTCTAGATTTTGGAATGTACATCCTTCTCTAGTACAACAAAATTCCATCTGGTTTGATCTCATACCCATCAAACTAATGATTTGATGGATTCCATGTTAGGGCACTCTTCAATCTTTTGTAGTAATCATCCCCCTGCAAATGTTGTATCACCTATTGTCTTAGATTAGACCTTTTCAAGATCATGGCTTCCAGATGTCTTCATCTACAAAGAGTATCAACCACTCCATTCTCTTTTCCCTTTATATACTCAATTCTGAAGTCATACTCACTAAGGAATTCCAACCACCTTCTTTGCCACACATTAAGGTTTGGTTGAGTAAAGATGTATCTTAATCCCAAGTGGCTTGTCTTGAGATCAAATGGCTTTCCCAAGAGATAATTTCTCCACATCTACAAGGCATGAACTATTATAGCCAACTCTAAATAATGTGGTGTGTAATTCACCTTGTGTTGTTTAAGCTTTCTTGATTCATATGCTACCACTTGTCGATCCTGCATTAGCACTAGTCCTACCCCCTCTCCTAAAGCATCTATTATTAAAATGAATATTCCATTGGGATCAGGGATGGTGAACATTGGGTTTTTTGTGAGCCTCTTCTTCAGAAGTTGGAATGCGTGTTGACATTTCTCGGTCCATTCAAATGATGTTACTTTTATTTGGAGTGACATGATTGGAGACACAATATGGGAGAACCCTTGCACAAAATTTTTATAGTATCCTATGAGGCCCATGAAGATACAAAAATATGACACATTTTGAGGCACTATCCATTCCATGATTGCCTTGATCTTCTTAGGGCAGACTATAGAAACTCCATCAATTGAAATAATATGGCCTAGATAGTGCACCCTGTCTTGATAGAATGAGCACTTGGATAGCTTCCAAAAGTGTTTCTTCTCTCTTAGCTATTGTAAAAATATCCTCAAGTTCCTATCATGCTCTTCAATAAAATTTGAGTAAACTAGGATGTCTTCTATGAAAATCAAAAGAAAGTCATCCAATCAATCTCTGAACACACTCTTCATAAGATTCATGAAAGTTGTAGGTGCATTGGTCAAACCAAAGGGTACCACAGTGAACTCATAATTTTCATACCAAGTTTGAAAACTTTTCTTTGGAATATCTTCTTACTTTATTCTCAACTAATGGTATTCTAACCTGAGATCAGTTTTGGAGAACATTGTCACTCCCTTTATCTAGTCAAACAACTCATTGATCGTTGGGAGTGGATATCGATTCTTGATGGTCACCTTGTTTAACATCTAATAGTCTATACACAAACAGAAGGATTCATCCTTATTTTTCATAAAGATAACTAGTGCTCCCCAAGGAGACACACTAGGTTTTATGAGCCCTTTTTTCAACAAATCCATTAACTAGGTCTTTAACTCATAGAGTTTGTTGGTGGTCATTCAATATGGTGCTCTGGATTGAGGCTCAACTCTTGGTACTAGGTCAATAGAGAAGTAAAATTCTCATTTCAGAGGAAACTCCATGAGTTCGTCAGGATATACATCTTGAAGCTCCTTAAGAATAGGGTAGTCATCTAGATACAATTCCTTGTTGTTAGGGTTACTGATATGCACAACATAAATAGCACATCCCTTCTGACGAGCCCTTTTAGGCTACATACCAAAGATCCGTCTAAGTTCTAATGGTCTTTACATCCCATAGAGCTTGACTAGGTTCTCATAATCATCCAGACAACAAACTACCTTATCCTCATAGTTCACTATAGACTTATGCTCGGTTAACCAATTTATCCCCAAAATTACATTGTATGAGCCTAAGGGTGCCACATACAAGTTGACTTGGGTCTTGAAGGTTGGAAGATCTAACTCATTGTAAAAGAGATAGGTGTCTACCCTCCACTCTGCTCGGTTCCCATATTGGACTATCCATTAGTTTTCCATGTATCCTGGTCTAATAGGTATCTTGGATATTACTCTAGGGCCTATGAAACATTTAGTAGCTCTGGTATCAATTAAAATAGGGATAGTTTGGTCATAGAGCTTACCCATCAACTATCTTTGTGAAGCCTGATACTCTTCTTGATTATTATCCATTGTAGTGTGGATCTAATGATGCTGAGACTGTAGATAGTTTCCTTTTGAACTGTAAATTTTTGGGGATAAGCACTCTCTAACACTTCTAGGGTTTTTCACCTTAAATGACAAAGGTATCCCAAAATCTAGGTGGTTCACTCAAGACTAATACAAATATCATTGCAATATATATCTAAATATAATGTCCTAAATGCAAAACCAAGAAAATGCAAGATGTTTGAAAACACATTGTGATATGAAAAAACATAGATTGAATGTAATATAAAACAAGATAAAGAAGCCAAATAGAAAGAGTGCAGCTAGAAACTGATAGAGGCCAAGGTGAAGACTATAGATGCTTCTGAAATTCTATAAAATCTATTTTTTTGGCCAACTAGGACACTTACGCCAAGTTGGGAAACTTAGTCCCAAATCTGGAAAACTACTCTGGAGCCCATTTCATCTAAATTGGTATCTAGATCTATAGAAACTTCTACAATACATGTGCAATGGTCAAAAACCTTTTAGTTAATTAAACTAAATAAATAAATAAGAGGAAGCATGAACATGAAATGAAGGGAGTAGAAACTTTCCATGATGATATATATTGATTTTTTGCAACAATGGATGATAAATCTACCCTTGAATCCCTTACAAAGCTATCTTGATGACTTAGAATGTTAAAATCCTACCTTTCTTGACTTAAGAGAGATGATGAATGATGAATTAAAATGATTAGGTGAATGAATTGGGGTTTAGAATCTTGTTTATATAGGAAATGCACCAAAAATTCCTGTTAATTTATTTAGACATCTAAATTTAATTGCCCCCATATGATCAAATTCACCTCTTTATTCATCCATTCCATCAATATTAATTTATTTAATTAATATTACACCTTTTTCCTAAAGTCCTTAACATATTTAATTTAACAATTAAATGCGTTACCTTATATCCTTTTCCTCTCTGAATTAAATAAATACATCAATTTATTTAATTTAGTCATTTAACCTTTTTCAATAAAATCAATTTTAAATTCTTCCCTTTTCTCTCTCCTTGTCACATCCTCCATAATCCATTTCTAATCTAGATTAATTTAACTAATTCATGATTAGGATGTGCATCCTCTTAATCAAGGATTAATGTCACATCCTCCTACATTTTCCACTTGCTTCTAATCTCTCATTAATTATCCTAATCATGTATTTGCACAGCCTTAATCAAAGTCATTACCCACATTTAGCATCCCTTTTTAGTCAACCTTTCCATTTTCCTTTCTTAGCATTGACCCTCTTTTACATGTGAATTTTTGATTCACATTTATTTATCCTAGGTCCCTCTTTTCCGCATGTGAATTTTTAATTCACATTTTATCCTTCCAAGGCTTACCTTATCCCCATGAACTTCTAGAACATTTGACTTGTCACCTCACTCACATGTGACAAATTCCCACCTTTTTGGAAACCCTCTCTTATCCACTAGATTCTCCCAAGAATGTAAATTTTTAATTCACATTTATTTCTCCAAGCACTTTCTCATTTCCCATGGAGATTTTTGAGGAATTCCAAAATTCCTCAAATGTCACTTTCATCCTCATTTTGGGACAAGAAATTCATTTTTGAGGAAATATTCTCACCCTCCAAGGTACTTGTCCTTCCTCCACATCATGTACCTCCATTCCACCTCACTTCCACATCATCTTATCCTAAGCCATCTCACATTCCACATGTCAAGATGTGAGGGCTTGTGAGTCCTCAACTCACCATAGCCCTACATATTGACCTTGGTGGCTCAATCTCAACCATTGAATTCTCTAAAGAATTCAAATTTCTCTATAAATACCCCCTCTTCTAAGGAATTTTCAACACTAGTCTTTTTTACACCCACATGCTGTCATTTTGAGCACTTAATTCACAAGCATTTCCTCTCACTTAGTTAAGTCATTCTAGCCATTAGCACTTCATTCTATCACACATTTTTCATCTTGCATATCCATCAAAGGAGCATACAGCTTACAATCACAAGGGCCAATCAAAGAATTTCAACAGCAAAGAAGGTATAACCATTTACAATATCTACTTCATCTACTTTTCTTTGTGTTATCAATTTCTTAGGCTAATCTTGAGGTGTCCTTTTGTATTTTTCTCTCATTTCATTATAGTTGTTATTGCATCTCTAGGATAGATAAAACATTTTGGATCAAATTTTGGCAAACCCTGTGGGATCCAAAAATAGGTTCCTCTATTTTACATTTGTTGTTGTTGAGATTGTTTGTAGGTACAGGTCGCAGAGGGGTGACTATGCCCTTATGGTCACTACAAAGGGGCAACTAGGCCCTCCTGTACACTGTAGAGGGGTGACTATGCCCTCTGGTTCATTGCAGAGGGGTGACTGCATCCTCTGGTTCATTGCAAAGGGGCAACTGCGCCCTCTAGTTCACTACAAAAGTGCAATTGCACCCTCCATTTGATTGCAGAAGGGTGACTACAGCTTAGTTTAATATTTTATTTCTAACTAGTTTGCTGCAGAGGGGTGGATACACCCTTATCTATATTTTGTTTCTAACTAGTTTGTTGTAGAGGGGTGGATACGCCCTAACCCATATTATGTTTCTAATAGGTTTGTTGTAGAGGGGCAGATACACCCTTATCTATATTTTGTTTCTAAGTAGTTTGTTGCAGAGGGGTGGATACACCCTAATCTAAGAATTGTTTCTAACATTTTATTGCAGTGAGGCAGATTTTCCCTAATATGAAAACTAGTTCTGACATTTTGTTGCAGAGGGGTGAATTTTCCCTCTTGGTTACTACAATGGGTCAGATTTTCCCACCTGGTTATTGTAGTGTGATGGATTTTCCCTCTTGGTTATTGTAGTGGGGCAGATACACCCCAAAACATCACATTTTGGGAGCTAAAATGACTATTTTAGGTTAGTTTTTGTGATTTTTTATTCTAACCCCCTAACATTATTTATTGCAAGGACATTGGTGTTTTTGCTACCATTTTGCAATGTATTCTTGTGTAATTGGCGAAGAAAGAAGGATAAAAAATTTAATGTTTGCTTGTAGGGCATTCTGTTTGCATAGATTTCTAAAGCTATCCTTGTTTTTCGTTAATCTAGGAACATAGTTTAATTAGGGGAAGTAATAGCCTTTGTTTGCTATGTCTATATTTTTGTGTTACCCAAATGGGGCATTAGTTTGTTTTCACTTTCCCCTTGCACTTCGTGTGAGCTTGGGGAGTAGTTGGAAATAATTAGTGCCTTCTTTCTAGTGGGACTTGCTTGGGGATTTCATCACACCAAGGGACAATTCCAACTATGCGTATCAGCAGGGTATATAAAGGGGGGAGAGTGAAAGCTATACCTCAATCCAGTCACATTGTAATTGGTGGAGCATCGAAGCTAGGGTGATACCTAAATAGATGTGAAAAGTTGGTCTAAGCCCTTTACTATCTCCCTGGGGTTCCTGACTCACGCTTGTGATGTGTTGGTGTTCACAGTTGTGCCTCACATACCGAGAGTATATCAAGGAATCCCTAGACACCTTGTGCATCCTATATTAAAACCTTTATTGGCCATAGCCTTAACACTAATCGTACGATTGTGCTTGTTTGAAAGTGTTTTCTTGTGAGAAACCAGTAAATTTTTTGACAAATTATCCTTATTGTTGTCATTTTAAGTCCTTCCCATAGTCATTTCCATCTAAACCAAGTCCCTATTCACTGCAGTCGGGTGAATTGTCCCTTCTGTTTACTGTAGTGGGGTGAATTTTCCCTTCTGTTTACTGCAGTGGGGAAAATTTTACCTCCTATTTGTTGTAGTGGGGTGAATTTTCCCTCCTATTTACTGTAGGGGGTCGAATTTTCCCTCCTATTTGCTATAGTGGGGTGAATTTTCCCTCCTTTTTATTGCAGTGGGGTGAATTTACCCTCCTGAATAGTCAAATTCACCATGTTTAGCTCCATTTATCCTCCAAACCTCCATTTAATCATTCCAAACCTCCATTTAATCATTCTAAACCTCTGTTTTATCATTCTAAACCTCCATTTAGCCTCCAAAACCTCTATTTAATCATTCCAAACCTCCATTTAACCTTCAAAGCCTCTTTTTAGTAATCCTAAACCTCTATTTGATCATTCCAAACTTCTATTAGTCATCCCACACCTCCATACATTTATTCTCTCAATCTGCCCACTCATTCTAAATTTTTTGGTAACTCATTTGGGAAGCCCATATCATTGCCTAGTGAAATTTTTTCACCAAAATATTACCCTTTTGCATCACCTAATCCATATCATATAAACACCACTCATCATCGAACCACCTAAAGCTTATGTTAAAAGTTGTTATCCAAATTGACCTTAGCACTTGAATTTTATTGTTATCCTTCATATCAATCATCAACTTTTACCCAAATCAATTCACTTCCATCTTGAGGTGAATTTGGTGTCATAAGTTATCATCCTCAACCCAAATCAATTCATTTCTATCTTGAGTTGGATCCGGTGTCATGATCATCCACTTCATTAATCAACATTCTAGGTCACTAAGGGTGATTTTCTAACTAGGTTTAGGATCCCTTGCATCTTCCATCATTTAATCTTAATCCAATCACACCTATCCAATCACTCGATCTATTCTATCCAATAATCTAATCATCCAATCAAACCAATCAAAATTATCCAATTATCTAATCGATCCAATTCATCCAAACAATCCAATCCAACATATCTCAACAATCCCATCCAATCAAAATCCAATCTTAACCAATCAAAATCCAATCTCATCCAATCAAAATCCAATATAATTGAATCCAATATTATCCAATTAGAGTCCAATTAAATCTACCCATGTCCCTCATCCAATCAATCAATCTTCATCCAATCAAATCATTCATCAAGGAAATATTTATAATCCACCCATAGCTCATTTGCATGCCCATTCAAACTAGGTCACAATCCAAGAAGCAAATGGCACAACAACAGAGGTCAAAATTCCCAAGTGAACATGTCTCAAGATCCTAATAATAGTGTAAATCCTACTAATGGTAGAAATGTCTCTCAAGATCCTGACAATGGAGTGAACATTCCCCAAGACCCTCATAATGACACTTCATCACACTCCAACACCGAAAATAAGAACAACTCACCACATGGTGAAGAGAGTATGGTTAATCAACCTGAACTCACACTTGAGGAACATTTCAGTAATCCCACCAATGTGCAAATGATAGACTGCTTGTTCAAAAAACTTGTTGAAGAAATATTGGCCCACCTAATTGAAAAAGGTGTCAAACCTCCACCAGGTGTCGACCTAACCAAATATATTATTTCCACATCTAACATACTCCAAGGTTCACAAAATGCACCAGATAGTTCATACCTCCCCAATGTTCCTCTAGTGGAGGGTTAGCATCAACCTAAATTTGGCAATGCCATTCTTTGTCAAGTATCTAATCCCAATAATCCTTTCATCTATTGCATGCCATAAAATGTTTTGAAACCTTCACCATTAATGCTAACAACACCACCCCTTTCGATTCAACCTCTAGTCAACGCTAGGGGCAACCCTTTTACCACATTTCCTCCACCTCCTAGGGCCACAAACCTACCACCACCTCCATACACATCTCAATAGCCTCCCTAATCTAACCTACCACCTTAATTACCTCCACAAGGTACATCCCAACCAAATGTTCCCATTTGTACCCAACAACCTCCTTTATAGAATGCCTCTATGTTATCTCAACTTCCTCATCAGCAACAACCCTTGCACAATGCTTTAATTTCTTCACAACAACCACCATACCAATCACAAGGAAATCCATCCTGACCTCTTGCCTAGACCATATCCATGTTCCTCGTATCCATTTTACGTATGTAAGTCCAACCACAACACAACATCCCATCTCAGCCCATGCAACAATCAACATCACATTAACAACCTCCCCAACATTATTACTGTAGACACATAAAATGTACATGCACTTGATCCTGATCTACTAACATCGCTTCATCCTGAATTATCCCTCTATCTAACCATTTAATTGAATAGCCTTATTTTATGAAATTCATCATAATTCCCCTATTAATTAAATAAATCCATCAATTTAATTAAACCTTTGTCTCTATGCAATTAGCTAGGTCATTCCATCTTCATATCTTTATTTAATTAAATAATCCATATTATTTTTTAAATATCTAATGTTCATCCAATTAAACTAAATAAATCAAACATTTATCTAATTTAATCTAACATCACCCCCTTTTCTTAAATAAATAAAAAATATTTATTTAACTAGGTCTAAATCATTCTCTTCTTATTTGAGTTATTTAAATCCTAAAATCTAAGTCAAAATGGTTAAATTAGTTAATCTCCTCTTAAATTAATCAAATCCTGATTAATTTAATTTTAATCACTCAAATCCTCTAGATTTTGCAACTTGCACATGAAAATCAATTTAATTGATTTATAAATCATTTATTTTCACTCAAAAAAGGCATCAAAGATGGAATAGTCCTCAAATTTGAAATCTCCCCCCAAAAGGACTTGTCCCTTCTGTTAGAACTGTAAAATTTCAAAATTTTCACAGTTAATTGCATTCATGATTTTCCAAAATGAGTCCTCATCTTGAGCATAAAATTCCCTCCTCATAACGTCTTTCCTATCTTTTGTCATGAGATCCATTTGAATCCATCTAGTCCTTCACATTCCATTGTATTACCCATATCGGCAAGACATAGTGAAAGTCTCCCTAACCTATGTATTTTTCACTAATGTATATTTGTTGCAGACTCTTGGTAGGACACTTATTTTGTTTCGGCAATAGAGAAGATTCATATCGACATAAGAATCATATTCAGGATGAGGTCATAGCGAAATATTATCTCTTGCTGACTAGTGTATGAAAAGATATATTGGCATAGGTTGGGGCATCGATGTAATGTCATGGCGAATGCAATATGTCTTACCGAATAACACATAGAAGGGTCACTTCGGCCAAACTGATTGGTATCAGCGTGAAGTCATAATGAAATTATGCTATCTCACTGATCGGCTCACAAGCAAACATCTCAGTAAGACTCATGTGCATCGGGGTAAGGTCTTGGCAAGTGGTTCTTGTCTTGCTGAACCAAATACAAGGGGACTATCAAAGTATTTTGGAGTAAGGTCTTGCAGTCTTACCGACTCAAATGTCACATTGATAGAAAATTGCATCGGTGAGAGAAGGGGTAATCAGCATACTTTTAATTGAATTTTGAAAGTTACATCTATAGAATTGGGTTGGCGAGACATTTGGCATCAATATGAGCCTTTTCGAAGATTCATTGTCTTACCGATGGGATTATTTCATCGGTAGGATTTGTTTCGTTGGTGAGAAAATTAATGGTCATGCTGAAGTGTGGTTTCATCGGTGAAATGGTGATTATGTCTTAGTGACTAGAAAATGTATTGAAGAATACATCTTGGTATGATACAATGAGCTCTATGAAACATCTCCTCGACTTGGAATTGTCACAATGATATGAAACATTGAAGTGATAGTCATCAGTATGATTCCAAATGTCAGTAAGACCAAAGAATTTATTGGTGAAAGGTGTAATAAACATTGCAAAAGGACTTCACCCTACATTTGAAAATATCTCACCGACAGAACATTTGATGCGATAGTTCCAGTTTCAAATGAGCCTTCATTTGTGCTTCATTAATGGTGTGACAAGATGTAACAACAAAGGTTTCATCAATGCTTTAGTGTTGAATTGATTGCAGAAGAATTAGCAAGGTGAACAAAGAACCGGGACATCCTTTCAGTCTGAGGAGCTCGAGTAGAATACTATAAGTAATTACATCTTAGCCTTCCACATTTTTGATTTTGTAATTTTGAAGAATGGAGTCTCTTGGTTCTCGAAAGGCTAAAAGTAGAAAACTTGGTGAGAGTAGTCAATCAAAGGGAAAGAAACAAAAGGTTGATACAGAGCATGAGGGTACTAAATGGAGGTTAAATCAAGACCTTATTGATCAATGACCTGGTTTAGGGCCTAAAGCAAGAAGGTCTACACAACTTAGGGAAAAAGTTGATAAATTGGATGATAAATGCAAGTTCATAGGTGAGGTCTAGATTGTCGTAAGACGGTATGAACTATTCAATTTTCACTATCATAGGACAAACTGTTTTGAACCAGACTATAATCCATGGAAGCTGAATGTAGGGAAACTCGTGTGCCCTAATGTATTTGTAAATACAGAACTAGTAAAATTGATTGCAGATCATTATGATCCAAAATATAAAGCTATATGTGACCCATCTAGAAAACCACAGATATATGTGTCAAAAGAAGCAATAGGTGAGGTTTTCAAATTAGAAGGGTTCTACAATGAGGAGATCAATTGTGAAGATTTGGAGAAGGAATTCTCAAGAATGGATACGATTTATAAGGCCTGGAGGTTGCCAATTCATAGGATTAAACAGGTCAGTAAGCCAAATCCTCTACAAGATAGTGAGGGGCCTGCTTATCATGTGGACTTGTTTGAGCCCTATATGAAGTACACTTATTTCTCAGTGTGTCAGGTGTTGGGAATGGATTCCCTAGAATTCATGTCAATTGTGTCAATGATTATCACAATAGATATCCAATATCACAATTCCAGACCATTTTACTATGCCTCATACATTTCTAGGGGGCTTGATTCAGGATTGATGGCTATCAAGGGAAGATCATCTATTGTTCATCTCAGACACTACTCATTATTGATGCACTTGGTGCTATATTTTGGATAGGAGTTAGGAGTATCCCTCTAGAGATGAGAATTTCTCAAATTGGTAAGGAGGGTGAAGAATTTCCTATTTAGTTGTGGACTGCTATTTGGGATAGCAGGTTTGTTGGTTCTATTTTCATTCATTTTGAAGAACATTTTGTAAAAACATTGTATAAGTTGTATCAATATCCTTGTAATTATTCATTGACTAATGAGATTAAAAGATTCCTTTGGCCAAAAGACTTCAATGGGCCAGTTGATCATAACTGGGGAGATTGGTGTTGTTTGGTGGAAGCTACAATGATTAGAGTATATGGATTTGAAGATGCCCCTTTCATTCTGCCAAGGACAGTTCCGAACAGAGTTGCATATTTGGAGATTGTCAGAAAGATGGATTATTGCAGTGTTATGAATTTTAGTTTTTTTGGGAAGCAGGCTTTTATGCCTAGTATATTGAGTTTTGGTGATGTCACTGTGTTGGCTAAGGAAGGATACAATTTGATCCTTGATAGATTGTTGCATTATAATATGAAGAGAGGACCATGCAGGAAAGACTTTGATATAGAGGGATATATTAATTTTGCTAAGATGAAGATTAACTTTGGAGGGTATCATCATGTACCCTATCCCTTTGATGATATGATCAAGAATTTGGATGAAGATTAAGTTGAAATGGTAGTTGAAAGGTATAACCAAGGGATGTATGATGCAGAGCAATTGTCTTTAGGGGAAGAGACACCAAAAGATAATGTGCCACAGGGAAAATTAGAAAAGTTGTCCAGTTTTAGAACTCATCAGTATGTTTGTCCAACTAGAGAGCAGAGTATTGAAAGTGGTGATGTAGATGCAAGAAATATTGAATATAGATCATTTGTCTCAGATGATGAGTTTATAAATTCCCTAGAATTCAAAGCATTCTTGTATAAGCAGAAGGGTAAGGAAATAAGAGAAAATGTTGATGATGTCACTTCAGGAAATGAGGAACAATTGTTGAGCCAATGGAGAAAGTGTGTGGATGATGAAATGACAAATATGACTCCTGAAAAGGGGAGGAAAATGTTGGAAACACTAGTGTCATGATCTTTCCTGACCTTGATTTAAATTTTGCATTAGTTTTTGATATTTTCTTGAAGGATAGTAATGCTACACATAATCTTGACAGAGAAAGTGTAACAGAGGTGTATGCAGGCTCCAAGTATAATACTGATGAAGGATCTTTGATGATCTGGGATTTATACCCACCCCACAGGAAATCAGTGGTAATTGACATAGAGAAGGCATTTGGCCATGTCATGACCCTAAAAGTTGGAGAGGTTGATCCTGTGGCTACTACAGAAATTGGGGTCAATATTGCAAAATTGAATAAAGCACAAATTCAAAGGCTGATAAAATAAAGAGAAATGTACAAAGCAAATAATGAAAGAATGTTGAGAGAGAATGATAGACTGAAATACTTGGTTGGAATTTCAATGGGGCCAACCAAAATGCTCACTTAAGGAGAAAGCTCTTAGGCAAAAGATCATTGGGTAGGATCAAGTGCTTATTCCCAAGGAAAGCATGATGCAATTGTAGCAATTGTCAAGAAGAGGTAGGATAATTTGACATCTTGGCTAAATAAACTATGTTGAAAATACTCTCTTACTCTTGCTGCATTAAAAGAGCACACAAGGATGGATGGACGAATTATGGAGAAGTTTCATGAACTAGCCCAAAGTGATGATTCTAACAATGCAACACTTGAATCTGCAAATCATATTATCAATCGTCATCGAAACTTCTATGTTGAATTGCAAGGGGATGAACAGGGGTTGATGGACACTGCCAAGAGAACTGTGATTACATTCTTTGATGACAAAGGGGAATTGAAAGAAGCCACCAGATGGAAAAATGAATGTGAGTCAATGTTGAATGAAGTCATGATGACAGCTTCTGTGAAGGATACAATGTTGGAGGAAGTAAGCGAGTAGAATGAGGAGATGATTAAGATGGAGATCACAATCCGAAACACTGTTGGAGATGCAGACACATACGAGCGTCTGGATTATTTGGATCATCTTGCTAAAACTCACTTTTTGCTAAATAGAGCTTAATTATCCTTTGATCTTTTTGTTTTTTAAAGATGTGATATTTCAATTTTTGAAAGGATGCATCCTTTTGTATTCTCAATGTATAAATATTTGTTTCATAAACAAAATAGAGAGAGCGATAAGTAGAATAGGATAGAGGATAGAAAATATATACTGTAATACAATGTTTTGCCAATATGAGACTATGATGCATGTTTCAAATCATGGAGATATCAATGGAAATCTAATAATATGGTGTAGTTGTTTCTGGTATCAGTTGTTTATGGTGTTCATTTAAAGTATTATTGAAGTTGTCTCCAGTGTGGTGTCTTCCGGTTATTTGAATTGGTGTAACAAGTTTATTTCCAGTTTGTCAGTGCACATTTGTTGCATCTGTATGGTCAATTAATTGGTTCTTTCCAGTAAAGATTAAACCCTTTAAATTGATCATAGTAATTAGAGAATGTCGATTGGATCAATAAGAAGAACTCGGTAATTATAACCTTGCATGTCTATAGAAGTTATAAACTAAGTCAAATGCTAAACAACTTGAATGTCTGCCAGAACAAAGTACTTATTTCAGATTTCTCTTAACTCCGCATACCCAATAAGGCACTAGTCTCTGCTTTTTTACCATTAATATTCATTCTATTTTCTTTACATCTGTTAACTAAGCATATTAGAATTTATTTTTAAGCATTGGTATACAATTTATACCAAATTTGATTTCACTTTTTCACTTCCATCTGCCATCATGGAAAAATCACTATAAGAGAGAAGATCATAAGTCAGGTCTACCCAATTCATATAGGTACAATAGCCTAGGTCCAGCAGCACCTAAAGAGTAGAAGGTTTAAGCCATTTAACCTTGTCTCTTACCCTAAAATGTATCAAGAGATTGGCAGCCTCATGAGGTACCCTTTACCTGCATTTTTGAGAGCTAACAAATTGGTGACTCTGCTGGGAATAAAAAATAATTTGTGCCTTAATCACAGAGTCAGAAATCCTATATATAGACTCCGCTAGAAATAACAAGTAACAATCTTTTCTCACTTTCAAGAAAGTGAGTGGCGTCTCTGATAAAACATTACAACATGAATGGAAGAAGATCTCAATACAGTGGTGGTCATATTGAAGCTGTTGCTAGCAGTAGTAAATGGACACACAAAAATGATAAAGCTGACAAGGGTAAAGGGGTAAGTGAGGACATGTGCATGAAAAACAAGGAAAAATCATCAATACCTCATGGTGAAACATATAACTGTTATGATAAATCGAAAGATGATTCAAGTGTAGAACTTCGTACCTGGAAGATCAAAGAAATCCTTTTTACGACCCTAAAAAAAAGCAGAGTGGCATGCTAAATTTGAAGCTGAACAACTCAGATGTCAACACAAATATAATCAAAAAATGGAGGGTAACCAAAATGAGTCCAATGATCAGGAAACTCCTCAAGAAGATTATGAATCTTTAACTTATGAAGAAGTTAAAGCATGGTTTGAATCTCAGAAAAAGGAGAGGGAAGAGCGGTAAAAGGCCTAGATGATACAAGCAATGAAAGAATTCAAATTGCAGAAAACTCAAAACATTACTCATACAACTGGTTTCCCCCCAAAGTATGTACCACCCCATAAATAGGGTAATCATGGTGTAGGGCCTTCTGAGCCACCAAAGGTCACTCACCATCAAGTTGGGAATCAATACAGTCGGCCAAATCATCCATCTCATATTCCCACACAACATACAAATATACATCCACCTCTTGGTCAACATCATGTGCCATATCATAACACACAGTACAATAACCCGGTTTACCAATATCAGTACCCACCTAACCCTCCCCCCCATCAGTATACAACAATGATTAGATAATTTTATTTAGCAGGGTTTCAATTATATCCTTATCATATGGATGGCAGTTGGAGAAATTTGGTGCCTAAGTTTACAGGGAGTAATGAAATCACTACCAAGGATCATTTAAGGAGTTTCAATGCCTTCATTCAGGATTTGGATGTACCTTATGAATATTTACATATGAGGCTATTCATAATGTCCCTTATTGAAGAAGCTAGGGATTGGTTCAGTAGCCTAGCAACAACCTCTATTTATTCTCTCCAAATATTTCAGGACTGATTCCTTGAGCAATATGGGAATCTAAGTGCACCAGATGCCGCTCTTCATGAATTGATGCGAATTCATAAAATTCAAAATGATTCAATTTTTGATTTGAACTAGAAATTCAATAAACTACATAATAGAATACCTCCTGGATCAAAGTTTCCAGACTCTATAGCATTGAGTGTATATTTGAATTTGTTCGATCCTAAAATAGGATATGAACTAAGAAATAGGTTCCCAAGAGATTTGGCTGAAGCTCAGAAGACATCACTGACAATTGAAAACAATAGGAGGGCTACTGGGATAATTAATAAAAGAGAAAATCATAGGGCTCCCCAACAAACCAATAATTATCAATACAAATAGGAGAACACATACATGAATGAAAGGTTGAGGCTGAGGTTACATGACATGCCCTATAATATAAACTAGAAGGATGGAAAACCTATAATAGATAGGCCTAGAAACAAGAAACTCCTGATCCATTGAGGTAGAAGGGAACCTATATAGTAAATAACAATTATTTATGTGAAGTCTGTGATAAGCCACATTCCCCAGACTATTGTGTTGTAGCCCAAAGAATGCAAGAGGAAGGAATGTTGATAGGAAACAATGGAGAAGATCATGAAGTGTATTTGACTTCAAATACTCTTCATCATGTGGAAGAGAGATACTCATCTTTAGAGGATGAAGGTTATGAGTATGATGTTTCAAATCAGAAATACAATGTCCACATGGCTGAGCAGTAGATCCTTTCTGATTTTAAAGAATATTATACAAAGCAACATTCTAATGAGATGCTTACTCAGGGTAGCATGAGGAAATTCACTGAAGAGGAGATAGAGAGATTAACTGTTGTTGCAGTTGAAGAAGAAAAGAGTAAGTATTGGTTGAGAAATAGGACAGTAAATGAGAGGGAAGGTGTCTCTAGGGGAATCTTTATGAAAGAGCAAAAGGCAACACAAGGAACTATGAAAAGGGTTGAAAACAAAAAACATGATGAAAGAAAACAAAATCTTGTCCAAAAGGATGAAGTAAAAGAATTACACAAAGAAATTCAAAGGACTAATCAGCTAGGTAAAAGAGAAAAAGAAGAGAACAAAGGAGAAACATCGGAACAAAAGAAAATGATTAAGACAAAAGGTTCTTCTTTTGACTTCACTCAGGCTTTGTCTTAGGTAAAGATGTATGTTCCACTTCTTGAGGTAATGAAAATTAAGGAATACAGGGATAGTGCAGTGCAATTGATAACAAATGAAAATGAAAAACATGTAAATTCTAAAAAATAAGATGGCTACTAAAAATAAGTAGGATAAAGTAAATATCCCAAAAATCTGCTTGAGTAATGTATTGACAAGTCCTCCACAAGTTGATCCTTTTTTCACTACATTACTCATAAATAACAAATTTTTGAAGAATTGCATGATAGATTCTAGTGTTGCCATGAATATTATGTTAGTAGGAGTGATGAAACAACTAGGCATGTGGGTGGATACATATGAAGGAAAATGTTATGCAATGGATAACTGACCCGTTCCTGTGGTGGGTATAATGAAAGATGTTGAAGTCAAGTTAGCTGCTTATCCTCAAGTGGCTTGGGTATGTGCAGGATCATCATGAAAAAAATAGGCCCTTAAGTGGCAAAAAAATTAGAAAAATCAAAGTTAGGCAACTTGACGTAAAAATTTGAATAAGTTATCTATATTATTTCAAAAATATGTAAGAATAGAATTTGTAACAAATTGAATGCAGTTTCTAAACTACTAGGTTTTAAAAAAAGAAATCTATTTGGTGAAATTTTGAAATTTCAATGTAGTGTGCTTAAATTTAGGGAAAAATAAGAAGCAGTGTCTGGACGACCACAATAAAATCATAATTTTTTTATAAGATTTTAGACATAAGTAGAGGACTCATATTTGGATGTGATGCATATGTTTTTGTAATTTTTTCCAAGTAAATGATTAATTATGAATTTTTTATTACAAATTTTAAAAAATATAAAAACTCGTATGTTTGACCACCTTAACTTGGTCAAAAATTCATGAAATTCAATTTTTATTTTTTTAATCCTATAGTATATGAAGCATAGAATGTGATGCAAGTTTTGGATTCCAAAAATGTGATATCGTTTGAAAGCTATAGATGTTTTTCAATCAGCCTATCAATTAGGACTTTAGTCATAATTCAAATAGAAAATGAATAATAATTATTTATTAAATTCAAAGTAAAGCATAATTTATATTGGTGGAAAGCTAAGAATCTCCCTTTAAAACCCTTTTCATTTGATCAATTTTGGGTAAAAAAAAGTCGTTAGCCACATACCCTACAAATACCCATCATATTGCCACTTTTTGGCCCATCATGATCCTGCACATACCCGCTTACAATATTGATATAACAGTAATAGACACCCCTCCTCAATTTGGTATGCTTTTATCAAGACAGTGGACGGAAGCTATTGGTGGAAATGTCCAGTTTGATCTATCTTATGCAACAATTTCGGTAAATGGCCAAGAGGTGAAGTTGTATAGGGAGTCAAGGATGAACTAGCTTATTGACTATGTACCATAGAATCAAATCAATTGTTTTTGCGATGTTGATCTTGGGAGTTTCAATATAGAACTAGCCCGGCTAGAAATAACCAATAGTGATCCAATTGAGAAGCATGCTGCACAGAACTACAATGGTGTGTGGAAGATGTACTTTGATGGAGCCTACAGCCAAGAAGGTAATGGAGTAGGGATACTATTTGTTTCACCTGAAGGTATTACATTTAAGTATTCATTCCTATTAACATTTGAATGTACAAACAATGTGGTGGAATATGAAGCTTTATTAATAGGATTGAATATAGCTGTGAAACATAAAATCAAGTTGTTGGCTATTCTTGGGGATTCAATGCTGGTTGTTTCACAAATTAAGTCAAAATATGAAGCAATGCATAGAAGATTGAAGCAGTACAAAAATATTGTATGGGATACAATTGAGTTGTTTGATGCCTTCTCAATTGAGTGGATAGATAGATCAAAGAATATAATGGCTGATTTTCTAGCAAATGTAGCACTGAAAAGAGATGATATTACATTGGATGGGGTATCACAAATTGAATTCAAGACAAGGGCTGTTGTACCTGATAATGTATATAGTTGCAAATATTTAACGCCTTCACTGTATAGATCAGTATGAAGCCCAAGAAATTGACTTCAATGCCTTGGTTGAAGAAGTGGATGGGAAGCAAATGGTATTTGGGAAAGAAATCTTATAGCTCAAAACAAATAATATTCCTAAATTCTTAGTGGCATTGGAGAGGGTGTATGATGGAAATGACCGGTCTCTCATGAAACAAACACTAGTTGGAAGGGAGGATATTGAAGAAATTAACTTGGAAATTGAGATGGCACCAAAAAAGGTGTATATAGGTAAGAATATAAGTCCTACAATTAGAAAAATGTTGATAGAATTGTTGAGAAAATATAAACATGTGTTTGCTTGGTCTTATGAAGATCTAAAAGCATATAGGGAAGACTTGTTTTAGCATGAAATACCATTGAAACCAAATGCTAATCCATTCCAAAAAAAAAAGACCCCTAAATCCAACATTGGAGCCTAAAATGCAGGAGGAATTGGCAAAGCTCAGAGATGGGGGAATCATCAAACCAATCAGACATTCAACGTGGGTCTCAAACTTGGTCCCTATGAGAAAGAAGAATGGAGATATTAGGCTATGTGTAGATTTCAGAAATCTAAATATGGCATTCCTCAAAGATAATTATCCTTTACCCAATATGGAAGCTATATTGCACAAGGTAACAGGGTGTGAACTGTTGTCTCTGATGGATGGGTTTTCAGGGTATAACTAGGTTATGGTCAAATAATCTAAGCAATATAAGACAACATTTACAACTCCTTGGGGAACATATTTATACATAAGAATTCCATTTGGTCTCGCTAATGCAGGGGAAACCTTCCAAAGAGCTATGGATGTGGCATTTGTAGATTTGATCAATGTTATCATGGTGGTGTATCAGGATGACCTCACTACTTACTCAAAGAAGGATGAAGATCATGTTCATCAGCTGGAAAAGGTATTTATAAAAGCCCTTGAATATGGTATTAGCTTGAACCCTAAGAAATGTCATTTTGCAGTCACAAAGGGTAAGCTCTTGGGACATATTGTTTCAAAGGAGGGGATTAGAATAGACCCTAAAAGGGTTGATTCCATTGATAAAATTCCTGTCCCTAAAACTGTTAAGGAAATATAGTCATTCTTTGGACAGATTAATTTTGTTAGGAGATTTGTTTCTAACTTTACTAAGATTATTAAACCTATATCAAAAATGTTAAGGAAAGGAAAAAAAATAGAATGGAATGCAAATGGTTTGGAAGCTTTTGTATCTATTAAACGTGCTATCAAGGAGGCTCCTGTTCTTAAATCTTTGGATTTTGCAAAACCTTTTTAGATATTTTCATTTGACTCAATGCACACTATTGCTGCTATTAGATTACAAAAAAATGAGGATGGTCATGAACAGCCTGTGTCCTTCAGTAAGTCATTACAGGGGCCTAAATTAAAGTATGATATAATGGAAAAATAGGTATTTGCACTAGTAAAAGTTGTAAAAGCTTTCAGGCCATATCTTGTTGGAGCAAAGGTGGTTGCTTATGTTGGATCAAAGGTGGTTGCTTATGTTCCTCATGCAGTTTTCAAGGATATTCTGACACAGTTTGAAGTAACAGGAAAAATATGCAAATGGATTAACAAAATCCAAGAATTTGACATGGACATACAAATTACTAAACTGGTAAGAGGTCAAGGCTTGGATAAGTTGATGACATAAGTGAATATTGAAGTAAACCAAATTTTCAATATAGAGGGAGAGAATGCAATTGCAAGCATTGAGCATACTCAATGGTATACATATGTCATGCATTCTCTTAAATATATGTAGTGTCTAGAGGGATTGAATGACAACCAGAAAAGAATGTTGAAGTTGCAGGAATCAAAGTATGTTTTTATGGATGGAGATCTATTTTGGAAGAATAGGGATGGTATACTATTGTTATGTCTAGATGAATCACAAGCCAGACATGTCTTAAGTGAAATGAATGAAGGATTTTGTGGACATTACTCAGCAAAGACAACTATGCATAAAATTCTCAGGGTAGGGTATTACTAGCCAAAGGTTTTTAATGACTTTTTTACATATGTAAGAAAATGTGAAGCCTACCAGAAATTCTCTGGAAAAATGAAGTATCAGGGAGCTTTGCCACTTTGAACCTTGTAGGCTAATTCCCCTTTTCATCAATGGGGAATTGATTTCATTAGAGAGATACAAGAAAAATCAAGTGGTGGACATAGGTGGATATTGGTGGCTACTGATTATTTTACCAAATGGGTAGAGCCGATCCTAACTAAACAGGCTACAAGTAAGGTGGTGACATAGTTCCTAATGGATAATATCATTACCAGATTTGGTACACTACTGAGGTTGATCACTGATAATGTGATGCGTTTCAGATCAGATGAGTTCATAAATTTCTGCAGCACATATGGTAACACTATTTCTTATGCATCCCCTTATCATCCACAGGCTAATGGACAAGCAGAATCTAGCAATAAGAGTCTTCTAAAGATTATAAGAAGAATGTCGGGTCATAATAAGAAAGCTTGGGACTCAAAATTAAAACTGGTTGTTTGGGCTGATAGGATTATAGTAAAAAAGGCAATTGGGAAATCCCTATTTGAATTGGTGTATGGAACACAAGCCAGGATGCCTTTGTAGAACTTGTTACCTATCGACAAGTTTGTTCTTCAAGAAGATTTGGATATTCCTGAACCTATGGAGAAAAGAATGGAGCAACTAGCTGAACTTGATGAAATAAGGACAGTTGCCCAGAATTAAAACAAAAAGTTACAGACATAGATGAAATATCTATTTGACAAAAAGGCAAAGCATATAAAATTTGGAGAAAGTGATCTAGTATCGATGTGGAATGCAAGGTGCCAAGAGAAGGGAAAACATGGGAAGTTTGAAGCCTTGTGGCTAGGACTTTTTGTGGTGGTTAGAAAGAAAGGTGAAGACTCATACTATTTACAAAATATGGTTGGTGAAGATTAGGAATTTCCTATACATGGGAAATTTCTTAAACATTTTTTCTCTTGAGTAACATAGAGGATTAAGGGTTGCCAATGCATGGAAAACTATTGATGATCCTCTTTAAAATTATTTTCCATGCACAGTAATTTAGGAAATAAAAGGAATAGGACTTGCAAGTACATGGACAATCTTGATTTTTCTTCTTTCAAAATGTTTTTTCCATGTACAGTAGTGTAGGGTCATTTGCATTCCCATTCATGCTGCCTTGCTCACGTAATCCATCACCTTAAGTTTGGTCTGCGCACCCAAAAATCTAGATCCTTGCAATGATCTCATGATCATTCATCCCCAGACGGAGCCACTGTTAGAACTGTAAAATTTTGAAATTTTCACAGTCAATTGCATTCATGAGCTTCCAAATTGAGTCCTCATCTTGAACATAAAATTTCCTCCTCATAATGTATTTCCTATCTTTTGTTATGAGATCTGTTTGAATCCATCTAGTCCTTCACATTCCATTGTATTACCCATATCGGCAAGACATAGTGAAAGTTTCCCCAACCTATGTATTTTTCACTAATATATATTTGTTGTAGACTATCGGTAGGACACTCCTTTTGTTTCGGTGATAGAGAACATTTATATCACCATAAGAATCATATTTGGGATGAGGTAATAGAAAAATATTATCTCTTGTCGACCAGTGTATGAAAAAATATATCAGCATAGGTTGGGGCATCGATGTAATGTCACGATGAATTTAATATGTCTTACCAACTAGCACATAGAAGGGTCATTTCGGCCAAACTGTTTGGTATTGGCATGAAGTCATAATGAAATCATATTGTCTCACCAATCGGCTCACAAGCAAACATCTCGGTAAGACTCATGTGCATCGGGGTAAGGTCTTGGCGAGTGGCTCTTGTCTTGCCGAACCAAATACAAGGGGACTCTATTAAAGTATTTCAGAGTAAGGTATTGCAGTCTTACAGACTCAAATGTCACATCAATAGAAAATTGTATCAGTGAGAGAAGGGGTCATTGGCATAAGTTTCATCAAAGTTTGAAAGTTACATCGATAGGAATGGGTTTGGCGAGACATTTGGCATTGGTATGAGTCTTTTCGAAGATTCATTGTCTTGCCGATGTAATTATTTCATCACTAGAATTTATTTCGTCAGTGAGAAACTTAATGGTCATGCCAAAGTCTTGTTTCATCAGTGAAAGGGTGATTGTGTCTTAGCAACTGGAAAATGTATTGAAGAATACATCTCAGTATGACACAATGAGCTCTATGAAACATCACCCCAACTTGGAATTGTGACAATGATATGAAACAATGAAGTATTAGTCATCAATATGATTCCAAAGGTTGGTAAGACCATAGAATGTCTTTGCAAAAGTTGTAATAAATGTTGCAAAATTACTTTTCCCTAGATTTGAAAATCTCTCACCGATAGGACATTTGATATGACAGTGCCAATTTCAAATGAGCCTTCATTTGTGCTTCATTAATGGCGCGACAAGATGTAACAAGGAAGGTTTAATCAATACTTCAGTGTCAAATTGATTGTAGAAGAATTAGCAAGGTGAATAGAGAACCGGGACATCCTTTTAGTTTGAGGAGCTCGAGTAGAATAGTTTAAGTAATTACATCTTAGCCTTCCACATTTTTGATTTTGTAATTTTGAAGAATGGAGTCTCCTAGTTCTGGAAAGGGTAAAAGTAGAAAACTTGGTGAGAGTAGTCAATCAAAGGGAAAGAAACAAAAGGTTGATACAGAGCATGAGGGCACTGAATGGAGGTTAAATCAGGACCTTATTGATCAGCTACCTAGTTCAGGGCCTAAATCTAGAAGGTCTACACAACTTAGGGCAGAAGTTGATAAATTGGATGATAAATGCAAGTTCATAGGTGATGTCTGGACTACTGTAAGAGGGTATGAACTATTCAATTTTCACTATCATAGGAGAAACCATTTTGAACCAGTCTATAATCCATGGAAGTTGAATGTAGGGAAAATGGTGTGCCCTAACATATTTGTAAATATAGAACTAGTCAAATTACTTGCAGGTCATTATGATCCAAAACATAAAGCTATATGTGACCCATCTAGAAAAACACAAATATATGTGTCAAAAGAAGCAATAGGTGAGGTTTTCAAATTAGAAGGGTTCTGAAATGAAGAGATTGGTTGTGAAGAGTTGGAGAAGGAATTCTCAAGAATGGATATGATTTATAAGGGATGGAGGTTTCCAATTCATAGGATTAAACAGGGCAGTAAGCTAGATCCTTTGCAAGATAGTGAGGGGCCTCCTTATCATGTGGACTTGTTTGAGACCTATATGAAGTACACTTATTTCTCAGTGTGTCAGGTGTTGGGAATGGATGCCCCAGAATTCATGTCAATTGTGCCAATGATTATCACAATAGATATCCAATATCACAATTTTAGGCCATTTGACTATGCCTCGTACATTTCTAAGGGGCTTGATTTAGGATTGATGGCTATCAAGGGTGGATCATCTATTGTTCATCTTAGATACTATTCATTGTTGATGCACTTGGTGCTATATTTTGGACAAGAGTTAGGAGTATGGCCTCCAGAGATGAGAATTTCTAAAATTGGTAAGGAGGGTGAAGAATTTCCTATTCAGTTGTGGACTGCTATTTGGGACAATAGGTTTGTTGGTTCTAGTTTCATTCATTTTGAAGAACATTTTGTAAAAAAATTGCATAAGCTATCTCAATATCCCTGTAATTATTCATTGACTGATGAGATTAAAAGATTCCTTCAGCCAAAAGACTTCAATGGGCTAGTTGATCATAACTGGGGGGATTGGTGTTGTTTGGAGGGAGCTACAATGATTAGAGTATATGGATTTGAAGATGCCCCTTTCATTCTACCAAGGACAATTCCAAACAGAGTTGCATATTTGGAGATTATCAGACAGATGGATTATTGTAGTGTTATGAATTTTAGTTCTTTTGGGAAGTAGGATTTTATGCCTAGTACATTGTGTTTTGGTGACTTCACTGTGTTGGATAAGGAAGGATACAATTTGATCCTTGATAGATTTTTGTATTATAATATGAAGAGAGGACCACCCAGGAAATACTTTGATCCAGAGGGATATATTAATTCTGCTAAGATGAAGATTAACTTTGGAGGGTATCAGCATGTACCCTATCCCTTTGATGATATGATCAGGAATTTGGATGAAGATGAAGTTGAAATGGTAGTTGAAAGGTATAACCAAGGGCTGTATGATGCAGAGAAATCATCTTCAGGGGAAGAGACACCAAAAGATAATGTGCCATAGGGCAAATTAGAAAAGGTGTCCAAGGTGAGAACACAACAATATGTTTTCCCAATTAGAGAGTAGAGTATTGAAAGTGGTGATGTAGATGCAAGACATATTGAATATAGATCATTTGTCTCAGATGACGAGTTTATAAATTCCCTAGAATTCAAAGCATTCTTGTATAAGCAGAAGGGGAAGGAAATAAGAGAAAATGTTGATGATGTCACTTCAGGAAATGAGGAACAATTGTTGAGCCAATTGAGAAAGTGTGTGGATGATGAAATGAAAAATATGACTCTAAAAAAGGGAGAAAAATGTTAGAGAATGCTGGTGTCATGATCTTTCTCGGCTTTGATTTAAGTTCTTCATTAGTTTTTGATAGTTTCTTGAAGGACAATAATGCTACACATAAGTTTGACAGAGAAAGTGTAACAGAGGTATATGTCGGCTCCAAGTATAATACTGATGAAAGATCATTGATGATCTAGGCTTTATACCCAGCCCACAGGAAATCAGTGGTAATTGACACAGAGAAGGAATTTTCCCATGTCATGACCCTAAAAGTTGGAGAGGTTGATCCTGTGGCTACTATAGAAATTGGGGTCAATATTGCAAAATTGAATAAAGCACAAATTCAGATGCTGATAAAAGAAAGAGAAATGTACAAGGAAAATAATGAAAGAATGTTGAGAGAGAATGATAGACTGAAAGACTTGGTTGGAATTTCAATGGGGCCAACCAAAATGCTCACTCAAGGAGAAAGCTCTTAGGTAAAACATCATTGGGTAGGATCAAGTGTTTATTCCCAAGGAAAGCATGATGCAATTGTAGCAATTGTCAAGAAGAGGTAGGATAATTTGACATCTTGGTTAAATAAACTGTGGGGAAAATACTCTCATACTCTTGCTGCATTAAAAGAGCACACAAGGATGGATGGACGAATTATGGAAAATTTTCATGAACTATCCCAAAGCGATGATTCTAACAGTGCAACACTTGAAGCTGCAAATCATATTATCAATCGTCATTGAAACTTCTATGTTGAATTGCAGGGGGATGAATAGGGGTTGATGGACGCTATGGAGAAAATTGTGATTACATTTTCTGATGACAAAGGAGAATTTAAAGAAGTCACTAGATGGAAAAATGAATGTGAGTCAATGCTAAATGAAGTCATTAGGACAACTTCTATGGAGGATACAATGTTGGAGGAAGTAAGCAAGTAGAATGAGGAGATGATTAAGATGGAGATCATGATTCAGAACATTGTTGGTGATGCTGACACATACGAGCACTAGGATTATTTGGATCATCTTGCTAAAACTCACTTGTGGCTAAATAGAGCTTAATTATCCTCTAATCTTTTTTTTTTTGTAAATATGTGATATTTTGATTTCCAAAAGGATGCGTCCTTTTGTATTCTCAATGTATAAATATTTATTTCAGAAATGAAATAGAGAGAGCGATAAGTAGAATAGGATAGAGGATAAAAAATATACAGTGTAATACAATGTTTTGCCAATATGAGACTATGCTGCATGTTTCAAATCATGGAGATATCAATTGAAATCTAATAATATAGTGCAGTTGTTTTTGGTATCAGTTGTTTATGGTGTTCATTTAAAGTATTATTGAAGTTGTCTCCAGTGTGGTGTTTTTTGGTTATTTGAATTGGTGTAACAAGTTTATATCCAGTTTGTCAGTGCACATTTGTTGCATCTGTATGGTCAATTGATTGGTTCTTTATAGTAAAGATTAAACCCTTTAAATTGATCATAGTAATTAGAGAATGTCAATTAGATCACTAAGAAGAACTCAATAATTATAACCTTGCATGTTTATACAAGTTATAAAATAAATCAAATGCTAAACAACTTGAATGTCTGCTAGAATGAAGTACTTGTTTCAGATTTCTCTTGACTCCACATACCCAATAAGGCACTAGTATCTGCTTTTTTACCACTAAGATTCATTCAATTTTCTTTACATCTATTAATTGAGCATATTAGAATTTAGTTTTAAGCATTGGTATACAATGTATACCAAATTTGATTTCACTTGTTCACTTCCATCTGCCATCATAGACAAATCACTGTAAGAGAGAAGATCATAAGTCATGTCCTCCCAATTCATATAAGTACACCCGCTTAGGTCCAAAAACACCTAAAGAGTAGAAGGTTTAAGCCATTTAACCTTGTTTGTTACCCTAAAACATATCAAGAGATTGGTAGCCTCTTGGGGTACCCTTTACGTATCTTTTTGAGAGCTAACACCTTCTAGCAAAGTATTTAAAATATTTTACATGTCCTTTTCTTGAGCCTTGTGCATTTTCTTAACCTTTCACCTCATCCTTGAAGCCATATTTTGAATTTGAATTTCCCCCCTCTTTGTACAGTCTTCAAAACTTGCACATCCTCCATCCACTCACAGGCCTGTTGACAAGTGGCACTTTGCCATTGGCTAATTCTTAGTCCCACATTGCTCTATTTTGAACATTTATCCTTCAATCTAATCTATAAATAGGAGGCCTCATTCCTCATTTCATCATCCACAAATTATGCAAGGTTACTATGCTCAAATATTTAGCCATTTCCATCCAATATCATTGAATCATAGCTAGGTTATGCAGGTTTTTCCATTGGAGCACTCATCAAGCATCAAAAAAGTGGATCACTAACCAACATTCATCAACATTCATCAAGCTTGCATTATAGGAATTGGGAAAGGGCCAATTTTCACATCAAATTGGCACCAATTCCCTCATGGGATCATGATTTTGATAGTTTAATTAGGATTCAATCTCTATTTTGTTGTTTTCATTGTATTCTTCATTGTTTTTTTCCTAATTTGAACTTTGTGAATGAATTTCATGGGGAATCATTGTTCTTGTTTGCAATCTCTAATCTAATGTGTTTGTTCTTATTGTTTTACAAGTATTGGGATTGGAGTGCACAAAATTACTATCATAACCAATAGAAGTTCAAAAAAAACCACCCCATGTGGCCTCCCAATAGTCACAACAATACCTTCAGTATCAACTAACAAATCTGCAACACCACATTCAAGCTCCTTAGCATCCTACCACACATTCTTATCAAACAAATCCATACTATACCTCACAACAACAACCCCAATACCAAAAAACTCCCTTGACATACCAACAAGGGATACCATCATCTCACTATCTAAATCCATACGTCAACCTTCAGACACTATCTCAACATGATCCTTCGTCGCCCTACCACCCATATCCATCAAACCCATCTTCCTCGACTCTTATGCCACTGACCAACATGGACCTGTTGGAAATCAAAGTTGTTTTGAAAGATCTCCAAGCTGGAACTGGTAAACAATCGTTTAAATTTGAAGATATATGTGCCTATCTGTTTGATCCATCCATCTCACTAATTCCCTTCCTGAAGCACTTTGAGATACCAAAGTTTGACAAATACAAGGGAAACAAGGATCCTAAAGCCCACCTCCAAGAGTTCTACTCCCAATTTCAAGAGATTATGCACAATGATAACTACCTCTTGCATCTCTTCCCACGAAGCCTGATGGGATATACCTTGGAATTGTTTATGGGTCTAGAATAGAGATCTATCAAATATTTTGTAGATGTTTCAAAAAAATTGTTTCTTACGTCTCCTTAAATTTAGAAAAAGACACTGATACTTTAGACCTTCTTAAGGAGAAGCAACATGATGGTGAAACCTTTATCAACTACCTCCAAAGGTGGCATGCATTGGCAAGTTGAATGAAAACCCCTCTCAAAGAGAAAGACATGGTCACCCTCTTTGTGGAGAACTCACATCCCAACATGGCTGATAATTTCAGGTTGCACTGTGTTACCACTTTCACTAAAATAGTGGAAAAAGGACCCATCCTTGAACGCACCCTTATTGGAAAAGGGCACATGAAGATACAAAACCATGAAAAAGAAATGCCATCTGACGATAAGTCACTCTTTGGGAACAAGAATAAAAACACAGTGAATGATGGTGTCACTGACAGTAAACATGTTTAGGTGGCTAGTACATCCCAAAGGAAACAACCATTTGTACCTAATGCCATATTTTTGCCACAAGGGGCATCTCGTCCTCCTCAATAGTTGAACTAGAATAGTCAAGGAAATGGAAAATTCCAGTATACCAAATTAGGAGAACCCTTGAGTGTCATTTTCAACAAGTTGTTATAGGTCAACTATCCAATCACATATCTTGTTACCAAATCACTTGATGAATCCAAGCCCAAACTAGCCTAGTTTAGGGAGAATGAATATTGTGAATTCCACAATATTAAAGGGAACACTCTAAATAAGTGTCAAGGCATCAAAAACTATGTCCAAGATCTTATCGATCAAGGAGATATCAAAGTTGACACCATTCAAGCTTCATCATCCAATGCTCAATTGTAGATATATCAAAACACCTTCCCTAACCATAATCAAGGTGCAAGAACCTCCAACAATAATCCCCAAGACAAAAACACCAATAACATAAGCTATAAGAATGTATCCCTCAATTATGATGGCATTTTCCATTACATTGAGCAGGTAGAACCCCATGTGTCCATGATACATGTTAAAGCTAAAGATCCCCAATGTGTTGTTGCTACGTGACAATGCCACATTACTATCCATGTAGCCTTGACACCAGCCCAGCTAAATCCTATAAATTCTTGATCACATAGGAAAGACCCCTACTCAGATCTCAAACTTGGATCTGCTTAAGTCTTCTCATGTGCATTAGGAAATACTCAACAGAGCTTTACAAGAAACTCATGTACCTAATGACATTGATCCCAAATGGTTCCAAGCTTTAGTAGGACACTTAGATTTATCTTACCAACTACACTTCATCCAAAATGACATGCCAAAAATTGATGCCAATCACAACTACCCCTTACACATCAAAGTTTTGGTTTCCCTTCATAAAATAAAAAGGGTCCTGGTAGATAATGGCTCTTCCCTCAATCTATGCACTCTGAAGTTCATAAAATAGGTGAGGTATACTTGAGTAGATTGAAGTAATCAAATCATCATGATCAAGGCTTATGATAATGCGAAAAGAAATTCTGAAGGGATTATTAGTCTTCCTATCCAGGTTGGACCTATAGTTCAGTACACTACCTATCATGTCCTTGATCTAGACTTACCATACAATCTCAGGTCCCCAGCTACCCATGGCTCCATGCCATGCAATCCGTCCCCTCCACATACCATCAATGCCTAAAGTTCCCTATTAATGGACAAGAGATCACCATTTGTGCTGACCCACAACCATTTGAATACTATTGTGCTTTAGAAGCATCATTTCCCCATTTACATTATTGTCCTGTGGTTGACATGGGGGCATATCAGTCATCATCCATCAATTTTTCATCCACCACGATAGCCACTCCATCTCCCACCACCAATCCTACCATTACCAAAATCTAGATCATTGACAAGGGGTGTGGTGAATATGAAATGTATACAACTCCAAATGTGGTAACCATGCCAACATCACCACACACGTACAACCAACCTTCACAGTCTACACCAAAAGAAGATAAAACCATCACCTTCAATGCTGAAAACATCCCAACTACCACTTTTTGATCTTCGAGTTTGAAAATAGATGCACTAGAAGAGGATATTAGTCAATGGGTATATCGTGAAGAACCCCAACCAAATCCTCCTCTAAAAAATACTTTCAGGAAGTATACCCCTAGTTAGCTAAGTTCACAGAAAAGCATAACTACCAAGGCAGGGGCCTAGGTAAGGAAGAATAGGGGTGGTTGCAACCTATTGATGTATCAAAGCTTTCACGGAATAGAGGCCTTGAATATGAAAAAAAGTAGAAAGGCCCTACAACATCATCAAATACCTCCAATACTATTATTGTGGATAATGGTTCCTTAGAAGACATACCTAAGGAATAATCCATCATACATGTGTACGATGATGTTGATCACACAGACCTGTCATCCATGTTTGATTGTTTATCCATCTTTACCATCAACCTTTCTCTTTTCCATCCTAAAATCATTGATTGGGACCTACATGATAACACACCTGCCAATGTCTCCCTGGATACATATGTCAACTTCATGGGATTGGGGAAGGATGAATGTTGTAGTCACAAAAATAAAAAACAAGAAAAATAAAAAATGGTCATCTAGTGAAAACCTCCTTGAGGCACTTCCTAACCTAGAAAAAGTAAAAAAAAATGACGCATCCAATAGTAAAACCTAAAAGAGGCACTGGAGGATGGATACATTCATCTTCCCCTTGTGGGAACTCAATTATCCACATGGTCATCCATCCTAATTGAAGAAACTCAAGAAGTTAATCTAGGTATTGCAAAAAACCCTAAGATCACCTATGTAGCCAAATCTTTATCAGAACAAGAATATTCAGTCATTGTTTAGCTACTCCAAGATGGTATCATTAACTTTTCTTGGTCATACTCAAACATGCTAGGCTTAGACCCTACTTTAGTAATTCATCATTTGGATGTTCGCCTAGATGCCAACCCTATCAAATAGAAGCTTCAAAAAATGCATCCATAGGTAGCATTATTATTCAAAAAGGAATTGGAGAAATCACTGGATGCTGGTTTTATTAGACCCATTGAATACTCTGATTGGATCTCCAACATAGTGCATTTTTCCAAACCAAATGGAGACATTCAAATTTTCATAGACTTTTGGGATCTTAACAAAGCCTATCCAAAAGATGACTTCCCACTGCCCAATATTGACATGTTGGTCAACCTTACTGCAGGACATGAGATGTTATCCCTTATGGATGGTTTCTCTAGTTACAATCAGATTTGAATTGCACCTAAAGACCAACACAAGGCCACTTTTACAACACTTTCAAGTACTTTTTGCTACAATGTTATTCCCTTTGGTCTCAAGAATGCAGGGGAAACATATTAGAGGGAAATGACTATCATCTTCCATGAACTGATCCATATTATCATGGAAGATTATGTTGATGACTTGCTAGGAAAATCCAAAACCAGAACAGAGCACCCTACCATCCTGAAAAAGATCTTCGAGTGGTTAGAACATTACAAGCTACAACTAAATCTAAAAAATTGTGTCTTTAGTGTTATATCAGGGAAATTGTTGGGTTTTAAAGTCTCTCAAAGAGGCATTGAGGTTGATCCAACCAAGGTGAAAGCTATTCTAGATATACCACCCCCACGCAATCTGAAACATTTAAGAAGTCTCCAAGGAAAGTTACAATCCATTCATCGGTTCATAGCCCTGCTTCTAGATAAGTGTTAGTCATTCACCCATCTTCTAAACAAAGACTTCACCTTCAGATGGAACCAATAGTGTCATGTAGGTTTTAATAAGATCAAGGAATGCATGGCTCATCCACTGATCTTGATGCCACCTATTCCATGGAAACCCTCCTGCTTTATATCTTTGCCACTTCAGTCGAACTGGGGGCATTATTGGCGCAGCATGATGAGTCCTCAAAAGAAAGAGAAATCTACTACATTAGCTAAACATTGTTCAGCTATGAATTAAATTATTCACCCATGGAGAAATCCTACCTTGCAGTGGTCTTCAGTACACAAAAACTCCAACATTACATGCTCAGCCATCCAGTCAAATTAATAGCAAAAATTGATCCACTAAAGTATATGTTATCAAGAACCACTTTAACTAGATGCATGGCTAAGTGGCTTATGCTCCTAAGTGAATTTTATGTAGATTACGTGGATTACAAAGCCTTAAAGGGACAAGTCATAGTTGATTAGTTGGCTGAGACACTCCTATTGGATGCTTACCCTCTAGTCACTAAATTTCCAGATGAATAAGTTTTCACAGTTACAAAAGCACCTGCTTGGACATTGTATTTTGATGGCTCATATACTCATAATGGATTGGGAATAGGAATTCTATTTGCTACCCATCAAGGTGATTACATCCCAAAATCATTCAGGATAGCATTCTCGTGTACCAACAACATAGTTGAGTATGAAGCTCTCCTCACGGGTCTCTGAATTGCAAAGCAATGGAACATAACTCACTTGAGAGTCTTTGGTGATTCATTGTTGGTCATTAAACAAGTTATTGATGAATTATTAACAAAAGATGACAAGTTGTTGCCCTATAAATGCATGGTGGATGACTTCAAGAACTATTTCACCTTCATACAATTTGACCAAATTCCTAGGATATAGAACAAAGTAGCTAATTCTATGGCTACTATTGGCTCCTTGATTGACATGCCTAAAGATCGAATAGAATGCGAGTTCCTTGTGGAACAACTTTTGATCCCAACATATGATATCCCTAAGACTGACATGGTGTGTGACATTGTAGGTCCCACTTCCCCATGGTATCAAGACATATATACTTATCTACACAATAATATTCTACCCCAAGACCTCACACAAAACCAAAAAAAATCCTTTATTCAACCTTCAGCCTGATACATTATTTTTAGTGATATGCTTTATTGTCGCGGGTATGATGGAACCCTCCTTAGGCGTCTAAATGAGACTGGAGCCCATACTACACTAATGGAGGTACATAGTGGTGTTTGTGGGGCCCATTCAAATGGTATGGCCTTAGCCAAAAGGATTCTCCAAGCTGGATATTATTGGCCTAAATTAGAGCATGATGGTTGTGAATTCATGAAGAAATGCCTTCCCTACCAGCAACATGCCGATTTGATCCATACTCCGGCACAAGACCTTCAACCTCTCCTAGCACTTTGGCCCTTCTCTCAATGGGGTTTCAACTTGATTGGAAAGATTTACCCACCATCTTCTGATGGCCATACGTTCATAATTACTACCACTGAGTACTTCACCAAATGGGTGGAAGCAATGCCACTCTCACAAATCACTGGTACTCAAATTTCAAAATTCATCCTTTACCATATTCTTTGCAGATATGGTATTCCATCCACCATCCTCTCTGATAATGGAAAACCTTTTAAAAACCATGCCATGAAACACCTTTATGACACCTTTCATATCCAACATCATTAGTCAACGCCTTATTACCAACAAGACCCTTATCCGCATCCTCAAAAAGGTTTTCAATAACACTTAATAATTCTAGCATCCTCATGATGTCATTTTGAGCACTCAATTCATAAGTATTTTCATTCATTTAGCCAAGACATTTTAGCCATTTGCATTTTCATACCATCATATTTTCAATCTTGCATTTATTCATATCTATAGCCATCCAAGGAACATAAAGCTTACATGCACAGGGGCCAACCAAGGAATTTTAGCAACAAAGAAAGGCATATCAATTTACAATCTTCATTTTATCTTATTTCTTTGTATTATCAATTCCTTAGGATAATCTATAAGTGTCCCTTTGTGTTTTTGTCTCATTGTATTATAGTTGTTCTTACATCTCTAGGATAGATAAAACATTTAGGATCACACTGGTCAAGATTGGCACCTCCATATTCATCCCGCTCTCTGGGAATATCACACCTCCATTCACACCCATACAAGAACCACCCCCTATTCTTTAGTGTATGGTGACAAATCCATCTTTCCAATCAAAGTTGAGCTCCCATCACTGAGGATTTCTTTAAAGAACCTTATTAGCAAGGAGGATGCTCATGTTGCTCGACTTACACAACTGGAGTTACTTGATGAAAGATGAATCAAAGCCTATGATCATCTGCAAGCTTACAAAAGTTGCCTCAAGCGTAACTACAACAAGAAAGTCCATCCTCAATAGTTCTAGATTGGTGATCTTGTCCTTAAAGAGAACCAGTGTACTCAGCAGGACTGTGATAAGAAAGGAAAGTTTGAAAAAAATTGATTGGGTACTTATATCATAACTATTAAATATGGATCTGGGGCATACAAACTTGCTACCCTTGAAGGAGAGCCCCTTGAAGAGCCTATCAATATCATGCATCTAAAGAGGTTCTACACCTAAGTCCACTTGGTAACCCTACCTACAAAAATACAAAAAAATCCAAAAAATCCAAAAAATCCAAAAATAGTAAAGAGAAATAAATTCATCTTATGGTGAAAACCACCTTTGGTGGGACCTTGGATAGGTATGGATGGTGAAAACTTGGTAACATGCATCATCTGTAAAGGGATTAATCATTATCTACCTTGTGTCCTAATTACTTTATGACTCTATCCATCCTATCCTGACATCCTCTCCCATTGCATCCTTGGCCGCTTGGTATCTTTTGATTGAGCATTGGATGATTATATGCTATCTATCATCCTAAGCTTTTTATCCTAGTTTGAGCTTTTGTCATTAGTTTTTCTATTTGATAATTTGCGTCATCATCTAGAAACATCCATCGTGTCAGTCTCACCTAGTTTCCATCTTGTCTTGTCAGTCCTCTTGGTCCATGTCGAACTACGTTGCCCCTACGCTTTCACGTAGGCAAGGATGATCATTTGATCTGCCCTCAGGGCATTCTAGACCATCTTGTTGTGGTCCTCCATCATTCATATTCATCAGTACCTTTTCTCTTTTATCCATGGTCTCTAGTCATTTGTATTTTCTAAACTATATTACCCCTGTGCTTTCACGTAGGCAAGGTTGATCATTTGATCCTCCCCCGGGGCATTTGTGTGTCATTTCTTGTATTATTCATCATCAGTTGCCATTGTCTTCTTTTCGCTTTATCAACAGTATTTTCAAGAACTATGAGGGCTCTATGCTTTCATGTAGGGAAGGCTAATCTATGATCAACCCTCAAGCCCCTAGGTCTATAGGGTGTGTCAGTCTCATGTATGGTGTCTTGTGCCATATCATCAAGCTATGCCCTTATCTAGCTGGTTCATCACAAACGAGAACCACAAGTGGTAGAAGATTCAATTGATTTTGAGCATCCCATGTCATAACAATCTTTTAGTTTAGTATCCATCATCTTTGGTCTCAACATGATCTATCCTTCCTAACAGACCTCATCAGCCTCATCCATCCTCTAGATCCTATGGAAAAGGACATTTGAAACTTGATTGTGATCTTTTGATGCTTTTTTTTTTTGTTTATCATTTGAGCTCCCTATTATATTTAGATAAGGCCACCATAATCTATCATATTATAGTGTGTTTTGGCTAATTCAGATAGGGGCATATCTTGATATTTTATTGTTGTTGTCTATTGGGTTTCCCCATGTAGTACCCACCAAGACCCATGTGATCTTATGTTACATTGGGACATCCCTTTTTGCTTGTGGTTATCCCAATGCTTGGCCTGACCAAAGTCTTCACCACTTTGGGGTGTTAGGATAGCCTTCTTGTTTGTGTGTTTGTTTCATGCATTAGATGCTAACTTTCCCTGGTTGCCTATACCCTGACACTTGGTGTCTTATGCTATAGCAAAAATCAATGCTTTGAAGATGGAAAACCATATTAGGATTGCATTTCATAATCATTATTGTTGCCTTGCATTCACCCTATGGTTTTGGTTGTGCAAATACTTTACCTCTTATCTCTCGTTCTTTCAGGATACTAAGGGTTATTGACAAGTACCAAATTACACCTATTTTCCACTTTCACTACACATACATCACCCCCCTTTTTTTAATCATGTAAGTCCTTATTGATGCTTATGATAATGTGTTATTACCTTTCATAATTTATGATTCATATTATTATTTCATTACAACTTTAAATTCATTACAAATGCATTATCATTTTTAGATCCACACATATTAGGTTCCTTCTACTATTCATGCATACATTGCCACTTGCATCACAAAGTGTTAGATTCATAATACATCACATCCTGCATGTACATAACATTCATATAAGCATCCACATAATTTGTCATAAACATATACATACATGTCAAAAATAAAATAAGCATCCACATAAGCCATCATAAACATATACATACACGTCAACAAATCAAATAAGCATCCACACATAAACATCTACATAAGCCATCATAGATTAAACATATGCATATATCAAATCATCCATTAAATACATGAACATAGTGTCAATAAGGGTTGATATGTACATCATATAAATATATCAAAATCCAAAAGTCCACCACAGAATAATGTCTATCGACGACATCAAAATACATGCACATCATATATAAAATCATAAGATGAAATATCAATACAAGGCTCTAAAAATAACCATTGTCACTCTAAACTATCCATCCACCCTACACCTGTCAAAAATTTAGTATCCTGTCATTTTCCGAATGAGCTACCCACATCTAATCTCTAAGACGAATTAGGTACTAATCTCCTTCCTAGAGAAACTCCCTGTGACTCACTGTAACCTTAGGTCCATGTCCCTAGCATCTGGAATGGCACTAGCATCTGTGGTGTCTAATGAACTTATTGACATATCCATTGTGCCAGATTTGGAACTACATGATAATACGTGGCCATGTAAAATCCTACCTCCCTCACATTCTCCTCTTGCAACAACTTGGACCCAAGCGGAGTTCCACTCCTAACAATACCTATCCTGATCACTAGTGATCACTCTCCTCTCCTACTCCAAGGTCTCCTAGGATAGTTGTAACTACACCATCTCTACCTAAACCTGATCTCTCATCTCCTAGGTAGCCACTGCCCTAGCCACTACTGCATCTCTCTCCCTTTGTAACCCCTATATGTCTTCCCCTATCATGTCATCAACCTATACTAACTAGAACTAAGTCACTACTGCATCCCACTCTCCCTGCAACATCTACACCCACATCTTGGTGACATCTTTCTCCCTCTGTACTAACTGCAACTGAGCCACTACTACATCCTGCTCTCCCTACAACATCTGCATCTACATCTTTGCAACATCCCTCTCCCTCTGTGTGTCCTATTGCCGAGCCACTACTACATCCCTATCCCTCTGTAGCCCCTATACTCTCAAATTTGATGCATCTTGCTCTTTCTATAGCGATGATACATCTAAAACTTCCTGCTCTCTCCTCCTTTGAAGAGACTGTATTTGTACCAGAGCCACCTCCCTCTCACTCTGCAACACCTACACTTGTGCTTGGGCTACATCTTTGTCTACCTCCATGGCCTACACAGGTGCCAGTGTTACATCTCTCTCTGCTTGTGTCATGCTTATTTGACCCCTCATCTCCTCTAGTGCCTGCCTAGTGTCTATTGGCCCTTGATCTATTGGTTTCCCCTAGCTTGTAATATAGAAACCTCTACCTTTAATCTATCATGATCCCAACTTACAGTAGCCAACTCATCCTATACCCCCTGTATTTTGGCATGCAGTCCATCTCTCTCCCTCTCCACTGCTGCTACCTGTGTGAATAGGTGGTCAACAATAAATACATAATCTCTCTGACCTACTACCTATACTCTCACTAGCTCGGCCCTAAGTTTGGCCACCTCCACCTCAGCTATCCTCAACCTCTAATCTGTAATCCAAATCCTCCCCACAGTGCCTCTCAATTGAGTAGTAGGATCCTCTAATGCCACATAATGAACCACTACCAGTGGCTCTACCTCCAACACCTCCACATCTGACCTATCTACATCCATCATATTAACCTCTACCTCATCCTACACCCACTTGACCCTACTCACCTGAATCCTCCTTGTTTTTCCTCTCCTCCCCACCCTCATTAGTCTCCTCAGCTCTCCTATAGCCCTCGCCTCCCCCTCTAGCTCCTCCTCATCCTCACTCGCCCTATCTCTAGCACAGAAGGACCCTTCTCTTCCATGCTCTAAACCCTCCTCTATCATCTCCCACTTACCATCCTCTCTGGTTGTTCCCTAGCCTTAGTCTCCCCCTTTGCTCCATCTTGTTGTCCACCCACTCTCACCTCCTCCTACTTAGCCCTCACCTGCACTCTCCTCCACCGTACTCTACCTCCTATGCCTATCTACTAAAAAACTCCTCCCTCAACTGCACATATCATCAACACCTCTAGCTCACTCCCATCATCCTACCATATTGCATCTGGCTCTAGACTTATCCCACCCTCTTGTCATACTGCATCTCTCCCACTATGAGGTCCTAATGCATGCATCCCCTCACCCACATCTATCATCACCCTAGCTCTCCTCTGCTATCTCCTCCTCCTCCTTCTCTCTCATTGTCCTACCACCCTAGCCTCATCCTCTCCTCTTCCCTCTTGACCAACACCTTTTGCATCCTACTACTGTCTTGCTGCCCTCACCTCCCCTCCCCTCTACACTTGTCTCCTCCTGTCTCCACCCTCACTTGCAAACTAGTGCTCATCCTCTGATCTGAATCCTAAAGCTCTTATAATAGACACTATCAGTGTAATCCTCTCCCATCAGTGGTTACAGAACCACCAGAGATACCATATTGTCACTCCTGCATCCTCCACCAAAACAACCCTCCCTCAGTAGAGCACCTACATTGTCATAGCCCACATCACTCAGGCATCCCTTGGTGTAAAAGTATTCCCCCATGGTCGCTCTTTGGTGATTCGACAAAACATGATGAGCACCTCCAGAATATCTTGTACTAACCCAAACTACCTCAGCACTTTGTGTGGTTGATGCACCTCCACTATGCACAGTTGGCTCCTAATCAAGACACATTGGCTCATAAAATAGCTCTAATGTCTCTCCTCCTCCTCCCTCCATCCCTTGAATCGTTGATACATATACAGATGCCATAATATGTCCCTCTCCTGTAAGCCATCCATCACCCTCCTCCACCCATCCATATCCCCCTGCATCTTGTACAACAAAACCCAACCCCTCACCTCCCCATACCCCCAGGCCATAGGATCCCTATCATCCTCTTCTCCTTCCCTAACCACTGGGGGTCTCATCACCATAATGTGCTCCTACACCCACACCTGTAGTAGGGTCATGTGTGTCAAACTCATTGACCTCTGGTAGCAAAGCACATGCATGTGTCTATATAATTGTGCTAATACACAGGTACCCCACAAGAACTGTCCCTGATGACACTTAACAATATTTCAAATCACCTCCATGTATCGTAGACTACAAAACTGCCTGCTATGGTTAGACAACAATATCCCACTAATCAACCCACACAAAAATAATGGTAGGGGTGGTACCCTCATTAAAAAACATTTGTCCAAGTCCAACTGCCCATTCTATATGGGTAGATCCTCATCTCTAAATAACACTAAAATTGTGCAATCTAACTCTGCCCCTCTTGATACCACATCGCTCACTAATAGCCCCGCTATGGGTAGCTTCAAGATGCACCATACATCCTCCAACGTCACTATCATCTCCCCCATTGGAGGATGGAAGGTTGATGTCATTGAACTCCATCTCTCTATTAGTCCTATTAGCATCGCTCGATGTGCCCTCATCACTAGGAATTGTAAAAAGTGCAATAATCCTGCATGATCCAAGGATGCATGATCTACTCCAATCATGGCTGCCATAGTCGTTGCTAGTGCCTCCGGCCATCGTTCATGTGTTCATAATCACTCGAAGCTTTGCATCCTTATTAACTAAACTATCAGTTTCCTTCATGGCCTTGACACACTATCCTTTTTCCCTTTATCTCTTTTGCATTTTCTTAGCTCTTCCCTCCTTGCATCGCTGCACCTGCCTCGAGTTGGGATGGTTCTACCCTGCTAGAGGCGACTCTGCCCCATGTTAGGGTAAATGCACCCTCCCTCAGGTGACCCTGTCTTGGGCTAGGGTAGACCTGCCAAGGGATGGGATGAATTTTCATCGAGCTAGGGTAGGCCCCCTAGGGCTTGGGCGGATGCACCTTGGGGTGGGGCACCTATATCCTACACTAGGGAAAATGCTCCCTAACCTATAAGGTGACTTTGGCTTGGGCTGGGGTAGATGCACCTTGATCTGCAGGGCACCTCTGCCCTGAGTAGGGGTGGCTGCACCCTAGGGCAAGGTGGCTACACCCCAGGACAGGGTGGATGCACCCCCGTACGGGGCGGAAGTGCCCCCAACCAGGGTGGATGCACCCTTGTGTGGGGCGGAAGCACCCCAAGCTAAGGTGGACCCACCTTGAGATGGGGTAGAAATGCCCCACCGTGGAGTGGCTTATCCCAACCAAGAGGCTGCGTCACTCTACTGTAGGGTGGATTCGCCCCTCCCAAATTCATGCATGCTTCACTCTATTTAAACCCCTAACCCATTGCAAACCTGAAATTCTAGTTCCTACCCATTTTTTACATTTTTTGTAAACATTGAAAAATGTGCTACAAATGCTTAAATACATAAGAGGGGTTTTCTTACTAACCTGGTGAGCCATTGTGTAGAGGGTGTGGAACCTCCACACCTCATCTTCCTGGTGAATGATATCAAAGTCATAATCTTGTGGCATCATTGCTCTTTGTCTTCTTCCTCTCCTCTCCTCTTCTCTCAACTACTATAGTGAAAGTGAGATAAGTTAATTTCTAAAATTACCTTTTAACCCCTTCCCCCTCTTTTTTCCCTTTTTTAAAATAAAAGGTATTTTTTACCTTTTGTTTAACTTTTTTTCTCCTCAAACTAATTCACTAACTTCCTAGGGCCGCCATTCACAAACTGTGCATCTGATTGACTCTATTCAAAAACCAAAGTTGCTCTATTTTTTGAGCTCTATCCAATGGTTCCTTCTATTTACTCCTATTGAGAAGTCATCTGGGGTCCCATTTTTCTTCCCCAATTTCCCTCTCGAGGGGGCATACCCTACCATTATTCCTCCTCTCCTTTGGCACATTCATTGGGGCATCTCCCTCCAATTCCCTCTGTTTGGGTAGCTCATTCAACCTTTTTCATGTTGGGGTATTGAGTCCTATCACTTCCTGCATCACTTGCATTTTATTTTTCTTTGAAACACTGTTACTCTAACAATATTTCAAAGAGGGGTAAAATGTAGACATCTAAATTTAATCACCCGTATATGATCAAATTCACCTCTTTATTCATCCATTCTGTCAATATTAATTTATTTAATTAATATTAAAAATTTTGTATAAATTCCTTAAAGTATTTAATTTAACAATTAAATGCTTTACCTTACATCATTTTCCTCTCTAAATTAAATAAATACATCAATTTATTTAATTTAGTCATTTAACCTTTTTGAATAAAATCAATTTTAAATTCTGCATTTTTCTCTCTCCTTGTCACATCCTCCATAATCCCTTTCTAATCTAGATTAATTTAATTAATTCATGATTAGGATGTGCATCCTCTTAATCAAGGATTAATGTCACATCGTCCTACATTTGCCACGTGCTTATAATCTCTCATTAATTATCCTAATCATGTATTTGTACAACCTTAATCAAGTCATTAGCCAGATTTAGCTTCCCCTTTTTTCCAAGCTTTCCATTTGTCTTTCTTAGCATTGACCCTCTTTCCCATGTGAATTTTTAATTCACATTTATTTATCCTAGGTCCCTCTCTTTCGCACGTGAATTTTTAATTCACATTTTATCCTTCCAAGGCTTATCTTATCTCCATGCAACTTCTAGAATATTTGACTTGTCACCTCACTCACATGTGACAAATTCCCATCTTTTTGGAAACCCTCTCTTATCCACTAGATTCTCCCAAGAATGAGAATTTTTAATTCACATTTATTTCTCCAATAACTTTCTCATTTCCCATGGAGATTTTTGAGGAATTCCAAAATTCCTAAAATGTCACTTTCATCCTCACTTGGGGATAAGAAGTGCCTTTTTGAGGAAATCTTCTCACCCACCAAGGTACTTGTCCTTCCTCCACATCATGTTCCCCCCTTCCACCTCACTTCCATATCATTTTATCTTAGGCCATCTCACATTCCACATGCCAAGATATGAGGGCTTATGAGTCCTCAGCTCACCATAGCCCTATATCTTGACCTTGGTTCCTCAATTTCAACCACTGAATTCTCTAGAAATTCAAATTTCTCTATAAATACCCCCCTTCTAAGACATTTTCAACACTTAGCCTTTTTTACACCCACATGTCATTTTGAGCACTTAATTCACAAAAAATTCCTCTCACTTAATTAAGTCATTTTATCCATTAGCACTACATTCTATCACACATTGTTCATCTTGCATAGCCATCAAAGGAGCATACAAGCTTACAATCATAAGGGCCAACCAAGGAATTTCAGCAACAAAGAAGGTATAACCATTTACCATATATATTTCATCTATTTTTCTTTGTGTTATCTATTTATTAGGCTTATCTTGAGGTGTACCTTTGTGTTTTTCTCTCATTGCATTATAGTTGTTCTTGTATCTCTAGGATAGATAAAACACTTAGGATCACAATTTGATCTTGGAGGCCAACATGAAAGAAAAATAAACTTAAAACCCAATTTTTTCCGCTCAAAACTCAAAAATAGCCCAAATGGGACTAAGTCACAAAGTTGGGTGACTTAGTCCCACCTATATGGGACTCATTCTTCTAGATGGGTAACTTAGTCCCATAGGGGCCCTTTTGCTAGCTAGATTGTTGAGGAGTCAATAAATTAAGCTTTTATGTTGTTCTAGTAAGGATTTTTTTTTATCAAAATAAGCCTTGGGATGCACAATATGGGGTCATAGGGGGCCTATTAATGATTATGTAAAGGGTAATTAGGGCTAGGGACAAAAATTTCAATGTGAAAGTGTGATTAAATACACTTTATAACATTAAAATGAGGCCCACATAGCCTAGAAAGGCACAACATCCAATGTGCATGTGTAAAACACATTACAACACTAGATTAGAATTAGTTTTAATTTACAAGGCTTCTAGATTAATGTGATAATGCAATTAAATACATTTTATAACATTGGATTAGGGAAAAAATAGGTCCATTAGACTTAGATGCTTAATAAAATTCTAGAAAAGTGTGAAAGTCATTTACAACACTTACAACACCTTCAAAAGACATCAATAAATGCATTTTATTTAGTTTTCAAGGGTCCAAGACCTAATGTTGATGTGTAAAATACCTCACAACACTAAATCAAGGTGTCATTAAGTCCAATTTATTATCAATTATTCCCAAATCAAGCAAGAAAATGTCAATGGATAATTTTTTTTATCCTACATTTAACCCCCACTTTAGCGAGAGGATGAACTTGCTTCAAACTCACACTAAAGTAAACTTTCAAGAGGGGTCCAATCATAGCAATGCATATGACAAAGAATGGAAAAGATCAAGGCATTGATCAAGCCCCTAGGATCCAACATCCTAAGTGAAACCAGCATAAGAATGAGAGAACACGCAAGGTGAATGATTTACAACAAATCAAGGTACACAATCATGCAATGGAAAGAACTAGAATGAAGAAAATAATGTAAATAAAAAGGTGGATCAAGATTTTACCATTTGTCCAACACAATGTGGATCAAATCTAGGCTATTTCTGCAGAAAATACATACTCACTCTGTGGCGATCGAACTCATGGATATCTACTAGGTGAGAAGGCCTAAAAGGTGAGAAACATAAAATCATGGCTGGTATGCACTCACACACAGGTGGCTATGGGGAAATTCATGCCTCAGAATGGGCTTCCCACTTGAACCATACCAAAGTTATACCTCTTGATAAATTTAATAAGGTGCTACAATGAATTTTTTTTTGTAAATGATTGTGAATGTCATGTAAATATTTTGTTAAAGGGTATTTTTCTTTGTTCATGTAAGGTATTCTTATTAGGGAGCATTATGCCTAATGTCTCTGAGAGTGGACAAGTCAAAGTGTCAGATCATTTCCCATGGGATGCCTCATTCACATCATGCCATGTCATAAGATCATACAATCTTGGACGAAATCAAACCCAATGACACCACCAAGAAGAGGACACATCACAAGAAAAAAGGAAAATCACGCCATGAAATTTTTTCCAAAAGATGTCATCTATGTATGCCCCCACTTTAAAGTGGTTGCTACACCTTTATTATGAGAAATTTCTTTAAAGTAGCTAATGAAAAATGCTATGAAAGAATACATGAGAGCCAACTTGGAAAGCCCTATTCCAAATCATATGTTTCCAAAATGAGCTACATCATGAATAAGTATGTCACATGTGATTTCACTTAAGACATGTCATCCACATACCAAGCTTGGTCTTATATGTTCATGAAAGGTTAACAACTACTCAAAAGAGACAAGGACAAGTGACATAGAGGGATAAGGCTTCCTAACCCCTTGCCCCCACTTAGTGTGGGACAAGGTTGAGCCTAGAATGAATGATGATATTCTAATATATGCTAATCCTTGCAATGAATGTAAAACATGAAACTATGGTAAGGAGAAGCAACTAATTTTATTTATTTTGATAAGTACACAAAGTTTTTTCTTGATACATATTTAATGAGATGTCTATCAGTTTTAGATGTTCCAAGCTTAAAGTTATTTTGGAAGAATTTTTTGTGATAATGTTGATATTTGATGAAGGTTTCTGTTTTGAAGGACAATAACCAAGATTATTAGGTTGTATAGGGACATGGATACCTTGTTTTATAGCATCACATCCTTTTCCAAGTTGTTCAAAAAAATTTGTCACTTGTTTTGGATTGGATGGTTGTTCAATTTCCTCAAAGTTTTTCTTGGATGTTGGTTTTTCTTTTAAGGTGGGTGAAGGGGATGCTATTGAATGTTGTATTACTATTACCAATTTCTATTTTCACTTTTTGGACTCTTTTGTTATGATCTTGTATTCTCCCATGGATGCAGAAATGAAATCAAAGGTTTTTCAAGCCTCTTCCAATAACTTTGTGGCTTCTTCAATTTTCTTTTTTCTTTCTATATAATTTTTCTTAGTACTGATCATAGCAAATTTAACCTTTTTCTTTTGAGGAGTAGAAGGTGACTTGTCACAAACTCCTAACATTTGGTTTAGGGGTTGATCCATATTGAGTAATTCAAGATGATTTAAAGTGAGGTTTATTTTTGGTTTGTAGATGATAGTGTTGATGTTTTATTGCACCATGATACCTTCCCTATTAGGAGATTTTTTAGGAGAACTACAAACTATATTTTCATGACATTCACTATTGACTTCATCACAAGTAAGGGAATGATCCATGGTTGGATGTTCTTGCTTGTTAAGGATGATGTTTCTTTTTTAGATAATGTGTTCCTCTTGTAACACCATAATAGCTTCTTTACCAATAGGAGAGATATTAGGCGAGGGGGAAAGTTAAGTGTTGTCCATAATGTCATCTTTTTTCTCTAAGGTCTCATTCTCTTGTGTCATAATATTTATCCTAGTACGAGAGCTTTTAGGAAAGTGACAAACAATAAGTTCATCACATTTCTTGGTTGGAATTGATAAAGTAGCTTCATTGCTCATAAGAGAGGTATCAAGAGAAGGATAACTAGGAGTTTCATGGTTACTAATGACTGGATTTTTTTTTTCAAATAGGTCTTCCCAAATGGTAGGGGCATAAAGAAAGGAAGGAATACGATTCTCATGAGTCTCAATAAGGATATCTTCTAACACTAAACTATCTTCTTCATGTCTAGAGAAGATATTAGGAGAATAAAAGGTTTGATTGTAATGATTATCTAAATTTACATCCCCATGTCCTATAATGTCTTCTTGATTAGGTGAGGTAGGATTTTCATAGCTCTCAATCATATCCTCCACACAAATGTATTTGTCATGATCATTCACGATTGTATCCTTATTCACTAAATAATTTTCACAAGTAGGGGAGGTGTTGGGTGTAGTGGCCATGATCTCAGTTTTGTGTGTCATAGTGTCTCTACAAGGGGGAGGAGGAGGAACACAAGCAAGAATTTCATGATTGTAAATTATTGTGTCTTCTTTCATCAAGATACCTTCATCACCAATGGGAGAGATATCAGGAGAAGAATAATTATGATTATCATGATTATCGATGCTTGCATCCTTTTGTGTCAAATCTTTAGTGAATAATCCTAGTGAGAGGAAGTACTTAAGATCTTCATATAATGTTTTTAAGTCATCACTATTAAAGGGCTTGGATGTTATATTCTTTCTAAATTGAATTATTTTTTGAATTGTTTCTTGTGATGTGTTTAGTTTTTTGTTCTCATTTTCTAATGAACCTGATCTAAATGAACTAGGAACTAATGTTGAAAATGAAAATTTCAATGATCCAATGCTATCAATAATTTCCATGAATGTAAAAAATGCTTATTTCTAATGATTTAAATGTAATAGAATCTATGCAAACTTTAAAGGAAATGTAAAGACATAGGATGAAATGCAACTTTTCAGATTTCACACAAGGTAATGTATTGATTATATTATGCAATGATCTGAAAATGTATGTAACAAAAACTTAGCCAACTGATATAGATAGGTAATGGCAGTAAACAAAAGTGCAAAAATAGGGTTTTCAATGTTGTGAAAGGCAATTTCAGGGGTGAAAAGGGACTAAGTCACCCAAGGTGGTGAATGAGTCCTGGTAGGGATTTTTTTCAAAAAATTTAGATGTCTTTGATTGATTTTGATGTTTTCAATGCTATATGAGGCATACCTCAGATGATAATGGATAATTTTAGTTTTTTTTTAATAATTTAAGATGCAAATATGCAAACTAAATGCACTTCCACTAATGTAAAATTTGAAACCCTAGAATGCAACGTAACTAATGAAAAATGCAATACAAAGTCACTACAAGATTATTCTAGGATAATGATGGACTCCAAAGAAAAAAATAAGGTATTCAAAAAGTTGGGTTCACCAAAATGAACTGCAAATTTTTGGGGATAGGTACTCTCTTACACTTTTATGGTTTTGCACCTAAAAGGAGAAAGGTATCCCAAAATCTAGGTTGTTCACTCAAGAATAATGCAAATATGATTGAAATATATCTAAATAGAATGTCCTAAATGTAAAGAACTAATAAAAGAGATGGATTATTAATGCAAAACCAAGAAAATGCAAGATTTTTTGAAAACAAATTGTGATATGTAGAAAGATAGTTTGAATGCAATATAACACAAGATAAAGAAGCCAAATAGAAAGAGTGCACCTGGAAACTGACAGAGGTTGGGGTGAAGACTGTAGATGCTTCTAAAATTCTAGAAAATCTATTTTTTTGGCTAACTGGGACACTTACACCAAGCTGGGTGACTTAGTTCCAGATCTAGAAAACTACTCTAGAGCCTATTTCATCCAAATGGGTATCTAGATCTATAGAAAATTTTGAAAAACATGTCCAATGGGAATAAGTCACCACTGATGGTGACTTAGTTCACTTTTTATTTTTTGAAAATCTGAAAGTGGAAACTGAAGCTCTCAGTTTGCACTTTTTTCTTCGATTGAAACCTAGATCTAATTATGGGAAAACACTTGAAAAACAAAATATAATTTGGTTTCTAATGGGGATTTTGCCTTGGTCAAACCCCTTTTAGGTAATTAAATGAAATGAAAAAATAAGAGGAAGTATGAACATGAAATGAAGGGATTAGAAACTTGCCATGATGATAGATATTGATTTTCTACAACAATGGATGAAGAATCTACCCTTGAATGCCTTAGAAAGCTATCTTGATGACTTAGAATGTTAAAAACCTAGATTGCTTGACTTGAGAGAGATGATGAATAATGAATGAAAATTAATAGGTGAATGAATTAGGTTTTAGAAACTTATTTATTTAGGAAATTGACCTAAAATACTCGTTAATTTGATCCCCAAGGCCGACATGAAGGAAAAATAAAATTAAAAAACTAATTTTTCCTGCTCAAACCTCAAAAATAGCCCAAATGGGACTAAGTCATCAAGCTGGGTGACTGAGTCCCACCTAGATGGGAATAATTCACCTAGATGGGTAACTTAGTCCCACATGGGCCCTTTTGCTAGTTGGATTATCGAGGAGTTAATAAATTAAGCTTTTATGTTGTTCTAGTCAAGTTTTTGATCCAAAGAAGCCCCAAGATGCACAATATGGGGTCATAGGGGCCTATTAATGATGATGTAAATGGTAATTAGGGATAGGGACACAAATTTCAATGTGAAATTTTGAGTAAATACACTGTATAACATTAAAATGAGGTCTACATAGCCTAGACAGGCACAACATCCCGTGTGAATGTGTAAAACACATTACAAAACTAGATTAGAATTAAGTTTAATTTACAAGCCTTCTAGATTAATATGATAATGTAATTAAATATGTTTTGTAACATTGAATTAGGGGGAAAATAGGTCCATTAGACTTAGATGCTTAATAAAATTCTAGAAAAGTGTGAAATTCATTTACAACACTTTAAAACACCTTCATAAGACATCAATAAATGCATTTTATTTAGTTTGAAAGGGTCCAAGACCTAATGTGGATGTGTAAAACACCTCACAACACTAAATAAAGGTGCCATTAAGTCCAATTTATCATCAGTTATTCCCAAATCAAGCAAGAAAATGTCAAGGGATACATATTTTTACACTACACCTTCCCTTCGTGACTTTGACCACTACAGAAAATTAGAGGCACAATGATCACCTCCATAAGCATAGCACCCATTATGAGGCCCTTTGTGACCTCTTGGCTTGTCCTCTCTAAAGACCATTTACATCTTGACATTTTTCCTGTGACTCACTTCCCCTCTTGAGGTTACAAATTTGATGGTTCTTATATCCTTTATGAAACTTCTTGTTCCAAACCGTGACTTAGGATTTGAAATATTATGATAAATAGATAACTGCTGCAATTTCTGCTCCTATTTGGTGGCCTTCAGGAAGACTTCATTCATTGATTGAATCATGTATGTTCATTTCTACTCCAATGTGGGGTCTAAGTCCCAATATGAAATTTTGAATACAAAAATGTTTGTCTCCTTGATACTGGGGAACATACTTAAGTAGATTGGTGATTTTTTCCTAGTATTGGGTCATAGTCATTCTCCCCTGAGTTAGGTTTTGGAATTTTTTCACCTTCTTATAAAAAAAGAGTTGCGGTAACCATCTCTTCCTAAAATATTAGAGGAACAGTTCCCAAGTAATCTCACTAGGCTAAAGATTCCTTTCAGTCGTTTCATTCTCCCACCAAGTAGCTACTTCTCTTGAAAGTTGATATGTATCACATGTCACTTTTGTTTGGTTGGATAGGTTATAGAGTCCAAAATATTTCTCCATCTCAATTATCTATGCCTTAGCTCTTGCTCTGATGGTTTTACCATCAAACTTAGGCAATGCTACTCTTTTGATATCCTTTCCTAGTTCTTCCTCAATTCAACCTCAAGGGCTTTCTTCTTGATTGAATTCTACATTTCTAGGGATCTGTTCCTTGTGTACCACTCAAAACTCTTGTTCTATGTGGTCCATATGAGCCTCTTTCATGTTCAAAAGTTATAGAATCTAATTTAGCCTTTTATTTGGTCCATTGTTTGACCCACTACTTCCCATCTCTTTTTTGGCGACCATCATACTGGCTTATACCTGACCTAAATCACATTTCATGTCTACCATAACTTAACACTAGGTTCTATGAGTAAATGTTCTTATTCACATAAGACTACATACACATGTATATATCACTTATCCATTAAGACATACACATTCATGCACAATAAAACATGTTTTTGAGTTCTTCACTTGAACACACCAAAAACAACATCTTGCTCTATTTATATTAAGTTTAGGTCAATAGGACCTTATTTACAAAATATTATTTTTACAGATTAGTCAGCTTTCTCACTTTTTAGAGAGAGGACTCTCCTCTAGGTCCTCATTAGAATTTACATCAGTTTTCTCATAAGAGAAGGATTGAGCATGGAGGCTCTCCTTTTCCTCCTTATTTAGTAAGGGTGTGTTTGGTCCACACCCTAGAGGATAATCTCTAATTGTAGAAAGCTTCTTAATCTTAGGAGTTTTCTTTGACTCCTCAATGTTCTTGCTCCTCTCCAGCTTAAGTTGTGTGAGGGCTTGAACTAGAGTCTCATCATTAGGAATCTCGGGTTGAACCTCAATCTTGGTGTTTTCTTCAACTATGAATTTCATGTTCGAGGTCCTAACTATCTTCCCTTTCTTCCTTCTTGACTTATACCTTCCCATACCTGCATTCAATCCAAGTTTAATCAATCCTTAGTACAACTTAGTTTTTTTCAAAAGATCAACTATCTCATAGTCATGGATATTGTAAACTCAAAAGGCCTAGAGTTGAATGCTAAGCTCTGATACCAAATGTAATAACCCGTTCTAATTACTACTTAAATATTATTTGCAAATGACATTATGAATATCATTTTTTTCTCAATCATAGCAACGCATGTCTAATTAAAATATGAGTCATAATATATATTCATTTCTAAGTGTCAATTACAATATCCAAGTTAACTTGGATCATTGGGCCACACAGTTAATACAATATTAAATTTTACATCAAGGTTACATCATATTCCTTTGATAACTTGAAAACATCTAAGGTTTCCTTTTGATGCTCACCTCCTCTAGTGGATGAGATAATGGCTAAGGTGGTTTACCACCCAACCAAAAAGCTCACACTTCCTTGGAATTCTTCCTACTTAAAGAATTATCGACCTTGCATGAAAATTTTAGCAAAAGAACAATTTGAAAGGTGGAATTTGGTGCATGCCCAAACATAAGCATGCATCTCTATCTATGATAAAATAATGCTAGATCTATACTAGGAATGGTAGAGAGTTTTATCACATATGATTCCATACATACATAATGGGCTAACTACTTGGTCAAGCATTAAAATTAGTTGCAACAACAAAAGATAGGTTTTGGATAAAGAAAAACCTATACCCTCTATACTCCATTTCAACACTTGTCCCGGAAGGTAACTTTCAACAACATAAGTTTGTTCCTTAGCAACTATCTACCTTCTAGTAGCACCTACCCTGAGGTGCTCTAGTCTACTTAGGTGTTGTTGTTCTACTAAACAAAGAGAATAATCTTTACACACATATCTATGAAAAAAGTAATTTAGTCTACTTAATTCCTCTACTTCAATAAATTCAGAAAAATAATTCAAGAGGAGGGTATGTGTAGGATTATCATGGAAAAAATAGGCCCTTAAGTGGCAAAAATTTCAAAAAAATCAGAGTTAGGAAACTTGATGTAAAAATTTGAATAAGTTATCTATATTATTTCAAAAATATGTAATCATAGAATCTGTAGCAAATTGAATGTAGTTTCTAAACTAAAAGGCTTATTTTTTCTAAAAAATCTATTTGGTGAATATTTAAAATTTCAATGTAGTAGTACTTAAATTTCAGGGAAAAAATAAGAATTAGGTGTCTTTTTGACCACCCTAACAACAATTTAAAATGATAATTTTTTTTATAAGATTTTATATATAAGTAGAGGACTTATGTCCAAATGTGATGCATATCTTTTTGTAATTTTTTTCCAAGTAAATAATTAACTATGAATTTTTTATTACAACTTTTAAAAATATAAAAACTCATATGTTTGACCACCTTAACTTGGTCAAAACTTCATGAAATTCATTTTCTTTTAAATTCTATAGTATGTGAAGCATAGAATGTAATACATGTTTCAGATTTAAAAAATGTGATATTGTTTGAAAGCTATAGCTATTTTTCAACCAACCTATCAATCATGACTTTAGTTGCAATTCAAAGAGAAAATAAATAATAATAATTTATTAAATTCAAAGTAAAGCATACTTTATATTGGTGGAAAGCTGAGAATCTCCTTCAAAAACCAGTTTTGTTTCATCAATTTTGGGTAAAAAAAGTTGTTAGCCACAAACCCTACATATACCCGTCATATCACCACTTTTTGGCCCATCATGATCCTGCACATACCCAGGATCTGTTCAATACATTATTCATTCAATTCATACACATGTCACATGATTATATTCAATGTAATTTAGTATTCATGGGTGGGTGCATGAAGTCGTGTTACAATTTTGTGGCCAACTCCAAAAAAAAATTGAAAATGAAATAACACAAGCATGTTATAACACGCTCGAGTTATTTCATTTTAAAAGCAAAAAAAAAAGTGAAAGTGATTCATTTTCTCTTCTTTGTTTTTTTTCTCTTCTCGTGGCCAGAAACCCTCAATTTCATGCTCACATTCTGGGAGGAGGTATTCTAAAAAATTCATCAACAATAGTTGCTTTTCCTTTGCAAATATGGTGCCATGACGACGAAGAGGTGCAGGAGGTAAGTATTGTTTGTTATTTGTTTTGAATTTCTTAGTTTCAAGTTGATTTTGATTGTTTTAGGTTAGATTTGAATTTTTTTTTTAAATTATGAGATGCAAATGATCCTAAAAATCCTCAAAATCCTCAACAAGAACAAGAAAATCCTCCTCAAAAAAACCAACCTCCCCCACCAATCACTCAACACCCTCCTAGCACTCAACAAAATTTGAGGAGTGAAATTGAGAAAAAAAAACAAATTGAGGATCTTATCAGTAGGTTGAGTGATCCAAATGCTTCAACTACAGAAAAAATGACACTACCAAATTATATGAAAGAGATATTAAAAAATGTAGATTCAATAACCCAACAAATAACAAGATGGTAAGATAGGAGACAGGCAACTAGGGCATATTATGCAGATAAACTATTATATAAAAAAGTAAAAGATTTAAAAATCACTAAAGGTGATTTATGTTCTTTATTCACTAACCCTAGAACAAATCAAAATCTTAGCCTCAATGTGAAGAGGTTTCTTATTCATTGGTGCCACTGCCAAGAGATTAGGAATCATTTTTATGATAGGTGGTACTTGGTCCTTAATTACCCACTGTGGAACAATTGTGAAGTCCCCAAATGTTTTCTTAGGAAACTATACAATGAGTTCGTATTGAACCAAATCCAAAATTATTTTTATATGAGGGAGTTCTAGGGGAGAGGTGGGGGGTTGAATCAGGATAGGCCCAATGCATAGCTAGGTCCTACACAGAAAGGGAGACGACCTCTCGCTAGGCCACCTTGTGAGCACATTGTTATGCCTATCATTGTGGAGAGTGTCGATGTAGAGACATTGTAGGCAATCAACACTTTGACCCAGAGTGTCATCCATCATACTAGCCTATTGTACAGTGCCATCCAAGGGAGTCTTTGGGTAGTGGCCATCAAACCTATGTATGTCAATCTTGTGGGGTGACTTGTTCATATGACCCCACCGGCACTCAGGAGGCTGCTACATAGGATCCGTATGCTGCTACGCAGGATACATATGCTACTACATAGGATATTTATGCTATTGCAGGGATGGAGAGGATGGCTGACATTTTGAATCATGCATATGGCATTGATAGTTATGTAAATTTCAATATGTTCATTGAATTTAATTTATTAAATTTCAATTCTAAAATGCAAGATTAACTAATTTAGTTTTATTATTTTAATAAAATTGCAGGGTCTAAGTGTTGAGTCTGGATACACCGGTCCTCCACCCACTTATTTATGTATTACACCTATTAGTGGGGTATGTAACTAGTAAAAAATTATAAATTTATTACATGTTAATAGCATTGTCTTACGAATGGTATTTTAATATGTGATTTTGGATGTTCAAGAGGCTAATATTGGAGGTTTCAAGAAAACACCTCCTAGTGCTAGTGGATTTACTCAAACGTACACAAAGGTAATAGAATAAAGAGAACTTAACTAATGAATTATACGTAATAGATTTGTGTAGTTTATATTCATATTGTTGGTTATGTTGCATTACACATCATTCAAACTCAAAGAATTACTTCAAATTGCATAACTAATAACTAGATGTTCATAGATGAAAAAATTTCAACTATACAATATAGTTGTTTAGAAAGTCACATAAGTAGCACGATGCAATTACTTCACATGGAGGCATGTGATTGCAAAGGGGCACTAGCATGACAAACTATGGATGCTCGAAAAAAAATCTATGAAACCATAATAGTAAGCAATAGCATAAACAAGGCAGATAGTGATGTAGAGCATCATATCAAAACACTCAATCATCAAGGTACATCTGATGTAGAGCATCCAAAAAACACCATCAACATCATTTTTTCAGGCAATTTCAATCCCAAATAGAATCAGGAGAAGATCAAATATAATTTCATCAGAAATCTACTTTTCATTCAACCAAAATCCACTTAAATTCTCTTAGCCATTCCATAGGCCATCATTCATCATTCCACTAATTATTATTCAAATTGACTCATTCAAAGAAAAAACCATATTAAAGAAAAATTTGACTTAATCAATTAGATTCACATCATTCTCAATCACCATAAAAAAAACATAAACTTGATTATTGACACTTGAACAATTCATCCTTTCATTTAATCACCAAGGCAACAAATCAACTAAACCATACCTCACTGTTATCAGTCCATTATCAAGCACTATACTCACCATATTTTGGCTGTAGTAGTCTATTTATAGGTTACAAACTCCTACTACAACAAAATATTGATTATGATCTTGTGGTTAATCACCAATTTGCTGAAAAGGCTTCATAATACTCACCCATCCAACCATAAAAGTCAACAAACCTATCTTATACGCCTTAACCAAATTTAGTAACATCAATCATATAATTAGTTTGATAGTAAACAAGGACTCAATATCATCCTTTCCACTGTTTAAACAAACATCTTTGTTTTGATCAAACAATATCATATTCCTCTAGTAGGTCTCTCAACCATTGAATTGGGTAGTTACATTCCTATCTCAAATCTTATTAAAAAACACATTGCACATTTAGAAACACTTTCCAGCACATCACAACATATCAAAGTTCTTAGACGTTTGACATAAGGAAAATCATCAAATTTTAGATTGTCCTTTGAAGAAAGGCTAGTAGATTAGGCCTTTTTTACAAAGGAGACCCATTCAAAACCATTCCAAATCACTCAAAACCTCAAAAAATTCTTCAATCATGTCTTATAACTCAAAATTTCACCATTTATAGGGATTGAAAACCATGAAAATGTTCTAATCCAAAAAACCCTCGTTTATAGGGTGTAAAAGCACAAATCAAGGAGGGTTATGTGAAAAATACTCTTACAAACCTCTATTTCTCTGACAACCAATTGGAACATGATTTTTTATGTCTTCCAATACCTTCTATATCATTTCCAAGCCTCTAAAAGCTTTATTTATTCATGACCCATGACTGTATCATCACTTTGTGTAGGAAAATCCTCTATTTTCCAGTGTAGCAGCAACTCCACCATGGTATTCTTGTTTTTCCCTACACTTAAAATCATCAAAACATGAAAAAATCCTAACATTAACCTACACCAATTTACTTGAGCTACATTGGTGGAGTAGTGAAGAAAAACCCTATTAGACTCTCAAACTTGCTTCTAAAAGGACTCTGTTAGGCACTGAAAACTGCCTCTTATTCTTTTGTTTCCTAAAACTAACCAAGTCCAACTCTTGAAATTGGAAAATAACTCCTCTTTACATGTATTCACACTATGATTTAATTTTTGGTATTCCTAAATTACCAACACAAGAAAAAAAAACATTGGAGTAATGTTGCAAACTTAGAAATAGATTTAATTTTTATTTCAAAATCTAATTACAAGAACACAAACTTTGGCTTTTTCTCGCGTTTACATTCCTTTTAAAGATATTTCATTTTCCATAACTTTCTTTCCATTGGTTGAAACTACCCCTTTTAACCCTTAATATTCCTGATTTCCTTGTTTTTGTAAATTTAACAACTTTTAACAATATTACATTCTTTCATTGTTTGCATTTTCCCACTTTGAGCACCTAGAACTTACCCATAACCTTAAATACATTCAAATAAGACCTCATATGACCTTGAACATGCTTTACATCATTTTTCCTTGACCTTTTGTGATTGACTCAATACAAATTTGAACAATCATCCCTTTTGCAAAATTGAAAAGTATTTGATGACCTAGGTGCTCCTGCACCAACATTTGACCCAATTGAATTAGGAGAAGATAAAATTGAATAAGCAACGAAAATTTCTTTCTCTTTTCATCAAAAATCACATTGTTTCATTTGAAAACCACAAGGCAACAACAAGCCAACTCATTTCAATACTTCTTATCATCCTCAAGCTTAAAACATCTTATTTATCAGCAAAAAGGACTGATCCGTGCACAAGAAACCTAATTAGAGTCACTAAATAATCCAATCTTTCATCATTCACCAAGGTACCCTTCCACTCAATTTTCTTTACCTAGGAAAAATAACCAAAATCTAATCTTTCATGTTACAACCTATATCCATCAAATCCTAAAACACCTTTGTCATCATCAATTTATCTAAATTCATAGAAAAAACCTGATAAAGAGCTCTGAATCTTTCAATTCCTTAAACAACTCACCAAATTTTCACTTTTACCAACTAGTTCCTCAAGACCAAGACACTACAATCAACCATTTACACCTCAATCATTTAATTTGACTTCCAAGACATTACTCACATCATGTTTATTGACTAAGCTAATTCTATGCACAAATCAAGCCCTTAAAAGGAGGGTTTATTGCATAAGGTACTTACAAACCTTAAATACTCCTGCCACCACCACAAACACCATGGAAATAGCCTGCATAAGCTTTAGAAATGATGCAGATTGGTAGGGAAGGAAAACTCACAATCACAAATGGAAAAGTCACTCCACTAAATGCTTCTCTCAAATACTCTTATGAGGAGTCCTAAACTCCACTATTCTTTAAGAGATCAGCCCCACACACTTAGGGTTCACAACTCAGACCACTCACAAAGCTTGAAAACATTTGGATCATGTCTCATTAAGTCAAAAAAAGGTTTAACAACCCTCTAGCACTTAGGTTTCAATAAACACCCATCACTATGGTGACTTAGACCTCACTCTCTCTTAAGGCTTGCAGTCCTTTCCCAATAGGACAATCAAAATAAAAAACACAAGGAAGAATTTTAAGACACTAAACCTATGGATTCAGACCCCTAAGATGGACCCCTACAAGGTTCTGAAACCCTTCCTCTTGACTATCAAAACATCACTCACAATGGCCCTTTCTACTACTGCTCCAAAAGGCCTAATCTACAAACCTACACCTAGGTCTTGACTATCTAGGCTCTCCCCTTCACTCCAAATCCAAAATCTAGACTCCTACATGTTCTCCACACCTGTTTCCACCATTCCTAAGTGCCTCTTAAATAGATTCTTCACAATCAAGCAAAAACTCATTTTTTTTGCTTGTCAATTATGCTTGCCACATAGAGATGCCAAGCCAAAATTCATGCACAACTTCCAACAATGAGCCTTCCATTCTCCAAAACATTGAGGACATGATAGTACAGCCTTATATCTTCAATCCCACTGAGATTTAGCAATTTTACAACATGGGAATGGAAAAAATATACATTTTCCACCCAAAACCCTCATTTTAAGGGTTTTTAGACCACCCGATAGAGAAATTGGAATATCTCCCTTGATACTCAATGAAATCTCACCAATCCAATTTCAAAGGAAAGCTTATTCAATTACCTATCCAACCATTATGGGCTTGGAGCATGAAATTGAACATACAATCCGTAACAAGTACAAGATCATAAAATTCTTTAGAAAAACATAGGAAAAACAACAAACTTCTTGTTGAAACTTCTTCAAAACATCAACATCAACCTTGCCTCAACCAAGAGAGGAATATTTTAGTTAGAAACTCCATCCAACTTCTTGCAACTATATTTTTAAAATAGAGATGTTGGAAAACAACTAATCTCATGCTTTGACTTCTAATTACCTAGTTAAGGCAATGTGAGCAACTTCTACCAACTCAACCACAAAGAACCTTCCAAAATGTGTCAAAGGAATTTAAATCCTTGTCAAAAAAGAAAGTTGACTCCCCTTAGGTATCTAGATACATCAAGGCATCCTTTTTCCTTATTTTTCCAAGATGCACTAGTCTTACAAAGGAGGACGGATACCTTGTTGTACAAAGAAGTTGGTCACCAATACCAAAAACTCAACCAAAAACCTAGAAGACCTACTACAAAGCATTGAAATGGTCCATAAGACCTTATTCCATCCATAAACCAAGAAAAAAAACATGAAAAATTATTTTATGTCCCTTAGACCCATGGGAGCTCCTGCACCATACTCCCAAGCAAGAAAAAGATCTCAAGTCCTCTTTGAGATCAGGTGTTCTATAGTAGTTCCATGTTGTTTAATATCATTTTCTAACATCCATTTTGCATCCTTTTTAGGTATACCTTTCCATTTAACTAGGTATTCCTTGTAAACCTTCCTTCTAGTCTTCTTTGTCTCCTTGGTGTCTAGGATGCATTCAAGAGTCATAGGTTGGCTGGGGGTAGTTCCTTCACCCAATCTTCATCCTCCATTGTTATTGTACCTACTCCATCACCTGCATTCATAGAAGCTTTGAAAGGATACAAGTCATAAATGTTGAAGATAGGAGAGATTGCCACCCCAAGAGGTATCTCTATCTCATAAGTATTTTGGCCAAACTTGTGGACCACCTTGCAAGGTCCTATCTTCTTCATCATGAGTTTAGTATACTTTCCTTTTGGAAGTCTCTCCTTCTTCAAGTGTGCCATCACCAAGTCTTCAACCTTGAATTGGACATTCCTCTTCTTTAAATCTTCCTTTTCCTTATACTTCTCATCATTCTTGTGAAGGGTTTCCTTCACTTTTTGATGAATATCCATGATTGTAACAACAAAATCTTCACCTTGAGCACTTATCTTAGAAACTGATTGTAGATCTCTTAGTTCATAGACCCCTCTAGGGTGCATGCCATAGATTGCTTCAAAAGGGCTTCTACCAATGCTCCTATTCATGGAGTCATTATATGAAAATTCTTCCTGAGGTAAAATCAAATCCTAAGCTTTTCCATGCACTTTGGTAAGGCATATTAAGAGGTTTCCCAATTATCTATTCACCACTTTAGTTTTTCCATCCATTTGTGGATGGTATGCTGGACTAAAGGACAAATCTTTTCCAAGCTTCTTCCACAAGGTCCTCCTAAAGTGACCAATGAATTTAGAATCCCCTCCAGAAACAATGCTTAAAGGCAGTCCATGTATCCTAACAACCTCTTTAAAGAAGAGACCTGCTATATGAGATGCATCATTGGTGCATTTGCAAGGAGGAAAATGTGCCATCCTACTAAATCTATCAACTACCACAAGACACTATGAAAACCTCTTTGGGTTCTAGGCAACCCCAAGAAAAATTCCATAATTACACACTCCCAAGGCCTATTGGGAATGGGCACTGGCTAATAGAGTCATCCATTTGATGAATTTCCCTTTGCTCTTTGACATATTGTGCAACCTTCCACATACCTTCTCACATCTACCTTCAACTTTAGTCAATAGTAAAATCTCCTAACTTGTCCCAAGGTCTTATCAAGGCCAAAGTGACCTCCAAGACTCCCACTGTGTTTCTCCTTTAATGATATTCTCCCTCATTGAGCATTTATGCACATACAATTGGCTTCCTTTGAAGAGAAAACCATTCTACAATAAAAATTCAGAGAATTCATCATGAAAAGAATTCAAATGCTGCTCACAAACGTTGTATACCTCCTTGAAATCTAAATCTTCATGATACATATTCTTCAATGCTTCAACCCCCATGCTTTGGAGTTGGATCTCTTGCACTACAAGTGCCCTTCTACTAAGAGAATCTGCCACCTTATTTGCTTGGCCCTTCTTATGCTTTATTGTGAAAGTATAGGCTTGCAAAGACTCTACCCACTTCATGTGACTATGACTGAGTTTGTCCTTTGCATTCAAAAAGTCAATGCATGATTATCAGTATAAACAAAAAATTCTTTAGGTAAAAATTAGTGCCTCCACTTTTTGAGGGCTTGGACCATAGCATACAATTACAAATCATAGGAATAATACTTCCTCTTTGCTTCATTCAGCCTCTCACTAAAAAAATGCAACCTGTTTGCCTTCTTGGCTCAAAACAACCCCTATTGCTTGATTGCTAGCATCACACTCAACGGTAAAAAATTCATCAAAATTAGGGAGCACAAGTATAGGCTATTGTGGTACTCTCATTTTCAGATATTCAAACCCTTTATCAGCCTCATTAGTCCAAGAAAACTTACCTTTCTTACCTCCTTTGATGGTGTCCAATATTGGTGCACAAATTTTGCTAAAATTCTTGATGAAATTTCTATAAAAGCTTTCAAGTCCATGGAAGCTTCTCACATCTCCCATGTATTTTGGTGTTGGCCAAGTAAGAATAGCATCCATCTTCAAACTTCCCTTGGAGATGAAAAAACCAAGGTAGACTAGTTCTTCCTTCATGAATTCACACTTTTCCATGTTGATCAACAACTTCTCCTCTTGTAGCCTCCTTAGTACCATGTCAAGGTGCTTCAAATTTTCTTCTTTAGACCTACTAAACACAAGGATGTCATCTAAATAAACTACAACAAACTTTCCAATGAAAGGTCTCAATACCTCATTCATAAGGCACATAAATGTACTAGGGGCATTTGATAGCCCAAAGGGCATCACCAACCACTCATAGAGCCCTTCATTAGTCTTAAAAGTTGTCTTCCATTCGTCCCCCTCTCTAATCCTTATCTAATGGTACCCACTCTTTAGATCAATCTTGGAAAAGTAAGATGCTCTTGATAGACAATCCATGAGGTCCTCCATTCTTGGCATTGGGAACCTATATCTGATTGTGATCCTATTAATGGATCTTGAATCAATTCAAAGCCTCCAATTCCCATCCTTCCTTGGTGCTAGGGTAGTAGGAACAACACATGTGCTCAAACTCTTCCTCACTAGCCCCTTATCCGTCAACTCTTGCACTTGTCTTGCAATCTCCTCATTTTGAGCAGGTGTCATCTTGTATGCAGCCTTATTGGGTAATGTAGCCCCTAGAATCAAATCAATATGGTGGCTTATATCCCTAATGGGAGGTAGGGAACTAGATAATTCATTCACCTTTATGTCCTTATACCTTTCTAACAACTCTTGGACTTCCTTTGGTGCATCTTCCTTCTTCTTTGTGGGAAGATCTGCTTCACCTTTTGGCTTCATAATTAGGAAGAATCCTCTTCCTCCTCCTTCCTTCAAGGTCTTCATGAACTCCTCACCCACCATCAAAACACTAGGACCTTCATGCTTTGTATTGTCTTCTTCTAGAAGAGGTGAAAGGTTGTAAGTCTTCCCATCCTTCATAATGGAGTATGTTTTCTTCTCCCCATCATGCTTGGTCTTCTTATCAAACTACCAAGGCCTACCAAAAATATATAGTTTAATAATTGTACTCATTTTTTTCATTAGATCTCATACATTATAAATCATGATGTGGATCACTATTCTAACTTTTTTGTGATTGAATAATTTGTTGTTTTATTTTCAGATGTTGGTTGTGGAAACACCTCCAAATGTTACAAGGGCAATGGATATCAGTGTCTCATCTGTTATGCAATCCTCGATGGCTCTAATAGGGGAGGTATGAGGTAAATTACTAAATTTCAATTTACATTCATTGCTATAGATGTTAGTTCTAGTGAAAAATCAAACCATTATTGATTCATAGTCTAATTTCTATTTCGATGGTTTATACAGGGATTGAGCATGCTTGAGCATCGACATGCAAATATTTCCATCGTGGAGAGTGATCATGAGATGGCCATAAGTGATTATTTTGTTAAATATATTATTTTTTATAATATAATTTCTATATATTAATGTCTTTACTTATTGTAACAGTTAAAACTTCACCAAGATCTAAACTATAGGAGGAGCAGTAGTAGCACTCCTTGATCACAATAGAAATGAGTGACAGACTTATCACCATCGGATTGCCAAACAAAGGGAAATAATTTATTTCTAGAGCATGGAGAGAAATGAATTTTAATTCCATAGCCCTTTGTTGTATGCCTAGACATGGCAATTTTGTACATATTTTGTATTGGATATATTTGAGATTGTATGCCTATATGGCATTCTTGTAAGCCTATATGACTATTTTGTAACTATATTTTATACTTATATCAACATATATTGATGTATGCGTACATGGCTATTTGGTTAATACAAATATTTTTATCGATGGTGTCTATATTTTCTCTTTTTGACAATGTCAAAAGCATGGCTACATATAGATTAGGAAAAAGACTTTTCCTTTTAGATTAGCTATGCATGGAAGTTTCAAAAAGTATCCTTGATATTACAAAAAGATATGTGTTTATACCATATCAAAAAAAATATTTTGGGGAAAAAATCAGAAAACCAAAAGTATAAGATTTTTTGAAAAAATTGGGAAAAAGTCTTGAAAGAATTAAAAAAAATCAGATTTAAAAAAAAAGTCAAAAAAGTAAAACAAGAGATTAAAACTGGGTATGTGCAGGATCATCATGGAAAAAATAGGCCCTTAAGTGGCAAAAAATTTAGAAAAATGAGAGTTAGGCAACTTGACGTAAAAAATTGAATAATTTATCTATATTATTTCAAAAGTATGTAACAATAGAATCTGTAGCAAATTGAATGTAGTTTCTAAACTACTATTGTTAAAAAAAAAAATCTATTTGGTGAAAATTTGAAATTTCAATGCAGTAGTACTTCAATTTCAGGGAAAAAATAAGAAGTAGGTGTATGTCTGACCACCCTAACCACAATAAAATGATAATATTTTTTTATAAGAATTTATATATAAATAAAGGACTCATGTCCTAATGTGATGCATATTTTTTTGTAATTTTTTTCCAAGTAAATAATTAATTATGAATTTTTTATTACAAATTATAAAAAATATAAAAAAATTGTATGTCTGACCACCTTAACTTGGTCAAAACTTCATGAAATCCAATTTTTATTTTTTTAATCCTATAGTATGCAAAGCATAGAATGTGATGCATGTTTTAGATTCAAAAAATGTGATCTTGTTTGAAAGCTATAGATGTTTTTCAATCAACCTATCAATCAGGACATTAGTCGTAATTCAAATAGAAAATAAATAATAATTACTTATTAGATTCAAAATAAAGCATAATTTATATTAGTGGAAAGTTGAGAATCTCCTTTAAAAACTATTTTTATTTCATCAATTTTGGGTAAAAAAAAGTCGTCAGCCACATACCCATCATATTGCCACTTTTTGGCTCATCATGATCCTGCACATACCCAACTTTTTTAAAAAAAATTGAAGGCATATCCATAGCATAGAGATATAGAGAGAAAATAAAATAAATATTTTAACTAATAAATTGTAAAAAATAGATTTTTGTAGTTTATATTCATATCGTTGATTACATTGCATTGCTTCACATTGCATAACTAATAACTAGGATTAGCTCCCAATTGAATTTTCTTGTCATGATATTCTATGAGACCACATTTCTTTGAGGCATTTTTTCAAACAATTCACTGCCTTGTCTATACTACCACATTTTTGATACATGTCTACCAAAGCATTCTGTCAAATAGTTCACTACCTTGTTGCTATGGCTGAAAGCCTAAAACAAGTGCTTTCAAACAAGCTATGGATGCTTTTAGAAAATCTATCAAAAGCATAATAGTAAGAATATCATAGACAAGTATAACTTGAAAAATAAAAGTGAATGAGGTTCATGGTGATGGAATTCCATGACAATCAAAATCATTTGATTTCCATGGCATTCCATCACCATGAGACCTCATTTCTTTGAGGCATTTTTCCAAAGAGTTCACTGCCTTGTCTATGCTAACACATTTTTGATACATGTATATCAAAGCATTTTATCAAATAGTTCATTTTTGCTGCTATGGCTAAAAGTCTAAAATAAGGTGCTTTCCGAACAAGCTATGGATTCTGGAAAATATATATCATAGCATAATAGTAAGCAATAACATAAACAAGGCAATGAACTATTTGAAAAAAATGCCTCAAAGAAATGTGGTCTCATGGTGATGGAATGCCATGACGAGAAAATTGCTATGGATTGTCATGGCATTCCATCACCATGAGACCACATTTGTTTGAGGAATTTTTTCAAATAGTTCACTGCCTTGTGTATGCTACCACATTTTTCATACATGTTTACCAAATCATTTTATCAAACAGTTCACCTCCTTCCTGCTATGGCTAAAAGCCTAAAGGGTATGTGCAAGATCATGATGGACCAAAAAGTGGCAATATGATGGGTATGTGGCTGATTATTTTTTTACCCAAAATTGATGAAACAAAAATGGTTTTTAAAGGAGATTATTAGCTTTTCACCAATATAAATTATGCTTTCCTTGAATTTAATAAGTAATTATTATTCATTTTCTATTCAAATTATGAATAAAGTCCTGATTGAAAGGCTAATTGAAAAACATCTATAACTTTCAAATAGTAACACATTTTTTGAATCCAAAACATGTGTCGCATTCTATGTTTTGCATAATATAGGATTAAAAAAAATAAAAATTGAATTTCATGAAGTTTTGACTAAGTTAAGGTGGTCAGACATACGAGTTTTTATATTTTTTAAAAGTTGTAATAAAAAATTCATAATTAATTATTTACTTGGAAAAAAATTACAAAAAAATATGCATCACATCGGCATGAGTCCTCTACTTATATCTAAAATCTTATAAAAAATATTATCATTTCATTGTGGTTAGGATGGTCGACAAACACCTACTTCTTATTTTTCCCCGAAATTTAAGTACCACGCATTGAAATTTCAAATTTTCACCAAATAGATTATTTTACTTTTTAAAACCTAATATTTTAGAAACTACATTCAATTTTCTACAAATTCTGTTCTTACATATTTTTGAAATAGTATAGATAACTTATTCAAATTTTTATGTCAAGCTGCCTAACTCTAATTTTTCTGATTTTTTTGCCACTTAAGGGCCTATTTTTTCCATTATGATCTTGCACATACCCTAAAATAGGTGCTTCCAAACAAGCTATGGATTCTTGGAAAAAATATATCAAAGCATAATAATAAGCAATAACATAGACAAGGCAGCGAACTGTTTGAAAAAAAACCTTAGAGAAATGTGGTCTCAATGGTGGTGGAATGCCATGACAATCCATAGCAATTTTCTTGTCATGGCATTCATCATGCCATTTCATCACCATGAAACCACATTTCTTTGAGGAATTTTTTCAAACAATTCATTGCCTTGTCTATGCTACCACATTTTTCATACATGTCTACCAAAGCATCTTATCAAACAACTCATTGCCTTGCTGCTATGGCTAAAAGTGTGAAAAAGGTACTTTTGAACAAGCTATGGATGCTTGGAAAAAATATATCAAAGCAGAATAGTAAGCAACAAGCTAAGGTCTCATGGTATTTTTTTTCACACAAAAATCAACGTGATTTTAGTCACATTTTTTTGCAAGTTATAAACACTTTTTTTTTGGAAATTTTGTTGTTTTAAATGACATTCAATTTTATGGTGGTTTTGTTGTTTATATGATGATACGTGATATTCTAATCCTAATTCATGTTTCTAGGTTGCATAGATATATATTTTGTTTTTACATGTTTTTTGTACCAAGGAACCCAAAACGAACTAAACCCCCCTCCAATTTTTTTGACTAAACTAGCGAATCGAACCCCTGAACCTGAACCTCAAAACCTATTCCAACACTCTTCATTTTTCCTGCACAAACTTAATTGACCACCAAATTATGTTGCCCCTTGACTTTACCCACATTTACTCCCTCAAACCTATCTTTTTCATTCAAAACCCCTATTTTCCCAACTAGGGAATTTCATGCCATAACATACTTTTGAACTCCTGTGTCCTTACAAACCTTTTGAACACATCAAAATCCATAATCCCACCCTATTTCCAACCTATTCTAACTTATTTTCAAGCAATTTATTTTTTTCACCTCTTTTATCCTTACTTTTAGGGGGCCTCAATTTTGAATTTTCAACAAGGTCAGCATTAGTAATCTCTTCCAATGACCTTACTAATGCTATTTTCTTATTAATACTCCTTATCATACTTACATCAGGTCCATATCACCAAGACACAGCCTGAACAATAGGTGGAATGGCCTATTTCAACATACTACACTCAAACCCTTAAGGGATCAATTCAGTTGAATGTAGCTTAAAACTATTCCATGTGTTTGGGAGAGAAAGAGTACCATGCCTATTAGGATGCGTTGGAACAGTCTGTTTGGTCACATGAGTTGCAGAATGAAAAATTTCCACTGCTTCCATTTGACACTTTTTCTATCAACTGAAATATGGACACCATAGGATAAAAACTCTGAGATAATGAAAACCAAGAGAGGTTATTGTAGAGGAGCACAACATGATCCCATAGGTTCAAATGAGAAGTTTCTAACTATCATGATGTTTGAGTAACCTCATGCTAAATTTTGCACCCATTTTTCCCTTTGGACCCTTAAGGGATCAATCTAGTTGAACGTAGCTCAGAGTGATTCCATGTGTTTGGGTGTGAAAGAGAACCATTCCTAGCATAAAAATGCCTATTTGGATGCATTGGAACAATCTGCTTGGTCACACGAGTTGTAGAATGAAAGTTGCACCACCTTGCAACTTTCCACTGCTTCTATTTGACACTTTTTCCATCAACTAAAAATTGGATACTATGGGAAAACTACTCAGAGATAACAAAAACTGAGAGAGATTATTGTAGAGGGGCTCAACATGATTCCATTGGATTAGATGATAATTTTTTAATAATCACGGTCTTCGAGTAACCTCATGTTGAATTTTGCAGCCATTTTTCCCTTTAGACCCTTAAGGGATCGATCCGGTTGAATGTAGCTCATAGTGATTCCATTTTTTGGGTGTGAAAGAGGGCCATTCCTAGCTTAAACATGCCTATTTAGATGCATTGGAATATTCTATTTGGTCACATGAGTTATAGAATGGAAGTTGCACCACTTTGTAACTTTCCATTGCTTCCATTGGACACTTTTTTCATCAACTGAAAACTGGACACCATAGGAAAAAAAATCTGAGATAATGAAAACTGAAAGAGGTTATTGTAGAGGGGCCCAACATGATCCCATTGGATTAGATAAGAATTTTCTAAGCATCACGGTGTCTGAGTAACCTCATGCTAAATTTTGTAGCCATTTTTCCCTTTAGACCCTTAAGGGATTGATCTAGTTGAACATAGCTCAGTGCGATTCAACATGTTTGGGTGCAAAAGAGGACCATGCCTAGTGTAAAAATTCCTATTTGGACATGTTGGAATAGTTCGTTTGATCACACGAGTTGTAGAACGGAAGTTGCACCACCTTGCAACTTTCCACTACTTCCATTCGACACTTTTTCCATCAACTGAAAAATGGACACCATGGGAAAACCACTTTGAGATAATGAAAACCGAGAGAGGTTATTGTAGAGGGGCCCAACAAAATCCCATAGAATTAGATGAGAAGTTTCTAAGCATCACGGTGTTTGAGTAACCTCATGTTAAAGTTTGTAGCCATTTTTCCCTTTGGACCCTTCAGGGATCGATCCAGTTGAATGTAGGTCAGAGTGATTCTGTGTGTTTGGGTGTCAAAAAGAACTATAAATAGCATAAACATGCCTATTCAGATGTGTTGGAATAGTTTGTTTGGTCACACAAGTTGCAAAACGAAAGTTGCACCACCTTGCAACTTTCCACTACTTCCATTTGACACTTTTTCCATCAACTAAAAATTGGACACCACATGAAAAACACTCTAAGATAACAAGAACTGAGAGAGGTTATTGTAGAGGGGCCCAACATGATACCATAGGATTAGACAAGAAATTTCTAATCATCATGATGTCCGAGTAATCTCATGCTGAAGTTTGTAGCCATTTTTCCCTTTGGACCCTTACGGGATTGATCCAGTTGAACAAAGGGTCTATACTCTAAACGTATCCAAAACCTTACCAACTCTTGAGGTAGAAATTTTAAGGTGTCAAAACTTCAAAATCAACAATCAAATCTTAGTTATACCACCGTACAATGGGTAAACCAGAAAACCCTCTATTGTAGCCTAAACTCTAGGGGTTTATTGAAAATGATACCTCCAAAGCTAACCACAACCTAAAAATTACTCAAACAAGTTTGTGATACCCTACAAAAGCTAAAAAACTCATAAAATAATACTTCCCTACACAAAAACACAAATTGGCTCTTCAAAACCACCATTTTCCTTAAAGAAAACTCACTTTTACACACATGGGTTTCACACCCATCTTACTTCAGACCTCCCCAACACTAACACATCATTCCCACACCTTAATAATGTTAGCGCAGACCCATTCCTCAAGTTATAGAGGCTACAAAAAGAGGAATGGGTCAAAAATCTATTTTTATTGACTCAAAACCTTCAAATGTACAAGTTCAAGCCGATTTTAGTAAATTGATGATATTCTACTCCTTATTTTCCTTGATGAACAAAACCTACTAAATGGTGATCCTGCACCAATCATAAATTAACCTTCTTGTCCCTCCTAAAGTTTGGACCACATCCATTACCTCCACATAAAAACTGGCATCCTTGGTCTTCTTGGTTCCCATGCCTTGATATGGTTATGCAAATGAAAATGAAGCAAAGTAATCATCTCCTTCTTTACTGGTTGGAAGAATGCATGCTTAATGTTTTGATACATGATATCAGCTCTCTCATCTACTCTCATGGTTGAATATTGAAATCTAGTATGGTGGGCCTCCAGAGTTTCAGTCATCTTTCTTCCTCTTCCACCAAATTTTGGCCCAATCCACACGTCTACCAGCCTAATTGAATTTGTTTTTGAAAGCCAAAGTTTCTCCTAAGTCACTAGTGTTGCTCTATCTACCTTTTTAGACTCTTTCATTGCTACAGATCATCTCTGGGATTTAATCATTTGTACGACATGTGGTTGATGTGCTTTGAATCCTTGCATCCAAAGGAATTTTCCTCAACATAAATACTCTCTCAAGGTTAACAATAATACATTGACCTTCTTGCTCCTCTTAAATTTTGGACCACATCCATTACCTCCACATAAAACTCAACATCCTTGGTCTTCTTGGTTCGTATGCCTTGATATGGTTATGCAAATGAAAATGAAGCAAAGTAGTCACCTCCTCTGCTAGATGGAAGAATGCATGCTTAATGTTTTGATACATGATATCAACTCTCTCCTCTTCTCTCATGATTGAATATCAAAATACAGTATGGTGGGCCTCCAAAGTTCCAGTCATCTTTCTTCCTCTTCCACTAAATGTTGGTCTGATCCACACATCTACTAGCCTAATTGGCTTTGTTTTTTGAAAGCTGAAGTTTCTCTTGAGTCACCAATCTAGCTCTCTCTACCTTTTCAGACTCTTTCATTGCTACAAATCATCTTTTGGATTTAATCATCTGTACCACATGGTTGATGTGCTTTGAATCATCAGTAATAGTCTTCAAAATTGGCTGCTAGTACAAGTTCATTCTTCTTTCATAATAATTTATAACCATGGAATTCAGCCATTCCATAATGCCATCAAGTGAAGATTGAAGAATGGCATCAATGCGGAGTACATCCCGCTTGAAGTCTTTGAAAGCAATAGCCATATCAATTTCCTTTTTCCCAAGTCCTACTCTCTCAACATTAACAATCTCAATCTCACTAATAGCAATTACTAAGAAAGGTAATTCCACCAACTCTACCAAACATTTTACCATAAGAATAATAAAACTAGAGGCTTTGAAAATAACTCCATAAAAACCAAGTTCTCTAAATGGTACATATCAAAGTCTAGTTCAAAATATTTTAGATTAGGTTACTCCCTTAGCTCTCTAACTTGCTTGAAAAATCCTTGAAACTCTATATTGATTTTATTTTTCCTGTCTCTCTCTTGTTGTTCTTCCTGAATTTCATCAAGATCATACATTGACCTTCTTGACCCTCCTAAATTTTGGACCACATCCATTACCTCCACATAAAATTGGACATCTTTGGTCTTCTTTGCTCGCATGCCTTGATATGATTATGCAAATGAAAATGAAGCAAAGTAATAATCTCCTTCTCTATTGGTTGGAAGAATGCATGCGTAATTTTTTGATACATGATATCAAATCTCTCTTCTATTCTCATGGTTCAATACCAAAATCTAGTATGGTGGGCCTCTAGAGTTCTAGTGATCTTTCTTCCTCTTCCACCAAATGCTAGCCCAATCCAGACGTCTGCTTGCCTAATTGACTTTTTTTTTTAAAGATGAATGGTGCAAGAGCACCCACATCTCACCCTCAATTTGTGATTTTTTTACGGTAAATTGGGAGGACAGTTGGTAAATGTTAGTATGTTGAGGTCTTTTTTTTCTTCAATAAGGTCTAATAGACCAATCTTTTATGTACTTTGGTAATTAGTAGGTTAGGGTGGACAAATGTGCAAACAAACTCTTGAATTAAATAATTGTTGATATTTCCATAAAGGAAAATTATGTAAAAATTAGGTGGGAGTGTAGAGAAAGATTCTAAAATTCATGTTATAAGGGTTTCTAAGTGGTCCTAGGCCTTTAGAATAATAAATTTGCATGATAAAGCTTATTAAACAAAACCATTGTTAAATACTAGTATTTGAAGGCTTAATAAGGGTTTGGTGGTTCAAAGGTAGTTATGGGCATTGAAGGGAGAGTATTCTCATTTGAAATGTATTGAAAACATCATTCAAGCTTGAATGGGGGTTCAATCAATAGTTTTTTGAAGATTGGTGCTCTTCACAATGCCTAAAACTATGGAATTTCAACATTTTTCTAAGTTTTTTAGTCTTTTTTCTCTGTGTACAGCCTAGTACAGGCTTCTTATGAATATAAATTCATGAAAAATTATGGTGGAAGGCCTTAACCTATATTTCAATATGTTTTGAGACTCATTTGGTTGTTTCGGTGAAAGGAAAATCCATTTTTCTTTATCCAGCTTGTAGAGACCAGCAGGGTCTGAGTTTACTTTAATTTTTCTGATGGAGTCCTTCCTCCTACTGTGGTGAATTGTGACTCAGAAGAAATCTTTACAATGTGTTTTTTTCAAGTTTCCTTAACTCTTTTAATAATGGTAAGGCATTTATAGGGCTGGTGATGTTTTAGGTTGAGAATGTGAGATTTTGGCTTGAACTGGAGGAACCAAAGTGATGTTTTTGAGATCTACTGAATCTAAAGGCTAAAGGTTTATTATGTGTATGCAGGCCCTAAAAAACTTGTTTAATGCTTTGGTGAAGTTTGGAAGGCCTTGGAGTTGTGAGATGCTAAAAACCCTAGGTATTTGTTAGGAAATTGAGGGTTTTAAGAAATTATGGCTTAGATGTTGAGTGCTTTTCTAAAACATGTGGAATTGGGAGTTTTGTGACCTATTTGATGACTTTCCAAGAACTTGTGGGGTTAGAATAATTTTAAAGAGTAGTTTGTTTGTAAAACAAGGCTAATTTTATAGCCTTTTTGTAGGGTAGTTTGAAGGATCTCCAAGAAATTGCAAAGAAACCTTGTATGTCTAGCTTGGAAATGGTGTTGGGGGTTTGAGTAGATGCTATATTGGTGATGAGATGGTCCTTGAGAGGAATTCTCTAAAATTTAAGCCAAATTGTTGAGTTTGGAAGCCTTTTTGTTGGTAGTTGTTCCAAGATGGCCAAATGAAATAACAAAGGTTGTTGATTTACTAAAATCTGATTTGTTTGAGTCTTCTCCACCTTGACTCTACATCACTAGAATTTCTCCTAAGTCACCAATGTAGCTCTCTTTTCCTTTTCAGACTCTTTCATTGCTACAGATCGTCTATGGGATTTAATCATTTGTACCACATGGTTAATGTGCTTTGAATCCTTGCATCTAAAGGAAATTTCATCAACATAAATACTGCTACTCTTTGAAAGTTAACAATGTCAATCTCACTAATAGTGCACTTACAACCATATTCAAAGATTTTCCTTCAAAAGGCTACAAATTCAAATATTGACTTAAATAGCCTTCAAGAGGCTTTAAATAGCCTTTACAAATGATTCTATATCTTTCCAATTATGCCTAACTATTCTTTTTGTAACTGAAATGACTTATTACACTATAAATCAATTGTGGATGTGTTATGACCTTATTCAATTGACAAAACTCAAAACATAAAACTAAATTAAAAGATTTATGGGAACCAAATTTGCTCAATAACCTTGGTGCCCCTACAAAAAATTTCATTATTTTAGTAAATTTAATTACAAGTAAATTTCAGTACAATGCCCTAGGTACTCTGTTCTCACTGATATTTTTCACTCATACATTTGAGATTCTCTTATAATGTCTACATCATAGGTTCTCATTTAGAGGTTAACTTCAAATGAGAAACTTGAGATTCCCTCACAAAGCTTCACACACTCTTTTATAATGGCTTGAAATCAAAATTGAGATTTGTCAAGATTATCAAAATAAGGATGTTGCATTGCTTTTTTGGCCGAGATTCTCTTTGATGGCTCCAAAATCAACATTTTTTGCAAGGAGAGAACAATCAGTTTTTACTAGTTTAGTTACAGATAGGAAAAGTAAGAGAAAAAAAGAAACAACTCATGTCCAAAATGGAAGTGAAATGAAAATAGATGGAAGACACTTACAGATAGGCATGTAAGTCTCTCAACTTAGTCACTCTTGCTCATACATCTTCACTGCAAGTTCCAAGATACCTATTGCACACAACACCTCTCATGAATCTAAAATATCTTGAAATTCAAGATGCTTGTAGAATGTCTACATCATAGGTGCTCATGATAAGGTTAAATTCAAATGAATAACTTGAAATTCCCTCACCAAGCTTCACACACACTTTTTTCATGGCTGAAAATTATAATTGAGATTTGTCAAGATCATCAAAATAGGGATGTTGTATTGCTTTTATGCCTGAGATTCTCTTGGATGGCTCATAAATTTGCATTTTCTACAAGTGGACACCTTTCAATGTTTATCGGGTTACTTATTGATACACAAAGTAAAATAAGACATCATAGCATTGGCATCAAACAAATTAACATGGATACAAGTATAAATTAATAAGAACCATTGTGCATATACTTACAAATTAATCCAATGAACCATTTGGATCTGCTCTACTCTTTATTGTGTTAAGTATTGCCTCATGGTTATACTCACGTACCTTCCACAAGGTCTTGTTCAAAGGTCTACGCCCATATTTTCTCAAATGAACATTGGATGCCACAACAAGGTTCAAGTAATGAAGAATCTTACAATGGGTGTCAAAGTCCTCAAATAGCCAATGTTTAACACTCTTATGTGGGTACCTTCTAAGCCACGTTCTAGTAACAACAATTGAGCCTATAGGGTATTTGATGTTTTCTCCATCTATAATTCAGGGTTCCAATTTCTTTTTTTCCTCAACACAATGACACAAGTAATAGTTTGTTCCCTCTTCGCTTTCTTCATCTGCAATAACTACATAAATATGCCCTGCATTGATATGTGCATAAAATCACTCAAAATTAGTCAATGTTACGAATATAGTACAAAGTAAGATAACAATATGGAATTTCAAAAAATAAGCAAGTAGATATATTACCTGGTTGAACTAGATATGATACATATTCAAATTCAACTGATGATTCCATTTGTGTTAGTTCCAATTCCATTAGAGGGCGATATGTGTGAAGTGGGGTAAGATAACTTTTCAACCATTTGTCAACCCACTCCCCTGACTCACAATCATTCTAGGTTTGCATTGTACATGAAGAAAAAAAGCATTCCATCTTACGTGTATTGATACTCCATGAACCTACATTTCAGCAAAGGAAAGAGTGTAGCTCACTCAATCATGTTAGTGTACAAAAATCCTCATATGGTGCAATGTTAGTATCATCCATCAACCAAAAAAATCTATGAACTAAAGATGTACCTTCATTAACTGGACCCATTGAAGCATTACACCACTCGACAATTGAAATTGTATCTATCAACTTTGCATCGTCTTTATACTTTAACTCTTCTTATGTTAATGCTCTTTTCACACATGCTCTTGCACCATCATGCTCCCCCTTTCCAAGCCTGACCTCACAAAAGTTTCACATATGCTAAACACCTATAGTGAGATGCATCATGCACAACCAGTAGAACATGCATGAGTTCTTGAACTATGTTGCACAGTTATCCAACCATATTATATGTCAACTGTATGCTATGCCCCTTTAAGCCAAATCACTATAGAACATCTAGAAGCAATCTTGCATGAACTTTGGAGAATGTGTGTGATCATCACTAATATAAAAGTTATACTCCCTCAATACTTTCCTTCGGTCTTCTGTACTATCAGCTGCATGAATGAATGCTATGTGCACAAATATCGAAACTTGTGTGGAGTTGTAATACTGTGACTACACCTCACATTGTAGTTGTAGAGTGTAGTTCTCTGCAAAGCTAACCACTGATACTATGTTGCCAACTAGAAAGGTGTCCTTGAATTGTGTGTCTAGCCATCAGGCTCTATGGGTATGCCTTGCATACTCATACACTAGGTTTTTAGTAAACATGTACATAAATCGATACACTGGAATCTTCTCAATAACCAAATCACACCTTTTTGCTTGAGACCCATCTTTTGTAGCGTATTCCACTGTTTTATACTTCTTGAAATCTACTAGTTCATGTTCCACCTCATTTTTGCTTTCCATATGTTGACATACTGACATTCATTGCAAGCCACCGCAACACTCGCATGAACCATCCAAGCATTTTTTCCTACAGAATATTTGGCCATCCTCTATTTGACATAATTTTTTTGATAATAACTCTCTTGAAGATTTTGGTGGGGCTTCTATGCCACAATCTTGCAAAAAATCCTTAATATGCAAATCTAAACATATAGAATGATAAACATCATAATGGTTAGCGAATTGAATATGTAGTCTGTAGCAACAAGTAGTGCGTGTGTGATTTATCTTGACATAAAAAGGTTTAAGCATTTCAAAAAATATTTGAGAAATAATAATTTGAGAATAAGAATTTTGAAGTTTATGAAAACATTGGGTTTGATTTGTATCCAAAAAATGCTTTGGATGTGGCTCACGATTCTGACTACCAATTCTCCTTCGTACACCATCCCTTTGATTCATAGATGGCCTTGTATTATTCTTACAATAATCTTCAATTAGTGTTCTCAATGCTTCAAATTTTTTTTAATATTTATGTGGCAGTCTTCTCGAGAATGCCCATAATTCATTTGAATTAGTGCCCTCAATTCTTTGCTTCCTTTGAACGGCTTTTGATAAAGTTTTTCTACTAATTCCCATTTTTTCACTTGTCTTTTTAATGAGACGAGATCTCTTTGTTTGATAGCTTACCAAAGACGATGTAATGACACGTCAGGTGAAATTACTATCCTTTGAGCATGAGGTCTTACCTACAATCTCATAAGCATCCATTAGATTCTTCACAATAGTGTTTTCACTTGATGCATTTGATGTTCTCAACCCAAGAGTCTTCATGATGTCTATGTACTTTAAACCCCACATCATTTGAACAAATAGTTGACATCTTCTAGTCTCATTTATCCTTTCAAAGAACATTTTCCAAATATTATCAGCATATTTTCTAAAAGTGCATTCTAGAATCTTGCCTTCCATGTAATACAAAATATCCTCATCAATATTAATCAAAAAGTTTGGCTTTCTATGCAAAATTCTAGGTGGTGTTCTCTTAGGTACATACTTCTCAACATTAACAATTTCATCAATATATAATTGAGGTTGGATATATTGCATACCTTCGATGAAGGGCTGAATAAAATGCATATCTTGAGGTTCACGTGGGATGCTGGCATACCTTGTTCATCAAATTTGAGTGATGATGTACTCTCAACTTCAGATGTGGTGGATGGTTTCCAACCATACTCACTTGTGGTAGATGGTGTACCTCCATATTCGCTTGTGCTTAATGGTGTCCCTTCATATTCACTTGCAGTAGAGGGTTTATCTCCAACTACGATATCTAGATATCCCCTAGCATGACTCTTTCGCATTTGTGCCCTTTGTACTACCAATTTCTTTTCTCTTTTTGACAGTTGAGGTTCCTCTTCAATTGGCTTGTTTTCGTCAATCATTCCCAATTTCTACTTTTCACAATATTCCCTCATCCATTTTTATCTTTATCTCTAAAGGCTTGGAGCTGATCATATACTAGTATTTTTCCTTTTAACAGTTCATTTCTTTGGCATGATGAACAATTTCACCTGTGCAAAAAGTGCTAAGTCAAGTCAAATTAACTAATAATGAAGGGTTGTAAAAGTCTATTAAAGAGGGAGACCAACGGTCACCTCTTTCAAATGTTAGTTTTTGAAGTTGAAGTGGTTTGTTTTAAGAGGGAAACATTATACAAGGCCATGATAAAATTTAATGGAGGATGATCTTGGATTGGGCGTCAAACCAAATGAGGAAATGTTGAGTTTTCCTTCACAAAATTGAGCTTTTGGTGACTGAAATTGAGTTTCTAAGTTGGGTAGTGTTATTTTATGTTAGATTGAGCATGAGCAAGGTATATTAGGCTTGTTTCAATAGTTTTCAAGTTTTGGAGTGTTTGGAAAGTGCTACTTTCAATAAAACATACAGTTTCTAAGCCTATGGAGAGGGTATTATGGTTTGGGTGGTAAAAGAGGGTATTGTGGTTTGGGTGGTAAATGATTGAATATATAAAATCTAATGCTATAATTTCAAGTTTTAATAGATATAAAGTGCTTCCCAAAGGTTTCAGGAGATTTGGACAAGTTTTGAAGGTTGTTCCTTTGTAAAAGTGGGCTAAATTGGGCCATTAAAAGCATAGAAAACTTAATAATTTGTGCAATTTGGTACAAAACAAGCATTGGTGATTGTTGGATATGTTTAAAGGCTCTATAATGGGTAAAATAAAGGTTTCTAAATGGTCCTAGGTTTTTAGAACAACAAATTTGCATAATGAAGCTTATTAAGCAAACCATTGCTAATACTAGTACTTTTAGGCTTAATGAAGGTTTGATGGTTCAAGGGTGGTTATGGAATCGAAGGAAGTTGGGACTCCTGATTTGAAAATGTATAAAAACTATAAGCCTAAATAAATGGTTCAATGAATTTTTTTTGAGGATTTGGTGCTCTACTCAACACCCTACTCAACGCCTAAACTATGGAGTTTCAAGTATTTTTTCTATGTTTTCAGTTTCTTTTCCTATGTATGAGGCCTCCCATGATTAGAAATTCATAAATCACTATGGTGGTAGGTCTTAACTTGGACTTCAATCTATTTTGAGACTCCTTTGGTTGTTTTGGTGAACGAAAAACTCCATTCTTCATGATCAGCCTGTATAGACTAGCAAGGTATGAGTTTTACTTTAATTTAAAGATGGAGCCTTTCCTCCTACTATGGTGACCTATGATTAAGAGGAAAGGCCTATAATATGTTGTTTTCAAGTTTCATGTTTCTTTTAATAGTGGTAAGGAATCTATAGGGATTCCAATGTTATCTTAGGTTGAGAATGTGAGTTTTTGGCATGAAAAGGAGGAACCAAAGTGGTGATTTTGAGATCTAATGAGGCTAAAGGCCTAGTGAAGGTTTATTTTGTTTTTGCAGACCCTGAAAAACTTGTTTGATGCTTTGGTGAGGCTTGGAAGGCCTTGGAGTTGTGAAATATAGAAAACCCTAGATATTTATGAGCAAATTGAGGTTTTTTGTATTGGAAACCTATTTGACCATGCAAGGTCCTAAAACCTAGAAAATATTTTATTTTGAGACCTAAGTAAAGACTATTTTTGGATTTGGGGGTTTGCTGAGAAGTGAGAAGGTTGTGTGGGGAATTTTACCTGATTGAGTGACTTTGATATGCTACAACCTAAACAATGTGAATTTGTTGAAAGAAGAGGTCATGATGAAATTGTAAATTGTAAATTTGTTTGTAGATTGGAGTTGTATGTTTGTATGTTGCAAGCCTCCCCCTACTGCATTAGGAGTATATTCCAATTTTGTAGAGACATGTTTGGAAAATTTGGTAGCATAGACAAGGCATTAACCTGTGTTGTATAACTGTTTGATAAAATACCTCAATGAAAGCTTTGGAAGCATACACAAAGAAAGTCAATTGTTAAATTTAACAAAATGCCTCAAAGAGATGTGGTTTAAAAATGTAATAGGAAAGTGTATAGAATTGTGTAATTTAAAATGTCCATTGACAACCTAAGGTTGTAACATTGAAAAACAAACAATTTGATCAACATGGAATAAGCAAAACAACAAAAATGAAAGCAAGCCATAATAGAATGAAAGAAAATGTACAAAGACTTCACATACCTAAAACACCAAAGTTTCAAATGGAGGAGTTCTACCCAATTATGTAGCCTTTGCTTCTTCTTTCCTCAAACTCCTCAAAAATTTGACTTTTTCAAAAGCTTGTTCCCCTCCAAACTTCAATTGTATATTAGTTATCACTATAATTCAAACTTGAATTCATATTATATGCCTTTCAACATGAAAACTCTACTATTTCATGCAAAGGTGATGGAAATATTATGAAAAAGGTGGTGGAATCTAAAAATCATGCATGCACACTTCGCTCAATCACCAAAAAGCTACTTTTTGTCAAAGCACGTGTAGAACCGGGAGAATATGTAGAATGTGGGCTGACATCATGGGTATATTTTGTTTTTTAACCATTTTTAGTGCAATAAAAAATGTGCTCACATTATAATGCAACCACGTTATTTCTTGCTAAACAACCATGTCTCTACTTATTCATAACGTGCTCATGTTATAATAAAGTTGGTTGTTTTTTAGATTTATAGGGTAGACGGTTAAGGGTAGAGGGTCCAGAGATAAAGGGAGTGAGTGAGAGAGAGAGGAAGGGAGTGGGAGAGAGATAGAGGGGGGAACGACAAAGGGTAGAGGGTAGAGGATTTAAGGGTTAAGAGTTTAAGGTTTACGATTAAAGGTAGAGGGGAGAGAGAAAGAGGGAGTGAGAGAGAGAGAACTTTTTTGTTTCCTTCCACTGAACAAATGTTTGACTGAACCCATAATTTTTCACCCTCCCCCCTGAGGCACCAAAATTGTTGAGAATTTTGCACTTTGAAGCTCGATTTGAGAATGAAAATGGAGGAGATCAAAGAAACCCAACTAGTATCGGGTTCCCCTCAAAACGAGCTATCCAACAAATATAATTTTAATATGTTTTGATTATATTATCTATCTATTTTTTAAGTTTTATTAAATATAGGTTTTTCACTAAAAAAAAAACTCTTTGTTCTGCACAAGTGGAAAAAAAGAAGATTATCAATTTTTTTTTTAAAAAAATATGAGTTCACCAAATATTGGAGTCCTTTATCCAATGAAAAAAAAACAAATAATTTTGATACATACAGTAAAAGTTATGCATTATACGGTCGTGTTATGTTTGAATTGTAATTGATTTGACTTTGAAACTTTATTAAAGAAAAAATATTCAATAAAAAACTATCTAACCAAGTGGAAGCACTAAATATCAGAGTTACAAATCTAAATTTGAAAGAATTGGAATTTTATCTTTCAAGGAAAAAAAGTTATACGTTATATGGTGTACGCCACTTTTTAAAAATGTTGTTTTTTGAAAAAAACCAATTTTCATGGGAGATGGAAAAAGAAGTGCAATTTGATTTCAAAAAAATTGAAAAAAATATTTTTAGAATCTACAGACAAAATGTGACAAGACTCTATTTTGCATCATCTTCAAATTCCTCATGGTTTAATCGCTATAGGTGCCTGAATGTGAAGATTTTGTTAAAAAAAAATATCAGTGTCCAGTTTGGCCAAAAATTGTAAACCACTATTGTGGGATCACCCCAGGAAAACAAAGTGTTGGGTTTCATTTATTTAAATCTCCTTGTTTAAATGTAAAGGGTTGTCTCCTGGTGGGTTGCTTGCTTCTTAACACCTATGGTTTTGCAACATGGATTGTTACAAAACAGATTAAGTGTCTTTAAAATAACACATTTCATTGTTGTGTTTAACTTTTGCATGAGTGAAAAAATAATGTGGAAAAAATAATTGTAATTAGGAAAACATAGTGTTTGGTTTCAGTTATTTGAATCTCCTTGTTTAAATGTGAAGGGTTGTCTCATGGTGGGTTGCTTGTTTCTTAACACCTACGATTTTGTAGCATGGAATTTCACAAAACAATATGCATGTCTTCAAAATAACACATCTCATTGTTGTGTTTAACTTTCACATGATTGAAAAAAAAAATTGCAAAAAAAATTGTAATTGGGAAAACGCAGTGTTAGGTTTCAGTTATTTGAATCTCCTTGTTTAAATGTGAAGGGTTTTCTCATGGTGGGTTACTTGCTTCATAACATGTATAGTTTTGCAACATGGAATGTTACAAAATAGTATGAATATATTGGGTAAATCCAAAAAAGTGGTTTATAATTTGAATGAGGAAGGAAAACTTGTAAAAAATGACCCCATGCCAAAAAAAATTATTTTGGGGGGTTCGAATGAACTCATTGGTTCGAACGAACCAAAAAAGGATTCACACGAACTAGGGTTCGAGCGAACCCATTTAATGCATGCATGGACAAAAAGAAAATGAAAACCCCTTTTCGAAAGTGGGTTCACAAGAACCCCTTGGTTCTAGCGAATGCTCCTTTTCCCTGATTTTTGACCTTTTTCACAAAAAAAGAAAATTGCACTTCAGAGCTTAGTTTGAATGTGAAAATGGAAGAGACTTCACAAAACCAACTAGAATCACGTAGTCCTTCGAACGAGCTATCCAATGAGTATAATTTTAATATGTTTTGGTTTTATTATGTATTTATTTTTTTACTTTTATTAAACATAGGTTTTTCACTGAAAATCAAGCTCTCTGTTATGCACATGTGGAAAAATAGCAAATTATCAATTTCTTTTTTGAAAAATATGAGTGCACCAGATATTGAAGTCCTTAATCCAACAAAAAAAATTTGAATTTTGATACATAAAAGAATGGTTACGCATTATATGGTCACACTATGTCTAAATTGTAATTGGTTTGACTTTGAAACTTAATTAAAGAAAAAATATTCAATCAAAAACTATCTAACTAAGTGGAAGCACTAGATACTAGAGTTACAAATCTAAATTTGAAAGAATTAGAATTTTATCCTTCATGGAAAAGAAGTTATGCATTATATGGTGAGCGTCACTTTTCAAAAATGTTGTCTTTGGAAAAAAATTAGTTTTCGAGGTAGATGGAAAAAGAAGTGCAATATAATTGCAAAATTTTTGAAAAAAATATATTTAGAAGCTTCAGACAAAGTGTCATTAAACTCTAGTTTGCATCATCTCCAAATTCCTCACAGTTTAGCCGCTATAGGTGCCCGAAAGTGAAGATTTAGTCAAAAAAATAATTTCAATATCCAGTTTGGCCAAAAATTGTAAACCACTATTGTGGGATCACCCTATTCAAAATCACGCATTCTATTGTTGTGTTTAAATTTTGGTTGATTGAAAAAAAAAGAGAAAAAAAATTTATAATTTTGTAAACACAATGTTGGGTTTCAATTATTTGAATCTCCTTGTTTAAATGTAAAGGGTTGTGTCATGGTGGATTGCTTGCTTCTTAACAACTATGGTTTTGCAACATTGAATAGTACAAAATAGTATGAATTTTTTCAAAATCACACATTCTATTGTTGTGTTTAAATTTTGAATGATTAAAACAAAAGTGCACAAAATAATTGTAATTGGGAAAACACAGTGTTGGGTTTCGATTATTTCAGTCTCATTGTTGAAATGTAAAGGGTTTTCTCATGGTGGGTTGCTTGCTTCTTAACACCCATATTTTTGCAACATGGAATGTTACAAAATAGTATGTATGTCTTCAAAATCACACATTCCATTGTTGTGCTTAAATTTCATATGATTGAAAACAAAGTGAACAAAATATTTGTAATTGGGAAAAAATAATGTTGGGTTTTAATTATTTGAATCTGCTTGTTTAAATGTAAAGTGTTGTCTCATGGTGTGTTGCTTGCTTCTTAAAAACTACAATTTTGCAACACAGAATGTTACAAACTAGTATACATGTCTTTAGAACAACACATTTCATTATTATGTTTAACTTTCACATAATTGAAAAAAAAGTGGATAAAATAATTGTAACTTGGAAAAGATACTTTTGGGTTTTAGTTATTTGATCTCTATGTTTAAATGTAAAGGGTTGTCTCATGGTGGGTCACTTGCTTCTTAACACCTACAGTTTTGCAATATGGAATGTTACAAAAGTTGTATGCATGTCTTCAAAATAACACATTTGATTGTTGTGTTTAACTTACAAATGATTGAAAAAATAAAGTGCAAAAAAAATTGTAATTTGAAAAACACAGTGTTTGGTTTCAGTTATTTGAATCTCCTTATTTAAATGTGAAGGGTACTCTCATGGTGGGTTGCTTACTTCTTAACACCTACGGTTTTGCAACATGGAATGTTACAAAATAGTATACATGTCTTCAAAAGAACACATTTCATTGTTGTATTTTACTTTCACATAATCGAAAAAATAAAGTGCAAAAAATAATTGTAATTGGGTAAACATAGTGTTGGGTTTCAGTTATTTGAATCTCCTTATTTAAATGTTAAAGGTCGTCTCATAGTGGGTTGTTTGCTTCTTAACACCTATGGTTTTGCAACATTGAATGTTACAAAATAGTATGCATGTCATCTAAATAACACATTTCATTGTTGTGTTTAACTTTTGCATGATTGAAAAAATAAAGTGCAAGAAATAATTGTAATTGGTAAAACATAGTGTTGGGTTTTAGTTATTTGAATCTCCTTGTTTAAATGTGAAGGGTCATCTCATGGTGGGTTGTTGCTTCTTAACACCTATGGTTTTGAAACATGGAATGCTACAAAATAGTATGCATGTCTTCTAAATAACAAATTTCATTGTTGTGTTTGACTTTCACATGATTGAAAAAATGAATTGCAAAAAATAATTGTGATTGGGAAAACACAATGTTGGGTTTCAATTATTTGAATCTCTTTGTTTAAATATGAAGGTTTCTCTCATGGTGGGTTGATCTATTTTTAGCACCTATGATTTTGCAACAGGAAATGTTACAAAATGGTAGGAATTTCTTCAAAATAACACATTCCATTGTTGTGATTAAATTTTGCTTGATTGAAAAAAAATTACAAAAAATAATTGTAATTTGGAAAACACAATGTCAGGTTTCAGTTATTTGTATTGCCTTGTTTAAATGTGAAGGTTTTTCTCATGGTGGGTTGATTTCTTATTAACACCTAGGGTTTTGCAACATGGAATGCTATAAAATAGTATGAATGTATTCAAAATCACAAATTCCATTGTTGTGTTTAAATTTTGTATGATTGAAAAAAAGGTAGACAAAATAATTGTAATTTAGAAAATACAATGTTCAGTTTCAGTAATTTGAATCTCCTTGTTTAAATGTAAAGGGTTGTCTGATAGTGGGTTGCTTGCTTCTTAACACATATGGTTTTGCAATATGGAATGTTACAAAATAGTATGCATGTCTACAAAATAACACATTTCAATATTGTGTTTAACTTTCACATGATTGAAAAAATGAAGTGAAAAACATAATTGTAATTGGGAAAACATGGTGTTGGGTTTCAGCTATTTAAATCTCCTTGTTTAAATGTAAAGGGTTGTCTCATGGTGGGTTGCTTGCTTCTAAACACCTACGGTTTTGCAACATGGAATGTTAGAAAATAGTATGCATGTCTTTAAAATAACACATTTCATTGTTGTGTTTAACTTTTGCATGAATGAAAAAGTAAAGTGCAAAAAATATTGTAATTGGGAAAATGCAATGTTGGGTTTCAATTATTTGAATCTCATTGTTTAAATGTGAATTTTTGTCTCATGGTGAGTTGTTTGCTTCTTAAAACCTACGATTTTGCAACATGAAATGTTACAAAACAATATGCATGTCTTCAAAATAATACATTTCATTGTTGTGTTTAACTTTCGCATGATTGGAAAAAAAAAGTGCACAAAATAATTGTAATTTGGAAAACACACTATTGGGTTTCAATTGTTTGAATCTCCTTGTTTAAATGTAAAGAGTTGTCTCATGGTGGGTTGCTTGCTCCTTAACACCTATAGTTTTGCAACATGGAATGTTACAAAATAGTATGGATGTCTTCAAAATAACACATTTCATTGTTGTGTTTCTTTCGCATGATTGAAAAAGTAAAGTGCAAAAAATAATTGTAATTGGGAAAACACAGTGTTGGGTTTTAGTTATTTGAATCTTCTTGTTTAAATGTGAAGGGTTGTCTCATGGTGGGTCGCTTTCTTCTTACTACATCAATAAAATAGTTCAACATATTTGTCTTAAATTTATTTTGTCTTTTTAGATTATCAATGTGATTCAACTCATGATCAAGGAGGTTTTAGACATCACTCTTTAAACAAAAAAGAGTAAATGAAAGGAAATGACGGAAAAAAGGTGTCAAAAGTGGTCACCTTTTTCATAAAATTAGCTATGATAAACTTAGATGAGCAATTCAAGATGTGTACAATCAAATTTTGAAGATATTCAATAGAAATAATAACTGTAATACTCTAAATCTATATTCTAGACTACTAAATATTTTTAAAAATAGTTAATATTAAGAGAACTTGAAATATGAGGTGCACATAAAAGTGTGCATGTTTCTACCACTAAAATCTAACATAGTGTCTATTATGAACCCTCTATTCACCCCCTATTTATTTTGATGCATTATTTATTTTTAGAAATTAGTTTGAGGAAATATATCAAAGAATGAGTACTACAATTTCTATACTTTTTAATTTATTTTATTGAATATTTTATTATTTGTATTATTTTAAGTGGGCATATATTAAAAACCATATCACTATGTGTGTGTAGCATAAGTTGCACCAAACTAATAAAAATGGTTTTTTTAAAATGTGTATAGAATTAAAGGTAGAACAATCCTATATTTTATTTTTTAAATTAGATTAGTGGGTATATAGTTATAAAATATCATTACATATGTATTGGAGGAATATGAAGGAAGTCTTCAAAAATATAAAACTAAATATATTGGCTCATTTAGTATATTAAAACAATGTATATATAAAAATCTAAGAATTATCTCTTTATGAGGGTGGTAGTTTTAGAAAAAATAATTCCAAAATATATAAAAAAGTTCAAATTTAGATTCTTTTATGTTAAAAACTTGAATTAAGGAGCCACAAGGTGTCAAACCCTTAGGCTTGGAAATCAAAGCCTAAATGAGTTGTGATCATAAAAAAGGTTAAATTCAAGGAATGCATATACCTACATTAAAACAAACATGTTATACTTTATTAGGTAAATGCATTTTGTTGAAAATATCAAGGTTGGCCACTGATTTGTGCGCATTTCCATGCACTTACTCCAAAATTCCAACCCATTTCTTTTAAAAACACATGCACATTTCCATTACGAGTGCCCTACGATTCCAAGATTTCCACTTTGCGGTGTGTCTTATTATATATATAGATTTGCATGTTCGATATGCTCTTTGCTCGTAGGTTGACAGGTACAGGACATCGACTCCACCTGACTTCCCAGGTTTGAGTGTGTCCATTGACCAACGGTTATCAATTGGGAGATAGTAGCTAGGTTTTCCGTGCCAAGTCATCACTCTAGTCATAGTTTATCGTTGAGTTTGGTGGTTTTGATTTGGTTCTTTCCTCCCCAGTTAGCTACTTCATTTCATATTTTAAAGGCTATTAAATGGTGGGTATGGTTAAAATGATGATTTAACATGTCTAGTTTCAAGGTTGAAATGTTATTTATTTCATGGATTAATTTGAATTAATTAATAAAATAATTTTTAGTTTATTAGTTAACTAGGCAAATGGTCATAAATTAAATGAAATAGTTGTTTTTTCCATTTTTGTATATTAAGATTCAAATTTAAAATGAAAATGGAAATCATGTTGGATATTTAAAGTTAAATTAAAATAAAAATAGAAGTGTGGTTAAATTTCACTTTTTGAAAATTTGGATAAAATATATTCTTTGCCACTTTGAGATTTTTGGTTTTAAATGAAATTTTGAAATGCATGAAATATCATTTTGAAAGTAAATTGTTTGTAAAAAATTTAAAAATGGAAATATCCTCCAAATGTTCAATAAATTTAGTGGGTGGGATATTTTAGGGGTTTCACCAAAAATTTGGGGAAAGCTCTTTGTAAGGAAATACAATTTCATTTGTTTTTCAATTTTTGAATTTTGGTGGAGAGTTTTGGCTGTGGCTAGTTTTGGATTTTGAAGAAGAGATTTGGAATCACCATAGTTAAGTCTTCAAGCTTTGGGAGAAAACACTAGGGTCTTCTTTATTTTCTATTTTCATTTTGAAATAAGTTCCAAATTTCATTATGTTGTTTGCAAATCTTTTAAATACTATTTAGATGCAATGAAAACCCATGTGAAATGAATTCAAATGTTGCAAACTAATGTTGGATTTAGGAAAGAAAACCAAAACAACAATCACAATGAAGAATAGAAAGAAAACCAACAAAAAAATCTTCATATTAAACTGAAATTTTAAACTATTTGTTGTATTGCCAAATTTATTTCTGTTATTGCAAAAAAAAAAATTGTTGTTCATTTGCAAAAATTGGGCTGGAAATGAAAATTTGGGTATTCATTTATAAATATATATAAATTGTGCTTTTATTTGTTTTCTGAGAATTTTTTTTTATTGTTTTTAAAAAAAAAAACCAGGAAACAAAGTTTTATGCTACGTTTGTTTTGATTCTGGTTTTTTTTTGTTGCTTTTAAAAATCTAAAATTCCTTTTTCTTTTCAAAAAACGTAATAAAATAAAATTTTATTTTAAGGGTTTTGTGGAGGGGAGGGTTGTAGCCCTACACCCCCCATGGCACCCTTTGGGAGGCATTGGTCCCACGCAACACCCCCCATTGGGAGGTGATGTGTGGAAGCAGCGCCACTACCTATAGGCAGTGACGTTGCCCACACAACACCCCCCATATGGGGGAGGCTGCATGGTAGCCTGACCACTCCCTTATGGGAGGGGCCTGCGCCCATACTATTGTATATCATTTTAAAAAAAAATTTAATTAATTTTTTTATATATTATTTAATATTATATATTATATAATAATATATATATATTATATAATATAATATAATATTATATATATAATATAATATATATTATATATATAATATATATATATATGTTATACACACACACACATATATATATATATATAATATTATTTTAATATTTAAATAATTTTTTTAATAATTAATTAATTATATATATTATGTATATATATATGGTGTATATATATGCACATATATATATGTAATGTATATATGTGATAAATATATTTTAAATAATTTAATTATTGTTGAGTTTAATTTGGTTTATTTCAATGAGATTTAGATATTTATATATATATATATAATAGTATATACGTTAAGTATATACTTTTATGTATATATATTTAGTATATATTTGTATCCTTGTATAAATAAGATTTAGTTGATTAATTTATTCGAAGTAGAATTAATGATCAATTTATTTTAATCAAATGTTTTTATTATCAAATTGTTTTGACTATTGTATATGATTGTGAAACATAAGTTAAATTATTGTTTCTTTTTAAAAATTCCTCAATGTCGTGTAATAAATATTAGGTTCTTTTTGGATAAATACTGGCAACGTAGATTGAGTTGATTGGATTTAGGAAATCCTAACCTTACTTGATTTAATTGCCTGAAGTGATTTTTAGTGTTGTTTTGTTCATTCTCGATGCTGTGAAAATAAAGTAAATATTCTGAAGTCTTTTAGTTGAGGTTTTATTTATTGGTATGGGTTGTCATTGTGATAGTCAACCTTTGGATTTCTTGGGTAGTGCATCTAATCCTATCTGGTTTTACCCGATTATTGTGAATGAGAAGTGGGGGCTTATGACATGTATAGGGAGTCATTCTCCTTAGGTCGCACTTGTGTACCCTTGATTGTCAATTTACTCCATGTGTTGTCTTAGAGGAGTGGCTTGCAATGGGGGCTGACACACAAAGTGGTGTCAGGGAAAATATTTGCAAGTTGGTTAATTTAGTGATAACATAATAAACTGTTAGAGGCTTAGGTTGCATCAAACACTTAACAAGATTAATTTTTCCTCGCTTATGGACCCAAGGGCTAGTATAGACTTGGGATGAGACGAGAAGGCCTAAAATGGCAAGATTGTTGTCTCATCTCTACGAGAGGCAACCAATTCCACATTGGTTTACATGAGGGGCCGAAAGTCGTTAGAGGTTACCAGGATATGTCAAGATGGGTGTCGGGACCTAGGAAGACTTCCCAGGATATCCCATGTGACATTGTGATGACACTTCTCCTAAGTCAATAGTATGATTCTATTAGTGATGTAAATGATTATTTAACTCTGGAAGCATTGTAACCTTCATGATATGTGATGTGGTACTTGTATTTATTTCATTTCAATTTTGTGTAGCCTATGTCTAGAGGTAGATGGTCTTTCCTAGGAATCCTTGTTACTATCTCCTAGCATGGGAGGTGAGCCTTCAGGTATCACATGGTTGGGTGGAATGTGCATCTAAATCCGTTGGGTTAGATTTTTGTTCGTATGGATGAGATTTCCAGTTGGAGAGCTTGTGGGATCCAGTTCTTCATACTTTATTCTTTCAATTATTAATGTAATTTAATACCCCTTTTTGTATCGAGGTGGAATTTGTAAATTGTAGCCTTATATTTTGGAAGCATCTCATTCGGGGAATGAGTGTTGTAATCATATTGTAAAGTATATTATTGGGATCATGTGGAATTCTTATGTCTCTGATTCAATTTTATCATGGATGGAATGTATGCGCATTAATTTGTTAAACAATTAAATGTAATGGTTTTAATTCATGTTTATTGTTTGGGTTGAAGTAAACTCAGTCTCATAACCTTAGGGGTTGTTGGCATTGTGTAGAGAACTTTCATGCTTTTTGTACTTCAATTTTTTTTATTGCATTTGTGTTGTTAATTGCAACTTCCCCTAGGGTTGCATGGGGGGGCATTACACACCCTCATCACGATTGAGGTTTTGAGGATGATGGAAGATTTTGATGGATTCTTTAAGCTTCCTCTTAAAGAAATTATCTTCTTTGGACAAGATTTGGGTATTTTCAAGGCAAATGTGATGCATAGTGGAATAAGAGTGATTGGAAAGGGTGGATTTGGAGGTGCATTCATGTCTAATATCAACACTATGCTCTATGATTCTAGTGCAAAAGGAGCAACCAATTTCACCGATGTAAGGAGTTCCACACGAACACATAATCTTATAGACACTAGAATCAAGAAAGATGTCCTTGGAGTCTTTGAGAGAAGGGATGTGATTTCTCAAGGTTGAGTAGGGTTTAAAATAGCAACAAAGGCCTATTTTGAGAAGTATCTTAGATATTTTTTGGGAAATACCATTAACAAAAGGATGAGAGACATAGAGGGGAAGGTTAGAAGGATGGGGTTTGGACAAAGAAAGGAAACTCAATTTGTCTTGGTTGAAAGCCCTAGAGATTTTCTTGTTTGAGTAACCATTTAATATGAAGACTTCATGAAGGTGAGTCAACTCTTCCTTTAAGTTTTCCTCATCGTAAATCTGGTAGGCTCTCCAAGTAAGGGTTTTGAGAACACCAAATTTTTGGCTAGGATGGTGATGAGAAGAAGAGTGAAGGTAGAGATTAGTATGGATAGCCTTATGGTAAACCTTGAGGTCTATGAATCCATCATGCTTCTTAAGAAGAAGAAAGTCAAGAAAGGGGAGTTGGTTGTTGGATTCTATTTCCTTAGTGAACGAGATACAGGGGACAAGGCTATTGAGATGGTTATGGAATTCTTCCATATTGTCTAAGCCATGTGGCCAACAAATGTTGGTGTCATCCACATGTCGTTTCCACCATCTTGGTTTGAAAGGAAAGGAATGAAGAGCCATTTCTTCAAAATGCTCCATGTACAAGTTGGAAATAACAAGAGAGAGGGGGGAACCCATGGCTACACCATCAACTTTCTCATAGATGACATTTTGAAAGGAGAAGAAAGTGGATCTTAAGAAAAATTTGACTAAAGTAGCTAGCTCATCATTGGAATTTTTCCTCACAATTTCTAAGGCATCATATATATATGTTTATATATTTTTTTTAGTTTTATGTTTAATTGTTTTTTTTTAATTTTGTTCATTTATTTAAGCATGTAAACATATTAAATTGTTTACATGGTTTCTTTGTTTAATTTTTGTTTATGTTTATGTTTGTTTTGATGTTTTTTTATGTTTATTTTTGTTTATATGTTTATATATAAAACATATAAATATATATGTTTATGTGTTTATATTTGAATATATTTGTTTATATATATATGTATATGTTTTGTCTTTATATTTTAGTGATTTTTATTTTTATTTTTAAATTATTTTATATATATTTATTTTTCTATTTCTTATATATAGATATTTTTATAGTTAATTGTTTCTACATGCACTCACACACATATATAATTATGTATATAGTTATTTGTATTTTTTGTTTCTTCTTATTTGCTCAATTGTGCTTTCCTTGATTTTTATTGTCCTTCTAAGCCTTTTGTTGTTTTGGTTGTTTATTCCTTTCTTGTCTTTAAAGCTTATTTTAATTATTTTCTATTATTTGGTTTCTTATTATTCCCTTGTTGTCTAACTCTATGGCATGTTGTCCTTCCTTCCACCTTGACTCTTGTGCCACCCTCCCTCCTCTCTCCTTTTTATTCCTCTTGGACTGTAATTTTCATTTTATTCCTATGCTCTCTTCTATCTTGATGATGAATCACGAAGTATGATTTGAAACGTTGATGAAAATTTTTAGACACAATTGAATCAAGAAACTTGCAATAAGTGATATCTTGATAAAGCTCATGCACAAAAAAAAAAATCTTTAGTTATCATATTCTCTACATGGATGGGATCAATTAATGTCCCATTAGTAGGCTTTTCATTGACTCTTCCAGCTATGTAAAGAGGACCATTCAGTGCATGTTTGATTATGTCATGCTGTGAGAAAGCAATGTCAAGAGGCATTTTGGTTTGGTCCTTATGAGGTTGAACTTCAATGAGTCCAATCATTTTTTCATAGGATTTTCCTCATTATCTTTCATTTTTTCATCATTTGTGTCAAAATTCATCATATCATTCTTAGTTTCATTAGCTTTGACAAAGGAGGTGTTATGATTTTCCATCAAATTGGTAAAGATTTGTAAATTTTTGTTAGGAGGAGCTACAAACTTATTACCTTGATCATTAACACCACTAATTTGAATATGATTAGAATCAATGAGGTCTTGCACAATATGTTTAAGGTGCTTACAATGTTTTGTATCATGTCCATTTTGTTAGTGATAATGTAAATAGGATTTTTTTCTATAGTTTGGAGGTAAAGGTTTAGTAGGATCAAGATATATAATAGGAGGTAAGGAAATTAAGTTCTTGTTTAAGAGTTTCAACTTGGTGTTATGAAGGGTATCATGTAGACAGGTAAATTATCTATCTCTCTCCAAATGTGTATGGATTTTTCATCTTCATAGTAGCCACTAGGGTGTCAAAAAGATGAGTTGGTTGAGGTGGATGAAGTTGTAAAAATCCCTTATTTTGTTTCTTCAATAGTTAATAGTTGGTGTGATGCATGGATTTATATTTTTTAGGACAATTAGAGGGAGTTTTAAATTCATGACTACTAACTGAATTTTGTAATTGCAAAGGGTTGTACACAATTATGTGAAGGAAGGAAATTTCATCATCCCAATATTATCTTGAAGTTTATTTTTCAAATTCTCAATGTACATTCATTGAAGATGATGATCAAGAACCTTAATGTTGATTTGTGAATAAGGAAATTTATAACAAGTGATAAATTTGGTGATCTTTTCATCATCCTTTAGCTTATATATCATTAAATATGCTAGGGTAATTTTAGGACCCATGTGCACGTGGAAATGATTAAGGAAGGCATCAATAAGTTCATTAAATGAACATATTGAATTATTTAGTAAAGAACAAAACCATTCCAAGGTAGTGTCTTTCAAGGATCTAGTGAAGAGCTTAGCCAAGATTTTATCCTCAAATATGAAGTCACTACATAAGGCTATGTATGTGAAAACATGGCTAACAAGATATCCTTTCCTACCATATTTCTCAAATCCAAGAATCTCCATACCTTCTAGCATTTATGTTCTCAATATCCAAGGATGATGGGTTTGTTTTGACATATTGTGAATTTTGGCCATTTTGATTTTGATTCAATGTAGAAATTTGTTGTTGGAGGGACAAAAAACTTTGTAAGAGTTGGTTAAGGATGGGATCATTGTTTTTGTTTTGAGATGGAGGTGAAGAATGTAGAGGTGTATATGTATTCAAAGGAAAAGTGAATTGTAATTTTGTGAGAGGGGATGGAGTAGAAGATATGAGATTTGAATGCAAAAAGATAGAGGGAATTGGGTAGTGGAAATACCTAAGGTAGTGTGAACACTTCTAGTAGGCTATATGATTGAAGTAACAGTTGGATTGGTTTCTGTCAGAATAGAGGTTATGGTTATGGAATGAGGAATTAAATTTCCACCTTGACTTTGAGTATTGTTATCACCTGAAGTTGCACCCTTGTTGAACCTGATGTTCAACACATCCGTGTAACATGGGAAGACCTCTAAAGATGTGGGTTTCTTGTAAGTAGAGGTCAACCTTTGGAGAAGGCCGGCTTCCTTGTTGGGTCATCACCTAAACTACATATTTTGTAAGGAAAAGGGAGAAGGAATACATGGAAATTAAACTAACTCTATGGTGATACACTGAACTAGTAAGAACAATGAGATACTTACTTTGCACTTGAATACTGGTAACAGCCATGGGACTACACAACAAGATCTTGTAGATCACGCATACAAACAGGTTTGACATGCACATGCCTTCAAGAAGGAAAGGAAAATTTTCACAAACTAAAAGATCAGGCGCAAAATTAAGTAAACACAGTTTGCAACCTACATGATACTACTTCTGCAAAGAAAGGAACGACATGAAACAAAAGCTATAAGGAAAGATAAAATTTCACTAAGTAGCTCAATGAATCACTAAAGAATGCACAATACTTCACAAGAATCAGAAGGAAAAAGATGGATCATCAATGATAACCAAGGTAGATTTTGTATATTATGTTCCAAGTGAATTACAGAAACGTGCTAGTGTGAGAGAGGACTATAAAAGGGTCATAGACTTTAGAAGAGCATCTATCCGAACTCCAAATGAGTTCCAAATCTACATCAGTTGAGAAAGGATTTGAGGAAAAATCACTAACTCTCCAGAATGCATAATCCAAACTCCTTATGAGTTCCAAATCTACATCAGTTGAGAAAGGATTCGAGGAAAAATCACTAACTCTCCAGAATGCATAATCCAAACTCCTTACAAAGAGGCAAAAAAAATGTCTTATATACAAAAGTATGTCGGTCCCCTAGGGCTTACAAAATATAGGGCTCAAAAAGATTAGTCTTAAGATCTTTTGACTGAAATAAATGTTGCTCCCCTACGTGTCTATCCTGTGTGTGTTGGTGAAGAGTTACCTCCAGGGGTGGTCTTCCTGATCTTTCTACAACCACCGTATTTACCTTTGCTCCTGACATTGTGTCTTGCTCGAAACACCTCGGCTGAACACCTTGAATGCCCTAAGCTCACTCTGATTCGCATGGCATTCATTTGGAGCTAACATTCTTTGTTCGGGTTAGACCCCCACGACTTGCCTCAACCTGCTATGATTGGCTGGGCACATTCTATATGGGTTCCACTTTGGTCAAGAGCCCTCTCAGGCGAAAACACATCTCAACGAGACACTGGGAGTGTCTCGCTAATGCGGTTATGGTTCCTAAAACTATCAGCATAACATGAAACTGTTGGGGAGACCTTTTATCGAGCTCCAGATCAAATACCAATGTTGCCTTTGTGGTCACCAAGACAAACACTCATTGGTAAGTCATCACATCGAATGTACAGCCTCCTCTCGAAGTCTCAGTGAATTTGATATTACAAACCATATCGAAAAGAGTTTTCCAATGTCACCTCGACGCATTTTGGTCTACCGAGCCTTCATACTTTTGGTGAGATGTTCTAACTTTTCCCAGACCTCACATCGAGGTCTTTCCCTCTTGGAAAGCTTCTTTCTGCTTCACTGAGACCCACGTCAAACCCTAGCATTCTTTTTGAGCTCTTCTCATCTTTCCAAAAGATTGGCACTGATTCGGCAGGACCTTATGTTGAGCCTTGAAACTTTTGGTGAGCCCATCCTGGTATCAGCAAGACTCTTATCGAAGACAATCATATCAAGGCCCCCTCCATTCAGTCGGTGAGACCATATGTCTTCGCTAAGACCTCTTAGCGAGCCCCTTTACCTACCTCGAAGTGTCCATTTGGCGTGACCCTCATCCTTCAGCAAGACACCTTGTCGAAGGCAAAAACCTTCGCCAAGTCCTGCTTGTTGCTATAGCACCCTCGGGTCACCGAGACCTCTTATAGACTTCCCCTTTCACTGTGACTTTGGCCTATTGGCTAGACTTCATACTGAGCGCCTCCAGTCATAGCAATACCTATTTTAGTCACCGAGACACATGCCTTATCTTACCGATGAGTCCATCCATTTTCCATCGCCATGAGATTCCACTATCAGCAAGACATCATAGCGAATGCACCTTATTATCGTGAAAGACCTCAACCACTCTTGGGTTGCTGAGACATAATGCATCTCCCACTGATTAGACTACCTATCCCAAGTATGTCACTGTAGCTTCCATCCATCGGGGAGACCTCACATAGACTGCATTTGCTATACCAAAAGATTAATGCATTCTGAGTCGTCATGACAAGGTGATTGTTATGCCAACAAGGATCCTTCACAGTTGCCGAGACAATAGAAACATCCTGCAGAGACCCCTCATCGAGCCCTCTTATGCCTCTTGTCGAGCTCTGATTTTTTTTTAGGGAGACCTCCTTTAAATCACCGAGACATCATTGTGAAAGCCTCAAGTCTTGGCAAGGCCTTCCTTTTATTTTCAGTGGCTCCTTCATCCTTCGGCAAGACATACACTGAAGGAAACAACCTTAGCACTACAGATTTTGAAAAACTGTTGGGGCAGGGCCAAGATGAAAATGGAACTGGGACCGAGGGAAGAAAGCGGAGATAGATGAATCCTAGTGGAACCAGGATCGAGACCAAGTCCACCCTTGAAACTTTCTTCAAGTTTTAGGTTCGGATTCAGACCTAATCCTGCTCCTGACAAAAGCAAGGGAGAAAGGAAAAAGAAGGAAAACATAAGGGGAAACCAAGGAGGAAGGGACCACCTACGATCCCAAGCCACGAAGAAAAGGAAAGAAGAAAGAGCGGGGGCAGGGCTAGAACCAGAACTAAACCAGGAACCAGAACTTTTGGAAAAGTTCCAAGTTTGGGAACTTTCGGCCCGCTCCTCGGCCTGGGAAAAGAAAGAAGGTGCACAAAGGAAGAAAGGTGGGATCAGAACTAAAACTGATCCCAAGAAACACACAGTGGGGGTGGGGGCAGAAACAAACCCGAAACTGAAACTTTCATCAAGTTTCAAGTTAGGATCCCAACCCAAACCCACCTCCGACAAAGATAGCAAAGAGGGAAAGAGAAGGCAAAACACAAAAAGGAAAAACCCACCCCTGAACAAAAGACATGCATGCTGGGCTCAACCCTTCTGGGAGCCACATTTAATCCACGTGCCGAATTAAGACATCATTTTCCCCCTCATTTGATTGAACCCGTAGGTGAAAAATGGGTAACATTTCTGGTGACCTTTGTTGGATGTTTGTCTGCTAAACATGAAGACCAGTAGCCTAGGCCTATCCATTGGGCATGGAGTCATTAGGACAACTGAAGAAAGATGAAGAGTAGCTTGGTACATGGCTATAACTCATCTTGAGGCTCACCAAAACACTTGGAAACTTATTGAAAACAAGAAAAGCCAAAATAAACTATTTTTTGTGCTGGAACAACACTTAGGGAAAGTAAATAGCAACTAAACCTACCCTACACTAACCAATGAGAAATTGGTTAAACAAAACCATTTACAGGATGATTGAAATAGCTGCCTTTGCTTCTCAATATGCAATGGCTCTCAAGCTTAATGGCAGCTAAATAGAGATGGTATACTAAAAAATGTTTAAAATTACAATGCACTGCTGCATGAAAGAGGGTAACAAGTTCACTTACCTCCTTAGACTGATCATATGCATTTGTATTCAAAGGAGGATAAGTAAATTGAACACACTCTTTGTCAACTGCAAGTACATCCTTTATGCCACTTTCAGCTATGGCTCCATGTGTGAATTCTTGATTAACCATTGGCACTTTATGGAACTCCATCTGGGATAAATCCCTGATCGGACAACCCCTTGTAAAGACAAAAATTGAGCTCTCCTTATTGGTTTCTTGCTCATGAACTGCCATCTGAACACCTATTTCTTTAATAGAGAACAAAGAGATAGCTTCCTCCATCACATCTCCAATCAATTGATCAACCTTAGGCTCTTTTATAGACCAGAATGGAAGCTACTCATAATTCTCATCATCACTGGAAGAGTTACATTCTAATTCAGGCTTGTTTTCCTCAATAAAGGGGGGCAACAATTCAAGCAATGATGTAGCCTCAAGCTCCTCTATACAATGAAATGGAAGTTCCTCCAACCAGTTATGACTTTGCAAATCAGGCTCATTAGGCTCCTCTTGCTGTTTCAGCATTTGTCCAAGCTTTTGCTCTAGATCATCATGGCTATCAACCTTTTCTGAATCTTTGCTATCCAATGTTGAACAAAACTGTTCAATTATATTAGTGTACACTTCATATAACTGAGCATCAACTTTCTCAAGAACATCATGCTCAAAAGTATCAAGTCTAGTTGTACATTGCTCCTCTTCAACCTCATGTTGCTGACTTATGACTAGATTTATGCTCTCCTCATCACACTCAATGAAACATGGAAGCTCAACAAATGAAGCTATGGGCTTATGACCTACATCACCTCTCTTAGCCTCTTCATGCTATTGTCTTGCCTCTTGAACCTGCAGTTGCTTGATGTCCTCTTGCTGCACTATCTTTTGTTGCTACAATTGATAATACTTTATAGCTAAATGCAAGGGATTTACCTCTTTAATCTTCTCCCAAAGGAGTAAGCTGTCAGGATCAATGGGCTGCTCTTCCTCTGCTTTCTTTTCGATAGAGGATTCATTCTATTCAAAGCCTAGGATGTTGAATCTCGTGTAGTGAAGTCCTTCTTCAAAGAAAGGATTTGAAAAGGAAGCAGCTGATTGGGGCATTTGAGAAGGTTGCTCTCCAGGAGAGTTAGATTGACTTTGTTCAAAATTTTGTACTAAATAGGACCCTCTTTGTTTCCTAATCTCCTGCTAATGAATATAAGCTTGATAAGCAAGCTCCTCCTATTGTGCATTATACTCATTTTTCTTTTCTATGTCTAATATCCACCTTTGAAACTGCAGCAGCATCTCCTTGACGCTACCCAACTCGGTATCTGCATTGTCAAAATTTTGGGGTTGACTCAAGGGGCTACAAGGCTGACTCAAAGTGGAATTAAAATACTGCAAGGGGAGTTGAGTAGGGGTGGTAGGGTGGTAAAAATGTTGAGCATGCTGATAGGTTGTTGTTGCATGGTTGTTTGGGATTAAACCAACAACATGATGGGCCTGATATGATTGATAGGATGATTAGTTGACAGAATTTTCATGAAACTGAGGTGGGTATACATGTTGACTATAAAATTTTATCATCTCTACTCATATAAATGTTGGGAAGCAGAAAATTAAGTTTGTCATTGAAACATACCAGCACTGAACTTGTTGAAACTAGTAGATTTGCTTAGAGTCACCAGGTGTTGTTCAAGTTGCCTCCAAACGCTAAATGATACTAAGGTAGACACCAAATCCCTCAGTATGCTAAGTTTCCCAATGATGCACTGGTACACTGAGTCACCATAATATGCTGATATTAACCTCAGAAATGCCTGAATCTTACTGGTTGCATATCAAAACCAATAATATATATGAAAATTCTCAAACTGTCTGCTCGACAGGTCCCACCAGGCGTGCCAAAAACTGTTATCACTTGAAGTTGCACCCTTACTGAACCTAATGTTCAACACCTCCATGTAACATGGGAAGACCTCTAAAGATGTGGGTTTCTTGTAAGCAGAGCTCAACCTCTGGAGAAGGCCGACTTCCTTGTTGGGTCATCACCTAAACTACAGATTTTGTAAGGAAAAGGGAGATGGAATACATAGAAATTAAACTAACTCTATGGTGATACACATAACTAGTAAGAACAATGAGATACATAATTTGCACTTAAATACTAGCGATAGCCATGGGACTGCACAACAAGATTCTGTAGATCACGCATACAAATAGGTTTGACATGCACATGCCTTCAAGAAGGAAAGGAAAATTTTCACAAACTAGAAGATCAGGCACAAAATTAAGTAAACACACTTTGCAACCTACATGATACTACTTTTGCAAATAAAGGCACGACATGAAACAAAAGCTATAAGGAAAGAGAAAATTTCACTAAGTAGCTCAATGAATCATGAAAGAATGCACAATACTTCACAAGAATCATAAGGCAAAAGATGGACCATCAATGGTAACCAAGACATATTTTGTATATTATATTCCAAGTGAATTATAGAAACGTGCTAGTCTAAGAGAGGACTGCAAAAGGGTCATAGACTTCAAAAGAGCATCTATCCAAACTACAAATGAGTTCCAAATCTACATCAGTTGAGAAAGGATTTGAGGAAAAATCACTAACTCTCCAAAATGCATAATCTGAACTCCTTATGAGTTCCAAATCTACATCAGTTGAGAAAGGATTTGAGGAAAAATCACTAACTCTCTAGAATGCATAATCTGAACTCCTTACAAAGAGGCAAAAAAAATGTCTTATATACAAAAGTATGTCGGTCTGCTAGGGCTTACAAAATATCGGGCTAAAAAAAAATAGCCTTAAGATCTTTTGACTGAAATAAATGCTACACCCCCACGTGTCTATCACGTGTGTGTCGATGAAGAGTTACCTCCAGGGGTGGTCTTCTTGATCTTTCTGCAACCACCATATTTACTTATGCTCTTGACATCGTGTCTTGCTCGAAAGACCTCGGCTGAGTGCCTTGAATGCCCTAAGCTCACTCTGATTCACGTGGCATTCATCTAGAGCTAACATTCTTCATTTGGGTCAGACTGCCACGACTTGCCTTAGCTTTCTATGATTGGCTTGGCACATTATACATGGGTTCCACTTTGGTCAAGAGCCCTCTTAGGTGAAAATGCATCTCGGCGAGACACCGGGAGTGTCTCGCCAATGTGGTTATGCTTCCTAAAATTATTGGCATAACATGAAACTATTGGGGAGACCTTTTATTGAGCTCCAGATCAAATACCGATGTTGTCTCTATGGTCGCCAAGACAAGTGCTCATCGGCAAGTCATCACACCAAATGTACAGCCTCCTCTCGAAGTCTCCGCAAATTTGATATTACAAACCATATTGGCAAGAGTCTATTGATGTCACCCCGATGCATTTTGTTCTACTGAGCCCTTCATACTTTCGGCGAGACATTCTGACTTCGCCTAGACCTTATGTTGAGCCTTGAAACTTTTGGTGAGCCCATCCTAGTATTAGCAAGACTCCTGCCAAAGAAAATCATATTGAGGCCCCCTCCATTTAGTCGGCGAGACCGTATGTCTTCGCTAAGACCACTTAGTGAGCCCCTTTACCTACTTCGAAGTGTCCAGTTAGCATGACCCTCATCCTTCAACAAGACATCTTACCAAAGGTAAAAACCTTTGCCGAGCCCCACTTGTCGCTATAGCACCCCTGGGTCATCGAGACCTCTTATAGATTTCCCCTTTTCACTGGGACTTTGGCCTGTCGGCTAGACTTCATACCAAGCACCTCCAATCATAGTGATACATGTTTCAGTCACTGAGACACATGCCTTATCTTGCCAACAAGTCCATCTGTTTTCCATCACCGTGAGATTCCACTATCGGCAAGACATCATACTGAATGCATCCTGTTATCCCAAAATACCTCAACCACTCTCAGGTCGTTGAGACATAATGCATCTCCCACCAATGAGACTACCTATCCCAAGTATGTCGCTATAGCTTCCATCCATTGGGGAGACCTCACATAGACTGCATTTGCTATACCAAAAGCTTAATGCATTCTGAGTCATCGTGACAAGGTGATTGTTATGCTAACAAGGATCCTTCACAGTCATCGAGACAATAGAAACATCCTGCTGAGACCTATCGTCGAGCCCTCTTATGCCTCTTGTCAGGCTCTGATTTTGTTTTGGGGAGACCCCCTTTAAATCATCAAGACATCATTGTGAAAGCCTCAAGTCTTGGCGAGGCCTTACTTTTATTTTCAGTGGCTCCTTCATCCTTCGACAAGACATATGCCGAAGGCAACAACCTTAGCACTACGGATTTTCAAAAATTGGTGGGGTGGGGCCAAGAAGAAAATGGAACCAGGACCGAGGGTAGATAGCAGAGACAGATGAATCCCGGTGGAACTGGGATCAGGACCAAGTCCACCGCTGAAACTTTCTTCAAGTTTCAAGTTCAGATTCGGACTCGATCCCACTCCTAACAAAAATGAGGGAGAAAGGAAAAAGAAGAAAAACATAAGGGGAAACCAAGGAGGAAGGGACCACCTACGATCCCAAGCCACGAAGAAAAGGAAAGAAGAAAGAGCGGGGGCGGGGCCAGAACCGGAACTAAACTAGGAACTAAAACTTTTGGAAAAGTTCCAAGTTTGGGTTCCGTCCTGCTCCCGAGCCTAGGAAAAGAAAGAAGGTGCACAAAGGAAGAAAGGCTGGATTAGAACTAAAACCAATACCAGGAAACACACAGCGAGGTTAGGGGCAGAAGAAACCCAAAACTGAAACTTTCATCAAGTTTCAAGTTAGGATCCCGACCTGAACCCACCTCTAACAAAGATAGGAAAGAGGGAAAGACAAGGAAAAACACAAAAAAGAAAAACCCACCCCCAAATAGAAGACATGCATGCTAGGCTCAACCCTTTTGGGAGCCACATTTAATCCACATGCCGAATTAAGACATCATTTTCCCCTGCATCTGATTGAACCCATAGGTGAAAAATGGGTAAAAGCTTGGGCACAACTAGTCATTATATGGACATGGTTCATAATGATATGATTTAAGCTGCACACAACATCTATTCCTATTTCATTATGATGCTCAAAAGTAAGGTTCACCAAAATGAAACAATAAAAAAATAATTTAGGGGAAATGTGGGGTTCCCCAAATTTTGAATGTAGACCTATTTTCTTTATTTCATTAGGAAATGAGATCCCTGCAAAGAATTGACTAAAAAACCTTAGGTGAATCAACTCAATGTGAAAATATATTGGTTTCCTTATGCTTTGGGATGGAGTACAAGGCTGAACAACACTTTTGGGAGAAAAAATAAAAATATAAAATCAACCTAATTATTCCAATTCAAACTTGCAATAATAATATAAAGTTCAATATTAATAGAAACACAAAACTTCCCATAGATCTGAGAAGGGAAAAATTATGCTTACCAGTCACCAAAAGGTAGTTTCAGAAGGTTTTTTGAGACTCATTCGGCCATGGGCCAATGGGTCTTTTGTCATGGTTTTCAACAATATTTTGGGAGCCTCTAGTACTAATTTGTAGCTTCTAATTTGTCTAGGTTTTAGTGTTAAAAAGTAAAAAATCAGATCTATAGCTGAGATTCTATGATTTGAACACATCTTTGAAAACTTTTTGCAACTTTGAAAACTTTTCTAATCTTCCACTTCAAAAGATATTCAATCCTTCTTCAACCTAAATCTACAACACAAAAACAAGAGGGAAAAAAATTTAGTTCTTGGTGAATGGGGTTTTCCTTGGTCAAACCCCATTTGGGTAATTAAACCTTGAATTAAAATAAAAAAAGAAAGAAGGAATAATGAATGAACAAGATACATTACCAATCAAAAAACCATTGGATAAACCTTTGAATGGAGTTCTACAACTTGCAAGAAATGGATTCAATGGATGTGGATCTTGATGCTTGAGATAATTCTTTGAATGCTTGCACTTGATCTTGAAACTTACATCACAATGTTAGCTCCAAAAACATGCATGATGCAAGAATAATTTGACATGATAATTGGATCTTGAATGCTACAATAAATATTTGATAATTTCCCTTGAATTCTCTTAATAATCAACTTTGTATTAGGAATTCTTGTAAAAACTCTAGGTGAAACTTAATGAAATAACCTTGTATTTATAGGTACATGCATTCTTAATTTCCCAAAATTAAAATATCACAAGTTGACATTCAAATATAGATTTGAGGAACTTAAAGTAATTCCAAAAAAATATTTTAAATTTAGGTTCAAAGGCCTAAGGAGAACCCATTTCCCCATCCCAAGTTCCTATTCTTGGAACACACATTGCTCAAGGTAAATTATTATGTATTGGCATTAATTATTATTAGGTTTCCCCTTTAGAAAATATAATTTATTATGCTTGTAGGTGAATAAAAGGGGACATTAAGACACAATTAAGTCCAATTTAATAAGGAGGGCCCAAAAAAATTGTGAAAATGTAAAGGGATACATTTTTCTATACTAAAGGTTGATGAGGTTAGACAACATCTTGTCTAACTAAATGCAAAACCTTTTAAGTATTTAGAGGTTACCTAATTCTTTGGTAAACCTCTAGAGGCTTAAAAGTTGCACATTCAATTAGATGAGATGTTGTTTGACCTCATCAACCTAAGTACACTTAATTATAGTGAATATATAAATTATTACTCTAACAAGAGCAACCAAATTCCTAGTCACCAAATAGGAGAATATGTGTGCACTTTAAAAAAGATTGTGTATTAATGCATGAGTATTGATCACATTCTTTTCCAATTTGGAAGCTATTGTACCATTGTAGCTACTATACCATTGTGCATCATGACATGTAATAGTAGCATTTGTACAACACTTAAAAATAAATTTGTCACTGTAATTCAATCCCATGGCATCCAAATAAGGTATTTTCGTTAGAGGGTGATATTAGAAGACCAATCATCAAGAAAAAAATCCCAAGGAAGTGGAGGGTTAAGAAATTTGGGACATGAAAAATTTCACCTTCTCATGTTTCCATATTGGTGATAAATACTCCATGAATAAGGATAGATAACTAAATAGTCTAGAATAACTAATTTGATAGGTTCCCCTCTCTATTTACAAGATTTATCATTCCTAGCCTTACTATCTACAATATTTCATTTTGACCTATTCACTTTTGTTTGAATGGGAGTGTTGTGCCCTTAGCACACACGCCCTGTTTCGAACAGGGACCCTCTTTTTCTTTCGACTTGCCAGGTCATTTTTTTGTTGCCGCCACATTTTGGGTGCCCATTTTATTTTGGTGTCTTAGATGGTCAATGTTGCTTCAAAGTCTCACCTTAAGTTGACCGTACCTTCCCCTTTTAATTTTGTCAAGTTTTGGTGCTTCAGGGAGTCTCTTTGGTAGTTTTCCCTTGCCAATGGCCCCGAGCCTAGTCGTTCGGGTTTCCCTTGCCAGGTTTTCTCATTGCACCTGTCATCCCCAACAGTGATTGGGTCATGTCCTCCTGGCCCCCAGGGTCTGGACCCTCATTTTTCATCTGCTAAAATCCATGTAAATCTTGACGGCTACCAAACCCTCCGGGCCCGGGACTCCGGAGTTCTGCTCCTGGGGTTCCATGAGTATTTCGTCGTTCCTCACAGTGAACCTTTGGTGGAGTTTTTATTTTTGGGCCTCGACATCCCCTTTGCTATTGATGAATCTCTAGGAGGAACTTATCAAATGGCTACCATCCTACACCTTCCTGGTCTTAGGACCCCAGATCTCCCTCTATTGTCGGTGGATTCAAAATCACCAACTTCCTTGCTCGCCGTACTTGCATTTAGTGAGGCCATTAATGGCAATCAGGGTATAAAAAGAAGGTTCATTCCTATCATTTTCACTTGACAGAGCTGCAGAGAGTGATCAGAGCCTGCTAGAGGAGCCCACTATCTTTGAGACCTTCACGCTCATCACTCTCATCATTATCTCATCGATCGTAAGTGGATCCCACACCTCCCTGATCAAGTGTTCGAGGTAGGTTCTCCATTCACCCTCCCAAGCATTTTTTTTGTGATTTCTAAGGATTTAAATGAATAACAACCATCAAAATGGCATGCAAATGATAAAATACAACACCATGAACGAAACCCATGCCTTCAAAAATTGAGAAAACTAACATAATGCCCTCATGCCTAGTTCGTAGCTTTACCTCTGTGTGGCCATTCTTTGTAGGAGCATTCATGACCCTCGGGCCCAGACACTCCCTTTGCTAGAGGAGATCAAGAAAAACAACAAGATTTCGAATCAACTTTGGGGTCTCTCAGGTGTGGGTATCTGAGATTCTGCACCTGGGATTCTGCCCCTCATTCCCTATCGACGAGACCTTCCTGATTTGGAAAGACCTCACCACGAGCTCCTTAAGTCTTCCCGATGCCTCAACTATTGGCGAGACCTCCTAGCTATCGTCAAGACTTCCTAGCGAAACCTTTTGTCTTGGTGAGCCCGGCTCCCATGTCGAGGTAACTTCACAGGAACAACAAGAGGTTACGCCGACGAGCCTCTTTGTCGGTGAGACATTATGTGTTCACTAGGACCTTTCTCCAACCTAGAAGACTTATAACAAAGACTCCTCTTGTCAGCAGGACCCACCGTGTTTGCTAAGACTTCACGGCGACATCACTTTCCTCTTGGCGAATACCTGACATGCTTCCTACCTTCGAGCTTTGAACCTCCATTCGCCGTTGAGATCTAACTTGAACAAGGGACACCCTCATTCCTGCCAGGCTCCACCATTAGGGAGTCCTTCCATCATTTTCTATTTCGAAGGGAAAATATCGCCCACCCTTCCAAGCTCTGGCCTCTGCCCTTCTGACCATCGCAGGACTGAAAATGGAATCAAACGGTGAATGCTCGTGTTGGGTCTAGTCCTGCTCTTGGCCATCGGCAAGACTTAGGGAGCTCGCCAAGACCTTACCCTACCTCTATGACCTTTCACTGACTTCTCTTCCCCTGTTGCGATAGTCAGTGAGACCTGAGGCATTCTCTGTGACTTCACATAGAAGATCAAACTCCTACCGACTTGCTTTGTCGGTGAGACATAAAGTTGTCACTGAGACCTTTCTCTGAGGCAGACGTTCACAATGATTGAAAACTGAAAACAAGTGGTGGCTTCCTCCACTAACAGGCTTGAGGCTCTAGATTTCCATCTGGCGATTGTCATCCTAGACGATGAATGCACCACAGCATCCAGGCCCTCTGGTCCCAATTACTTCAAATGTTATCTCCTGACCACCCTACAACCCACCGGACCCCATACCCCAGAGTTTCACCTCTGGAATTTGGTTTATGATCTGCTATTCCCAAACAACCATCTCCTGACAGTTGTCCGACTTGGTACCTCCAGATTCTCCAGGATCAATCCAGATGAGCCCAATCTGAAATTTGATCTTGACCCACATGATTAATCTTGGTCTTCTTCATTATGAACCTTTCAAATTATCAAAATTTGATTGGAAAAAATCTCCTGGAGCCCTACGCCCCATTTGCCTTTTTGAAATGATATTCTTGCCAGGGAAGTCTGGCCCTTTGGGCTTAAACCATCCAAGTGCCCTTAATAAAAGATGAGTGACATCAAGAGATAAATTTCATGTTATGCTTGATAAAATATTTAAAATGGATTTCATCTTTGGGATTTTGACTAACGTGAATTCTTTCGTGATCAATTACGCTGACTACTTTTCTTATAGAATATATCGAATTGGGTGCAGGACCTTTAGGGGCACCTGTCGAGAAGGACAAAGGGAAGAAGTCAGGCAAGACTCCTCGATGGAAGGAGCACAAAGAACAAATGAAATACTAGTTTCAGGGTGAGCCCCTGCACTTGAAGGTCACCATAGATTGGAAGGAGATCACCAATACTAACATCGGCCACGTCAATATTGAAGAATTCACACAAAGAGTCAGGGTCAATCCAACGACCAAGAATGCAAGATTGATAAGGAAAAGCAGAATAGCAAAGACTGTTGGATTCCCTCCATCCCTCATGGCCCTCAAGTTGGTCATGGCTTGTCAGGAGGCATATCAACCTGACACAAGGACAATCATTGATAGAGAGGGCAACGTCCTCACTGACATGTTAGTTGAAGGGATCACGAATACTTTCCATATCCCCACTTTCCAAGAGATGGAAGTCCCCACCATAGAAGAATGTTAGGCAGTATGGGACGATAATCTAACAGGTTGTAAGAGGTCAATAAATTAGCTTTGGCTTAAGGAAAGGTGGGGTAGTGTTGTGAAGGTTCCACATGAACTCTTCCACAGTAACTTCCACGAGGATTACCATGACTTGGTCATGATGGTAAGAAGGGTTATGGGTCTTCTTGTAGAAATTTTTTTCCAGGAATGGATGATGTACTTCATTAAGCAAATTCTTTGAGGGAATGAGGATGTCACCACAAAGACTTCATTTTACTGGGGAGGAATAATTAGTAGCTGCTTTCATGAGAAGTTCCTCAACGTGAAGAAAAGCTCCAAATTCTATACATCATACCTCGTGTACTCCTTGGCAGACCAGAGACAATACAACGGGTTATTTGTGGCACCTGATCGGAAGCAGGGTCGAAAACTCAAGGTCTATGATAGATACCTACAACTCCAATACAAAAACTTCAAGAGGGAGTATTGCAGAGTGAATGATGCCTTCATTGGCCATATTGTTTGAATGATTTCCAGGGATTTTGAGAGGAGGGTCTCCCATAGTGCTAGGGAATTTTTGAAGTAGTATGCCTTCCTCTTCATTTAGTACCTGAAGTTCTCATGCCTAGGGCTTCACTGAAAGGCCAAATAGGTTGCCTTGATACCCCGATGACCGAATCATCTTATTGGAGCTTTCTCGGCAATTCCCACACATACAGGCAATCTTTAGTAGAAAACACATAGCAGGAATCTCCTATCCCATGACTCTTGGCCAAGGCATGTATCGATTGCAAACTTCCCAGTGTGCTGGTAACTCTGAGAAAGAACTAAAAGATTACCATTTCTACCTACACACTGCTCACCCACGGATAGACACGTATGGTCACATCAGAAAAGTGCTAGGGCCGGGATTCGCTCATCTCCACACATTGAATACTTTTGTGGAGATTTCCAGGATGATAAAGAGGTATGTGCAAGGCACTATATGCGAATGATTGCATAATTTGTAAGGAAGGTGCAGCCATTCCCCATACCAGACTAGGTCAAAGAGGATGAGGCCACCATAGTGCACCCCAAGTACCCTGCAGTCACCAATCTGCCAATACCAACAATAGACTAGGATGAGGAAGAGGTCAATGACCTTGACACTATAACCTAGCCAATCTTGGCTTGTACTAAGTAGTGGTTTGATGGATGGATAGCCCAATTTAAATAGCAAGAGGTGATTTTGACTTATGAACGGCTCAAAAGTGAGCCAAGTTCCAAAGAAGATGCCACTGCCACCACTTCAATTGGCAGGACATCCAAGTCCCCTCCGGTCACCAGATCCAAGAAGAGAAAAGAGATAGAAATAGGGCAGTCTCCTGGCCCCAAGGTCTATACAAGGAAGGATTTGGTGGACTCACCCTCCAAGAGACTAAAGCAAATAGAAGGCACCACAAAGCAGCCATTAGTTCAGGAAGAGGAAGCCAAAGAGACTAACCAAATCAAACCTATCCTAGCCCTCCCTATTTTGGTTCCCCCACCTACCTCTCTAGCTATGATTGCCTCATCCCCACCAGCAGTGGACATCTTCGTCCATCTTGCCCCTTCACCCCGACTGAGTCTGTGATTGTAATTGACTCCTCCTCTACCATGACTACTCCCCCTTCCTCTATTGCCATGTCACCAACCACATTGCTCCCTCTTGCAACTGTAATAGCACCTATTCCGACTTCTGCCATGCCTGAGGATCTCTCAAGACATATACAAAACCTTCCCCCTAAGCTCTCCCAGATCCTAATGGATCCCACTCTTCAAGTATCCCTTGCACAAGTCCTCGCTACTACTTAGCCTTCACAACCATCGAGAGGGCCACCAGCTATGGAAGCCATGATGCTAATCTCCAAGGAGTGGGAAGAACGAGAGTGGGAAGCCTCGTGGCCCTTTGACAAGGAAGCCGATGAATACCATGAACACCCGGAGTATGAACACCAAACTATTGACAGATGACTTATGAGGAAGAAGGAAGTGGTTCCTCGGAGAGTGGGGATAAGGAAGATAACACTGGTGGCAAGGTAATTATGCAAGCCTTTGACGATGATCTTGAAGAAGAATTGGCCCAGTAGCCAAAGGACACCACCAAAACAGAGGCAGAAATATTACCCCTTGAGAAAGAAGAACAACAACAAGAAGACAAAACTGAGGGAGAATCCCAAGGTGGCAAGGGCCTCAAGATCGAGCAATTCAAAGAACATGCATACAAGGTTGGACAAGTTAAAGGAAAGAAAGGGGAGGAAGCGGAAAAGAAAGAAAGCCCCTTACAACAATCATTGGCCAGGCCTCCTATTAAGTGCATTGTGTTTATCCAAGACTCTGATAAAGAAGAAGGAGATGCTGCTAAGGAGAAATGAAAGTCCTCAGAAGATAAAGAAATAGAGGATTTGACTGAGAAAGGCGAGGGTGGCCATGACTCACTTAGGGGAAAATCTGTCGTACTAGAATGGTTGGAAAATCAGCTCAAAAGGAAAACTCCTGTACTAAAAGACCCAAGGGAAAAACTAGAAGCCATCTTAGCCTGAGCTCAGATCACAACAAAGAAGGAAAAAAAGCCTAAGATCTGATCCAAGGTAACGATGGATGCTTCTGGGTCTTGAGCTGTGCAAGTAGCCATGCCTGTGATAGGTTAGGAAGGGATAACTTACAACATCTCCACCATGGATCTAGGGACCACCACTAGAGAACAAAAGGTAGAGCATCTTGAGGAGTCAGTGGCCACGGTGGTACATTTGATAAGGCAGGACAAAATTTCAAAGGATGAGCTCAAGGCACAAGTGGTTGCTTTAACAGATTACTTCCAGTAGTGGTCATCAATGGATGACCTACCTACCATGTCCATGACTGCACCCTAGCTACTGTCCAAAGAAAAAATCAAAAAGATGGAGAGAAGAAATAACTTGGAAAAGACTACAGAGGACTGGTTTCGACAAGTCTTATATGTCAGAAACATGGGAATTGGCTAGGCTATTCAGACAGCCAACAAGTTCTTGGACTTGCAGCAATCTTTAGAGGGCATGAGGAATCTATGCACCGACTTCCCTACAACCTATGACTCCACCTTCCCAAGGATAGAGGCTATCCTTCAATTGCTAGAAGCCACGTGGAAAAAGGAGCTTGCATTTAAGAAAATGATCACTGGCTGATGGATGTATGGCGGCGAGAATTTGACAACTAGAAAAAAAGGTTGGAACAAATAATGAGCAAAGTGGATCCGGATATCAAATGGGTCAAATAAATCAGAGTAGAATGTGCCCGGTACCTCAAGCTGATGACAAAATATGGTATGTCCACAGTACAAATGGATCTAGAAAAGGTGAAGCCCTACTTCCAAAAGAAGATGGAGGATGGGATGTCTAGTGAAATCACGGTGGAATTCATGAGTTTTGCTACCCGTACCTTCGATGAATCAGAGCTATTCAGGGACCAAGGCACAAAGTATGATGAGGATTGGAAGAGGCTTGAAGATAATGCAAAAGAATGGAGCTACCAAGTGTTGCGATATGAAATCGCTGAAATAGACAAACTCCAACCAATCATCCTAAAGTTCATTGAGTACACAACATCGAGAAGGCAAGAAGGAAGCCCTATCAAGAATGAAGAACTCCCTAAAGAGTAGCTACAGTAAAACAACAATTAGCTAAAAGACGAAGTGCTACAATGCCGTCACTAGAAGACAAAGTAGGAAAAGGACAAAATGTAATTTTAAATTGTGATATATTGGGGGTTGGTGAAACCCTATTTTGTAATGAATCTTGGCCACACAATAAAATTTAATCTTAGCCATTCATTTGACTTTTGGAGCACTATAAATAGGGGTTTCCTCTCATTTGTAAAGAGAGTTGAGTTGTTGTAAAGACATGCTGCAGAAATTTATAGGGAAAAGACATTGACTTGGTGCATTTTCTAAGTTTCTCACATGTTACTTGATTCAATCTCCATTTTTAAATGTTTAACTTAGGTTTTATTAGTGTTCTAGTTAACTATTTTCTTGCTTTGGTAGATTTTAGGAATGCTATCCTATGATCATGAAAATTCTTGCTGTGTTGATAACTTGTTAGTCCATACTTTTTGTTGTTTACTGATGGTAGATAGCTGTGTAAAGTTAGTCTAGGCTTGAATTCAAAGCTTCTCCAAAAATTTTATCTTTGTTCATGCATGTACATGGTGAATGAAAGGAAAAACATTTGCAGACCTTATAAGATAGCACAAGTTCCACGATACTGTGAGATTTTTGGGTAAGTGGAATATTGTTTTAGGAAGCTGTCCATTGTAGGAACTCCATCATCACTGTTCACAATTAGTTGCAAATCTAGGAACTTCCTCTCTTCCCTACCCCCTTTTTATTTTATTTAATGAGTGACCTATGCTAAGGTTCATTGCACATTGTAAATCCAAATCTAATGGAAAAATGGAGTTCAAGACTATTGTTTGAACCTACAACAAACACACAGTAACTTGTCCATCTTAGGAACCCCATTTGTAGATCCAACTTCCCTTGCTTTGTGATCTATCCGTAAAGCCGCCTTATGATTCTAGCAAATCACATCAAACAATTGAGATATTCCAATCACTGTCAAGACCTGACATTAGATACCTTAGGATAGTGTTCTTCAATTTGATTGTGGAATATTGTCTTTCAAGAGAGGTAGTGCACCTATGCACTGCTTGTGTTGAGAGGTGCATAAAAAACACATCAACAGGAAGTAACATATATTTTGTTGAAATTATTCCAGTCTCTTCAATTATTCGTTAGATTTTATCTATTTTCAATTTTTTTGCAAATAATCTATAAACCCATACATGAATTTTGTATTATTTACTTAGAGTAAATACTAGTTTTCAATAGAATATATGAGTTCCTCAAACACCTATAAAATATCCAAGAAAAATAATGGGAGGACAAGTTGATCCTAAAATGTGAGAAATGAAAAATTTGCATAGTGATAATTCATATATATTTAACATATGGTACAAAATAGAGTGGTATTGGTAGATCCAACAAAGGTGAAGGTCATACTAAAATTTCCTATGATAACAAATACCATTGAAACAATGAGCATCATTGGGGTGACCCAATGAAAAAATGGGAAAAGTGGGACATCCCAAAATAGGGTATCCTAGGTCCTTCACACAAATAACTAAGACATTAAGGATGCCCCTCTTCCCACAATTTCATTAAACCTAAGAGATTGCAAGGTGTAGAGATTGATTATCAAGCCTAAGGTGATCCAATCAAACCTAAATATCTAAGCTTCTTAGGATAGTATGATTTGAACCTAAATGGAAATGATTTGATACAACTATACCTAATGAACAATATGACCTAGATGATAAAATGAAAGATCACAAAGCTACATGAATCAATTTGATAGTTTGTAAATAGATTTGAGAAGGTTCTAGATGCATGTACCTAGTATTAAAATTTCGTTCTCAGTACTGTTGGAGGACATGTTCACCCTAGTGTGAATGGTTCCTTTGAAGGGTGTCTAGGAAAATATTTGATAGTCCTCTAATGCTAGATCTTGGCTTTAGTTTGAAATAGGTCCCACAATTGGAAACTAAAAAATAAGATCAATATTTAAGTTTTTGTGGCTTGAAAACAATGGTGACAACTTATGCAAAGTTTCAAAATTTATTTTTGAGATCCTTTTAGTCATTCTCTTACTTGTAAATCTACACATACAAAGAGAAGAAAAATATTTATTGTTGAATGGGGGTTTTCCTTAGTCAAACCCCATGTTTTGTAATTAAACCTTGATAGAATGATAATGACCATTGATAAATGGAAGGAATGATGAATTAACATTATCTTTATACAATTCACAAAACCTTTATTGGCTTCCCTTAAAAGATTGAAGTAAAACACATCACTCCAAAGAATCAGATCTTGATTTTCTTGATTTGTTGGATACTTGAGTTCTTGGTTGGTTTAGGATCAATAATGCATATTAGCCTTTATAAGGTGACATTAACACTCATAAGCTTGAACATGATGATAGTATCTTGCATGTTGCAACAAATTATTAATAAATCTGCTCTTGAATGCTCTTGACGATGATATTTTCTCATAAGATTTCTCTCATAAAGTTTGTTCAAGTAGATTTGAATTGATAAAAATATTATATATTTATAGGTGTTTATCAAATTTCCCAAAAAATATATTCCAAAAGACAATAATTTTATATAAAATTTGAATCATTAAAATACCCCCATAAACATATTAAAATTTTGGATCTAGGACTTAAGGAGGTGGGTCCTTACAAAAAATTTAGGGACACATTCATTTCAGGGTGATTAAAATATTGTTACATTAATTAAATATATGATTCCCTTTTAGAAAATGAGAAAAACAAGGATTTGGAATTCATAATTTAACAAATTAATAGATTAAATCCAAATAATTAAGGAACCCAAACATAGTGTGAAATTTTAAAGGTATACAATTTCCTACACTATATTTAGCCCCCAATTTAGTGAGAGTATGAGCCCATGCTTAAACTCACACGAGAAAGTAGGAAAATATGTGTCAATAGGTCCAAGTGTACAAATGATGGAAACATAGGATGACAAAGATAAAGGAGGTGGCCAAGCCCCAAGAATGGAAGATGAATGGAAGATGCCATGGAAAACCAATATTGGATAAAGGGACACACAAGGTGTGTAAGATACATGTCACAAAACAAGATACACAAGCATGCAATGTTAAAGACAATGCAAAAAGGAAAAAAGGGGAAAAGGATGGACTAGACATGGTTGTACAATTGTCCATAAAAAATGTTCATAAGTGAAAACCCATTATCCACTATACAAAAAAATTATATACTCACGTGCTAGTTGTAATGCCCCACCATGTAACCCTAGAGAATGACACAAACACAACAAAAGAGTAATATATATTTTTTTAAAGTGTAATTATAACAAGTGAACTACACTTAACACATATATCCTCTAAGATATGTGACAACGCTTACATTCGAATCCCATAACTTACATAAGTAAACTAACCATAACATTTAAACTCATAAAATAAATAGCATACATCTAAAGAATTAACTCATCACATAAGATACAAAGTACATTAATGAATCATTTAAAGATTACATTCATTCCATAATGTAGTTACAAAGCTCATTTCCGAAATGAGGAAGATCATACAATAATGTTACAATTACAATGATACAAGAATCCTCCTCGAATACAAATGAGAAGTAGTCCATATACTAATATGCATTGATACAAAAGAATATAAGAGATAGAAAAAAGCAATAGGTACACATGAGCTCTCCAATCTAGAAGATCTTGTCATCAAAAACATGAAATGGGAACGCAATGGTGTATGGTGCACATTCCACCCAACCAAGTGGTACCAAAAGGCCCATACCCCATGCTAGGAGATAGTAAAAGGGTTCTCTAGGGAAAACCAACAACCTCTAGACACAAACAACATACATTACTAAACTATATAAGTATAGTACTTAACATAAAGTTTACATTGCTTCTAGAGTAAAATAATCAAGTACATCAACTAAACAATTAAACCATTGTCGTAGGAGGAGTGTCACACATAATTTTCTATGGGTTACCCTAGTGTAACTTTCCTAGGCTACTAGACCCCCATCTTGGGTTACCCTAGCTACCTCTACTAGTTTTTGGACCCCCATACAAACTATGCTTCTCATCTCACCTTAAGCCTAAACAAATACTTGAGCCATGAGAGATTCATTCATTATCTTTATTGTTGTGAGAGATTTCCATTCCCTTAATTTTTATTTTTTTAATTTATCACTTGATTAAATCCTCAGTGATTTACCATGGAACCCCTTTGTGTGTTGAGCCCCCAACTGTGAGCCACTCCCATACCAACAACACAAGGATCTAATCCACAAACCAAGGGTATAAAATATGCACAAAAACCAATAATAAATATCAACCATAATGCAAGAGGTAACACATCCCATTCTTAGTAACTAGGTGTTCAAACTGAATTACAACCAAGTGCACTACTCAAGGAATACAAAGGGCTGAACCATATATCACAAAACCTCCATCATAATATAACATCATCTGGAAGACTTACAAAATCATGACTAACCAATTTCCCCAAAAAAGTGAATAGGAGAAATCACCATACAATAAGCAATTTAAGCAGGAAATAAAGCTACCATTAGGATTTCCTAAATCCAATTTCTTTTTCAAGAATACAATATTACATTTCCCTAAAATAGTTTAACTTAATGCAATATCATTTATAGATAATAATGAAATTAAATCTAATCATTTAAAACAATTTCCCAATTACATCAATATAAAATTCAATTTTCTCTCTTAAATCATTTCATTCTAAAATTATCTGATTCATGCATTTGCATGCATCTATTTAGAAATAAATAAATATATATATATATATATATATATATTATCTAATTATTTATAAGAAAATTATAATTTCCAAAACATGATTAAACATATGTATACATATATATACATATATCTACATACATATATATATATATATACATATATATACTTATATACATATATATATATATATAATATATTATATTTTATAAATTTAAAACCCGTATAAAAAAATCAAAAAGTGAATTTATAAAGTGAAAACGAGGGTTTAATAAGGCCATTGGCTATCAACACAGTCCTACCCCATTGGGGTCGTGACTGTGTAGGCAATTGGGTGCTACCTATGAAGGAAACGCCAACTTCCTCCACAGTCACTTTCCCTTATGGGGGTGGCTGTGGGGGTACCCCTATGCCTCCCCCTGTACATCTATTTCAAACTTTTTTTCTTTTAAAATACTCTTGTGATTAAAAATCACATACACAAACTTTTTCTTAGGTTTTCTTCAATAAAAATTTCTACAGGAACTTCAAATCAATGTTGCATATATATATTTATATATATGTATATTTATATAAAAAATATATCAAAATTTTCTATAGGAGGATATTATCAAAGTGATAAAGGTTTTCAATTTTCTAGTCAAATAGAACTAATTGGGTAAAAAACATAATAAAATAATAATCTTCTATAGGTAGATCATTTCCAATATAGGAAGAGGTTTTCTACAAATTTAATCAGAAAGATTTTAAATCCATTCATACAAAGATGTTCCCAAATCCTCTATTGTTTTTCCCTCTAGGTTTACTATTGTTTAAAAACAATTTATACAAAGGCTCTTTGATTTTACTATAAAATTTTCTATAGAAGCACCAAAATATTCATAATAATTTTTCAAACACAACAATCTTTCTCAAATTTATAAAATAAATAAAGCTTCTACACAAATAACAAATACTTTTTTTGTACAAGAAATCTTTCCAATTTACCAAACAATAAAAACAATTAAAGAACCTATTTTTGAAAGCTTGAAGAAATGGAGTTTGAAGAAGAGCTTCACTTCTAGATTCCAATTTTCCAAAGGATTTTCCAAAATATCACTTTTCCAAAAAGAAGAAAACCAAAAACAAGAGCCCAAAATTTTCCTGAGAACTTCCTTTTTAATTTTCAACAACCTCTACCAAAATATCTTTTCCATTCCCATGAAGTAGCCTCTTTCATCTTTCAGTTATTGCAAATATTATCTCCAAGAATTATTTCCCAACTATTATGTTTAATTAATTTTCTAACACATGTCAAATATAAAATATCTTTCAACCAATTCACAGATATTTGCTTTTTGATAATTACAAGATTTTATGCAATTTATAATTCAAATTCACATAATAATTTCTAATGAAATTTAATCTAATTAATTTAATCTGAAAGATTAAATTACTTTACAAAATAGGATAAATTTAATTAATTAAATCAAATATAAAGATTCTAACAATATTAATCAAAATTAATTAAATAATCTTTAAAACCCATTATAAGCATTAATAACGTTAATTTCCCATAGAACATACCTTGTAAAATAAGTAAATAACAAGGAAAACATGGACAACATAACAAAAAAACATACTGAAACAAGTACTGATGACACACTATGACTAAGGTTGTGGCTTGACAAGGAAAACCCCATTACTATCTCCCAATCAATTATACCATTGGGTAATGGAAACACTCAAACCTATGAATCCAAGTAAAGTTGTTGTCCTGTACCTACAATCCTGCAATCAAAACATATGTCGTACATGTATATAGATCATAAACAATCACACTGTGAAGAGAAAATCATGGAATCATAGGGCACTTGCAAGTGAGTGATGCAATCATGTTCCCTTCACCAATACAGTGTCATATCAAAACTAACAAAACCAAAACATCAATTAACTACAGATGAGCATATATCAATATCAACTCAAATAATCAACTATGCTAATGAGAAAGCATGTCACAAAAATAATCATCCATATAGTGTACCATCACATCACAAAATAAAAACCATCATCACTCCAATGTCATCGATCAAATAACAACAACATAGTATCATGGTCTATCAAAGTAAAAGTACTGTCTAAAACGTAAGCAAATCAGAGGGGTACTACACTAGTGAAAATTTATTATTCACTAGGTGTGGAAAAAGAATAAAAAACAAACACTAGGTTTACAAGTTGTGTAGTCATAAGACTTGACACATGGGTAAATTCACCACAAAAAAAATTGTACCGATATTAGTACAAAAAATGATCAATGTCAAAATGGAATAATAGTAATAGAATAATTCCAATGTATACCCCCACTTAAAGGAATTATTAAACACCATACTATGAGAAATTACTTTAAATTAGAAATGATATATTCCAATTGATTAAAGGGCAATGAGAGTTTATTTAAAAATCCCTATGCGAAACATATGTTTCCAAATGAAGTTATGTCATGAAAAAGGAGGTTTTCCCCACATGTAATATAAACATAGCACATAAGGGATCCATATATTTGGGGACAATGCATGTATTTGTTATAGTAATATAATAGAGCTTCGAACCATCACCATTCCCCAAATACTTCATGAAGCAATGAACACAAAGGAGGAATGACACATAGAGAGAGAGAGAGAGATAAAATAAAAACAATTCTTTTGGGTCAACATGGAAGAGATCTAAATTCCTCAACACTTTTGCATCATCCCAAAAAAGGAGAACATAAGAAAATGAAAAGATGATGTTTACAATAAATAGAAGAATTTCACAATGGATTTTCTTCCTTTGTATCCTTGCACCAAAAAAGTAACAAGGGTCATCCAAAGAAATATCACATGCATAGAGACATGCCAAGCAACACAATATGAGGGGATCACATTATGCACATACAATCACAAAGAAAATAAAAAGAATAAAGCTAGTATGACACATGCAAGCCAAACTAAAGCAATTAGTTTGCATCACAATATTGTTCATCATCTAGAGAAGGTAGATAACTAGCCAAAGGGGAAACAAAAAGTTCTCTACTAGGATAAAGCTATCAAATATCCTTGCCCCCCATATATACGACAAGGATGAACTGAGATAAGTGCTGAGAAGGTAATCCTTGCAATATGGAAAAAATGATTTACATAAAGTGCAATACATGTAGTAGTGAGTATGCTATGATTCTACAACTATCACATGGCAAAGAAGGAAGTGTGTGCATGCTATCTAATTTGATCCATATAGGTCTCAAATTTTCTTAATAACTCCCACAAGTAAGTATAATTATTTGAATGATGTCAAAAATTCTATGATACACACAATATGGTCAATTTATCTCTTTATTTTCTAGTTAATCGATGTGGTTTAGGAGGTAATTTGATTAATCCATAATATAGAATTGTTTAAAAGTCATTTTCAATTTTGGATTCATATAATAGAGGATGTAAATATTCAAGAGGATCATGGACCATAGACTTCTTGGAATTCTTATGATTTTTATTGGTTGGATAATGGTTTGATGTAAGGGTGAAGGATTTAAGGTGATTTTATCCTTATGAGTCAGTTTATTATCTTTTGAAAGAATTAAATAAAATATTCTATCCCTTTGCACCATAACATATTTCCTAGTAGGTTATGTGATGGGAGTTGGATAAATAAGGTGCACATGATGGTCAACATTTAGATATTCTTCATCATAAATAAGCAGGGTGTTGATCTCACAATTGGAAGGCGAATGAAGTCTACAAAAAGTGGAATTTTAAGGAATATGTCATTGATATTATCTTCTTTTTCCATAGTATCTTCCCAAGTAGGAGAAGCATTAGGAGAAACAAGATTATCATGATGCTCAATTGCTGATTCTTCTAACACCAAGGGACCATCCTCAGAAGGAGGAGGGTGGTTAGGAGAAGGATTATTGTGATTGTCATTAGTATCCATGATTTCTTTATCTTGCATTATGAAATTCATACAAATGGAAGAGGTTTTAAGAGGTTATATGACATACTTGTCAATGGTTTCATTTATTTTACTTATATTATACTTGTAAGTAGAGAAGTTACAATCATACAAGCTATGTGGCACCTTATAAAAACCATATATTTCAAAAGGAAGCATGTTTATAAAAATTTTGTTTGAAATAATTGACTGATTTTAAATGAAAGGACCTTAAAAGGATTATTTTGAATGCCTAATTTGACTTTAAACAATTCAATTTTTCTCACCAATTGAACTACATGAAAACAATGAAAAAAAAATTGAATTTATAAAACTAAAATAGAGTTGTGGGTATAGAAAAGGAAAGAAGATTGACACTAATAAATGTGTTGAAATTCAAAAAATTGCATATACAAGGATATGAAATTACAAACAAATTCTTCAGTAAAATAATTTCCAAACAATGATATGAAATGAAAATGCAACTTTGTGAAAAATGTATGAACAAAATTATAACATTTTTGAATTTAATTTTTATGCAATTTTGATGTAAATAATTGAAACACACTTTTATGTAGTGTAATAAGTAGAATGTATGGATTTTTTTTGTATTTTTTAATAAATTTGAATTGTGCAAGTATGCAAATTGTAACCTTAAATGTAAAGAAAAACTAGATAATGCATAAACTAGGTATATGGTTTCAATAATCTCTAGATAAAAAAGATATTGTACAATTTCAGGTTCACTAAAATGAAAATATGGGGAAAGTGGGAGATTATAAAATAGGGTGTCCTAGGTCCTTCACACAAAGAAATAATATAATAAGGATGTCCCTTTTCTCAAAATTTTATTAAACCTAAGAGATTGCAAGGTATAGAGATTGACTATCAACTCTAAGGTGAGCCAATCAAACTTGAATCTTTAGGTTCCTTAAGATAGTGGGATTGGGAACTAAATGGAAATTATTTGATGCAACTAAACATTAATGAACAATATGACCTAGATGATAAAATGAAACATCTCGAAGCTATAAGAATCAAACTGATAATTTATAGGTAGATTTGAGAAGGGTCTAAACACATGTACTTGGTATTAAAATTTGGTTTTGAGCACAATTGGAGGATAGGATCACCATAGGGTGAAGAGATCTTAGGAAAGGTGCTTAGAAAAAGCTTTGACAGTCCTCTAATGCTAAATCTTAGCTTCAATTTGACACATATCCCATTATCGAAAAGTATAAAATAAGATTTGTAATTGATTTTGTGTGGCTTCACAACAATGGTGACAACTTATGCAAAGTTGCAAAATTTCTCTTTGATATCCTTTTAGTCCTTAATTTACCTATAATTTTTCACATACAAAGAGAAGAGAGAATATTTTCTTTGAATGGGGGTTTCCCTTAGTCAAACCCCATGTTTGGTAATTAAACCTTGATAGAATGATAATGACCATTAGGAATGATGAATGCAAAATTTCCTACTACAACTCACCAAAGTTTTAATGGCTTCCCTTAGAGGACTGATGTTAAACACATCACTCTAAGGAATCATACCTTTTTTTGGTTGATTTGTTGGATACTTGAATTATTAGATGGTTTAGGATTAAAAATACATGAAGATTATCCTTCACAAGATGACATGAACATACATAAACTTGGTCATGATGATATGGTCTTAAATGTCGCAACAAATGAATTACAAATCTACTCTTGAATGCTATTGACAATAATATTTTCTCATAGGATTGCTTTCATAAAGTGTGTTGTATTTGAATTGATAAAAAAGACTATATTTGTGGCAATAGAAAAATCATCCCTTTTACTTTTCCTTGCTTGTTTGGGTCCTCCTTGTTAACTGAGATTAAATTTTCCTTGATTTAGTGTTGTATTGTGTATAACACATTCATATTAAGTCTTGAGCCCTTGTGGACTAATGAACATAAATGGTACCTTGCTAAAGTGTTGTGAAGTGTTGTAACATGCTTTCACACTTTTTTGAGGTTTTATTAATTAACTACACCTAATAAACCTCTTTTTAACCTTAATCATGCCTCATTTAGAGTGTTGTAAAGTGTTGTAACTAACTTTCACACTTTTATTGGTTTGTAATTAATAATTGGGCTTCTTTATTCTTTAATTGGCCTTATTTTGCATCCACAAGACTCATTTAATGTATCTTTTTGAGGATAATCTTGACAAAAATCAATATCCAATCATAATTTAGGTGTTTTTAGGTTGTATAGCATAGATTTAGTGATTTGAGACTCATTCACCACCTTGGGCGAATAAGTCCCACCTAGGTTTTTGGGTGTTGAACCTGGTTTCACACCTTTCTAAGCATTTTAAAAATGGTCCCATAAATTATGCCCAATGGGACTCATTCGCCAATTTGGGTGAATGAGTCCCATGTGACCCAAAATTAAAATTAATTCAAATATTTGGTGAGATTTTGTCCTCCTAGATCTGATGTCATCTTGTAGAGTTGTAAGTTTTTAGAATTCTTGCATAATTAAGTATAAATACAAGGTTATTTCACTTGTTTTCACCTAAGCATTCAAGAGATCACCTAAGAATTTTGTTAGAGCATTCATAATAGAAAATTGGAGTTCACAAGAGCATTCAAGGACAAATTATCAAGTATTTTAGAGAATTATTCAAGCATCAAGCATCATGTCAAAATCTTCATTCATCATGCTTTTTTTTGAGCTAACAATTATGATGTACAATTTTATGATTCAATCAACTATTTAATTCAAGATCTATCCCATTCAAGTGAGAGTTAATATCTACATCCATTGGAGCCATCTCACACATGTTTGCAACACTTTATTGATAGGGTTTAGTGAGTTGCAACATCGTATTTTGTTCATTCATCATTCACCGTTCCTATTTTATTTCATTTAAAGGTTTGATTACCAAAATGGGGTTTGACCAAGGAAAAGCCCTTTCTACTAACAAAACAACATTTTCCCCTCTCTTTGGTGTGTGATTTGTATGTTTATATTGAAGATACACTGAAGAGAAAGATTGTAGAAAGTTGTCAAAATGTTCAAATTTATCAAAGTTGTCACCTTGCATTGGAAATATTTGGATAACTTCTACAGACTATACATTAGGGTTTCAGATTCAGAAAGTAATTTGGGATAAAAGAGAAAGTGTTGAGGTGCACATCTCAACTTTGAATTCCCAAAAATGTGAAATGAGACTAATTCACCAAAAGTGGTGAATGCATCCCACTACAGGTGTTTTTTAGTATTTTTGTAGATTTAAATACACTTTTCCATAAACCTATTCCTGTGCAAAAACCTAGATCCAAAACTAATTCGAAAAGACTAGCTTATGAGTCCCAATAGGTCAAAAGTTTAGGTTTTTTAGTGTTTAAGAGCTCATTCAAGTCTGCTTCATATTTCCAAATGCACACATTTCATCTTGTAGCTTTTTGTTTTATTTTACGTGCATTTGTAGGTTATTTAGTAAAGGATTACAACATATTAGGGTTTAGAATATTTCCTTTTTCTTTCCTAGCCCTAGCTTTCTAGTGAACCCCTCTTTAATCATTAATCATACCCTAGGAAAGTCCCTTAGTAGATCTCTTTCTCCCATTATCATTACTTGATTGAGATCTCTAGGGAATCCTTGAATGTGGTGTTGGATGTTGTGGCTATGTTGATATGTTTTTGTCATTGATGTCAACACTAGTAACATTATTGTACTAAAGGTTGTATATGTCAAGAATATTGAGAAAATTGTGAAAGAAAGAGTTGTAGGTTACTAGTGGAACAATAAAGGTCATGAAGGTATTTTTTTTAAAGTTGTAGATCAGTTGTTGTGGACTAAAGGGTTTATTGTTGAGAGTATCTAATTCAACTACCAGAAGTTTTAGAGGTCCATGTGATGAATTGGTCGTGTTGTGCTCTAATGGTGTTTTTGTGGTCTTTGTTAGTGTTATTGATTGAAGTTTGTGTAATTCTAGTAATCTTAGTTGTTGTAGATGTCTCTTTGCTAGTTATTGGTGTTTTTGGATGTTTCTAGATCATTCTCCATCATTCTTGTATGTCTACATTGATTGGTGTGCTTGTGGTCAAATATTTTTCCTGTGCATGTTTGAGTTTTCATGTTCTTGGCCGACATGATGGTGGTAATGTGTTGTAGACCCTTGGAGATTAAAATTTGAATGTTTGGTTTGCTTGTGAATATTTTTTGAGTCAAATCATTGTATTAGCCAATGGTGTTTAAGGGTATGTGTAGGATCATCATGGAAAAAATATGCCCTTAAGTGGCAAAAAATTCAGAAAAATCAGAGTTAGGCAACTTGACATAAAAATTTGAATAAGTTATCTATATTATTTCAAAAATATGTAAGAATAGAATCTATAGAAAATTGAATTTAGTTTCTAAACTACTAAGCTTATTTAAAAATAAAAAAAATCTATTTGGTGAAAATTTGAAATTTCAATGCATTAGTACTTAAATTTCAGGGAAAAAATAAGGTGTCTGTCTGACCACCATAACCACAATAAAATTATAATATTTTTTTATAATATTTTAGATATAAGTAGACTCATGTCCCAATGTGATTTATTTATTTTGGTAAATTTTTTCCAAGTAAATAAGTAATTATGAATTTTTTATTACAACTTTTAAAAAATATTAAAAATCGTATGTTTCACCATCTTAACTTGGTCAAAGCTTCATAATATATATTTTTTTAATACTATAGTATGTGATGCATAGAATGTGACACATGTTTTGGATTCAAAAAATGTGATACCGTTTGTAAGCTATAGATGTTTTTCAATCAACCTATCAATTAGGACTTTACTCGTAATTCAAATAGAAAATGAATAATAATTATTTATTAAATTAAAAGTAAATCATAATTTATATTGTTAAAAAGCTAAGAATATCCTTTAAAAACCCTTTTCATTTCATCAATTTTGGGTAAAAAAAGTCATTAGCCACATACCCTACACATACCCATCGTATCGCCACTTTTTGGCCCAATCCTACACATACCCTTAATTCGCATTGAAAATTTAATTGTCAAATTGGGCCGACATTGTAATTGTATTTTATTTTTCTAGTTGACTAAGAGATTGATGTAATTCCATGATACATATATATTTGAGTGATTGGTTGAGTGAAGTAGTGTGTGTGAAGCGAGAAAAGCTAGAGATTGTGCAAGTGTGCGAACATTGATCTATTCATTCGATTGCTGAGTAGAGTGAGAGTGAAGAGTGAAGGAGTTTTTTTATGCTTAACTAGAACTGTAATCAGGCTTGTGCAATAGCTATTTGCTTAGTTCACACCCTTCAAATTTAATCCTATTCTATATTTTTGGGCAGTGAGCCCCTTTTGTATTTGAGCAGTGAGCTCTAGGCAGTGTGCCTGAATGCATGTGCATTCCCCTTATTATCTTCATTATAATTTTAATAGGGTATAATATTGTGGACTAACATCCATCATGGTTTTTCCCCTAACAGGGTTTCCATGTAAAAATTGTGGTGTTCTTTTTGTTTCTAATGTGTTGAGTGTTAATGACTTATTATTGTTTCATCATATTTGAGGTTAAGCTAAATAAAGATTGAAATGTTTAATATTCTGTGATAATTGATTCACCCCCCCTCTTAGTTGTTTGTCCTTGTTTTTCCAACAATTGGTATCAAAGCAGGTTCCTTTGAAGAATTTTAAAAGATTGAGGTAATCTGAAATGGCATCATATAAATGGTTTGTTGGAGCTTGTGCATACTGATTTTTGTGGTCCCTCTAGAGTTAAAAAGTCTTCATGGTGAAAGGTACTTTATGTTACTTATTGATGATTATTCTAGGATGATATGGGTATCTTTCTTAAGACAAAAATGTGAAGCATTAGAAAAGTTCAAAAGTTTCAAAGCTATGGCAGAGAATGAGAAAGGTCTAAAAATCAAATTCTTAAGGTTAGATAGAGGTGGTGAGTTCACCTCCAGGGATTTCAATTCATTTTGTGAAAAGAATGGAATCAGAAGATAGTTATCTTCCCCCAAACTCATCAACAAAATGGAGTTGTAGAGAGAAAGAATAGAACAGTTCTAGATGCTGCTAGAACAATGATGATAGAAGGAAATGTGCCTCAGATCTACTAGAGTGAAGTTGTAAGTATTGTTGTGCACACTTTGAATTAGGTAAATGTCAATGGCAATTATAGTAAGAATCCTTTTGAGCTATGGTTTAGTTATAAGCCTATTGTTAAGTATTTCAAGATCTTTGGAAGTAAATGCTACATTAAGAGAGATAAGGATATAGGAAAGTTTGATGCAAGAAGTGATAGAGGAATCTTTCTAGGCTACTCTACCAAAAGCAACATTTAACAGTGCTACAAAGAAGACTAAGAAATATGGTTGAGAGTCCAAATGCCATAATTAATGAGGACTTGACTAGATCATCTAGATATTGTGGATATGATTGAAATGAAGACAATACAAATCAAAGGAAGAATACTCAAACATAGAATCAACTTCAGATTGTGCCATATGTTCTGGTGAAAAAACCTCAATTTGTTTCGGTAAATCAAGTAAGTTAGGAAGTAGAAACAAGTGAAAGTGCAGTAGAAAGAATAGAAGAACCAAAAGCCCAAGAAAGTCCTAAAGTTCCAAGGTATGTAAAGATAAATCATTTTGAAAATCAAATTATAGGAGACAAGAATAAAGGAGTGCAAACTAGAAGAAGGATTGTAGAAGAGTATTGCTTCATTTACAAGATTGAACCTAAATATGTAAATGAAGCTTGCAATGATGAACACCGGATGGAAGCTATGAAGGAAGAATTGATGCTAATTGAAAAGAATGATACATGGGTGCTTGTTCCTAGACCTAAAGACAAAAATGTGATTGTTACTAAGTTGGTTTTTCAAAATAAGTTGAATGAACAATGTGAAGTGGTCCAGAATAAAGCAAGGCTGGTATGTAAAGGATAGTTAAAAATGGAAGGTATTTATTTTGAATAAACCTTTTCCCCCTATAGCCAAAATTGAAGTTGTTAGAATATTTCTTGCTTATGCTACATATAAGAACTATAAAGTATATCAAATGGATGTGAAGTTAGCCTTTTTGAATGGAGAACTGGAAGAATAAGTTTATATTGAACAACTGGATGGATTTAAACTAACTGATATGGAATACATGGTTTGCTAATTGAAGAAAGCTAAATGGACTTAAAGAAAGCCCTTAGAGCTTGGTATGCTAGATTAGACAAATACTTATTAAAGCTTGTATTCAATAAAGGTACTGATAATAGAAACTTATATTTCAAGTTGGATCATTGAAAAGAGTTGATTATTGAGGTCTTTGTTGATGACATTTTTTTTGGAGGAGATGATAATTTGTGTATGAAATTTTCTAATGAAATGAAGAGTGAATTTGAGATGATTATGATTGGAGAAATGAAGTTATTTTTGGGATTGCAAGTTACTCAATTAGACAAGGGGATTTTCATATCTTAGTCCAAATATGTGAGAGAGATAATAAATTTTTTTGGCATGGAAGACTCAAAGCTAGCTAGTACTCTCATGGTAATTGGGTGCAAGTTAACACAAAATGATGACTCTCCTAAGGAAAATTAGACAAGATATAGGTCAATGATTGGTGGATTACTCTATTTAACTCAGACCAGGCTAGACATAATGAATATTATGTGTATGGTTGCTATATTTTAGGTTGATAAAAAAGAATCACATGTGACTGTTATTAAGAGAATCTTCAAATATCTAAAAGGAACTATTGATTTTGGACTTTGGTATCCAAAGGATGATGATCTCACTTTGAGTGCATATACTAATGCGGATTGGGTAGGAGATGTAGATGACATGAATAGTACTAGTTGTGGTGTCTTCTTCTTAGGGAAGAAGTTGGTATCTTGGTTGAGTAAAAAAATAAAATTCATTTCTCTATCTACTACTGAAGCAGAGTATATTGTAGTTGCAAACAACTATACTCAGGTGATATGGATGAAACAAATGCTAAAATATATCAGGGTGATATATGAAGAGCCTATTGCTATATACTGTGACAACTCAAGTGCAATAAAAAATTTCAAAGAATCTAGTGATACACTCTAAAACTAAGCATGTATCAATCAAGTTTAACTTCTTGAGGGAGAAAGTGAATGAGAAAAAATCCATAGTGGAATATGTGCCTACCAAAGAACAGGTTGTAGAATTTTTCACTAAGCCATTGTTGAAGGATACTTTGAGTATCTCTGAGGGATGCTAGGGGTGATTACCCCTCCTAATAAAAACAAAGAGATGCATTTACTTGCATCAATCCTTGTGCTTCATATATATTCCCTGATCCATATTGATTTTTTTGTGGTTGCTACTCAAGAGGAGTAGTTAGATGTGTAGATATGTGGTTTAGAGCTTGTGAGTGGAAAGGTAATGCTTACCTTTTCCATTGATGTCAAAGGGGGAGAAGAGTCATGTGAAAAACTAAGAATTATTTGGGGAGAAAATTTGTGGGGAGAACATGTAGAAGAAGTTGAGGAAGAAGAGTCAGAATCTAAGGGGGAGTAAGTGTTGATTGAGAGTTGCATTGATGGTGTTTTTCACATCATGTGTTGCCATCAATTCCAAAGGGGGATATTGTTGGATGTTGTGGATATGTTGCTGATGTGTGGTTGTTATTGATGCCAACACTATTAGCATTATTGTAATCAAGGTTGTATATGTCAAGCATATTGAGAAAATTATGAAAGAAAGAGTTGTAGGTTTCTAGTGGAACAGTAAAGGTCATGAAGGTGTTTTGTTTTTAACATTGTAGATCAGTTGTTGTGGACTAAAGGGTTTATTGTTCTACTAGAAGTTTTAGAGGTTTGTGTGAAGAATTGGTTGTGTTGTGTTCTAACTGTGTTTCTGTGGTCTTTGTTAGTGTTCCTGATTGAATTTTGTTTAATTCTAGTAATCTCAATTGTTGTGAATGCCTCTCTATTAGTTCCTGGTGTTAGTGGATGTTTCTAGGTCATTCTCCATCATTCTTGTACATCTATATTGATCGGTGTACTCATGGTCAAAGATTTTTCCTATGCATATTCGAGTTTTATGTTCTTGGATGACATGATGGTGGTAACATGTTGTGGACCCTTGGAGATTAAAATTTGAATATTTTTCATGCTCATGAATATTATTTTGGGTCACATCATTGTATTAGCCAATGATGTTTAATTCTTACTGAAAATTTAATTGTCAAATTGGCTTGACATTATAATTGTATTTTATTTTTTTGGCTGACTAAGAGGTTGATGTAATTCCATGATACATATGTATATGAGTGATTGGTTGAGTAAAGTAGTGTGTGTGTGTGTGAAGCAAGAAAATCCAAATATTGTGAAAGTGTGCAAACATTGATCTATTCATTCAATTATTGAGTAGAGTGAGAGTGAAGAGTGAAGTAGTTTTTCTATTCTTAACTAGAACTATAATTAAGCTTGTACAAAAGTTATTTTCTTAGTTCATATCCTCTAGATTTAATCCTATTTTGTATTGTTGGGTAGTGAGCCCCTTTTGTATTTCAGCAGTGAGCTCTAGGAAATGTGTTTGAATGCATGTGTATTCCCCTTATTATCTTCATTATACTTTTAACAAGGTATTATATTATGGAATAACATCCATCGCGGTTTTTCCTCTAATAGGGTTTCCACATAAAAATCATGTCTTTGCATTTTTGATGTGTTGATTTTTTATGACTTATTATTGTTTCATCAGATTTGAGGTTAAGCTAAATAAAGATTGAATTGTTTAATATTCTATGATAACTGATTCACCCCCCTCTCAGTTGTCTATCCTTGTTTTTCCAACATGTTTATTATAGAAAGCTTGTTTCCCTTAGGTAAAAAATCCTAGTGTTGACAATATTCTATCTGACATTTTGGTGAACCTACATTTAGAATACCTTCTTTATTGATTTTGTGTTCATCATTGTCCTAGATCTAGGTTGCATTAACTTTGCATTAGTTAATTGACATCTAGGGTTTCTAAATTTTGCATTAGTGAAAGTGCATATAAGTTGCATTTTTGTATCTCAAATCATTGAAAATAATATAAAATTTGTATTTTCACTCAAGTTACACATCATACAAACTAGAAATCATAAAAATCACTTTAAAAGCTCTAATTTTTTTGGAAAAAAACCCTCATTGGGACTCATATGCCCCTCTAGGCGAATTAGTCCTAGCGCACCCCTTAAATTACCTTTTACAACATCCAAAACCTTATTTTTTCACTTCTGTTTGCTGCCATTGGTTATTTGTTTAAGTGGGTTTACTTTTTGTTTCATTTATTTCACAAAATCTAGCTTAAATTGGTCCATTTCATGCATTGCATAAATTCCAAAATTGCAAATACAACATTTCATTTTCAGATAATTGCATAGTGTAATCAATAAATCACCTTGTTTGAAATCTAAAAATTGCATCTACACATTTCATTCCAGGCCTTTACATTGCATTTCAAGTTTTCAAAGAAAAATTTAGTCAATAAACATGTTAGTCATTCATTCAATGCATTCCCTAGCTATGAGAGTCTCTAAGTGTGAGAGAGTGAAAATGCTGATGCTTGGACTAAACCTAAACCCGCTCTTATCTCTCCTATTTGTGGTAATGATGTGATAGAAGAAGATGAAAATATAGAAAATCGTGATGATCATAGTTTCTCTTCTCCTAATTCCTCTCCTACATGTGACAAAGGTATTTCAATATTAGAATATGCACTCATTGAGAATCATGACATTTTTGAAAGCCCCTCTTCTATAAAATTTCCTTCATTGGAAGATAGTATAGCACAAGAGAATGAAATCATAGCACATTTTTAAACCTCATCTTACCTAATTTCCATTCTCCCTTTGTTTGTGAGAATGATTTAGTTGAATGGGATGAGATTGTAAATGATGAGGACATGTTGGTGTTAGATGATAAAATATTTAATGTCTATAACAACCATATTTATGACCCTTCCCCTACTCATTCTATCTTGAAAGGCATTAGAGAACAAATGAATTAAATCATAAATGATCATGAAAATCATACTTATTCTCCTAGGATCTCTCCTAGTTGTCAAGAAGATACTTTGATCGATGAAATTCATGAGAATCTTTGTTGTCCCTCTTCACCTAAGGAAACCCTATTTGAGAAAGACAATTCAACCATTGATCATTCACCTATTAGCAATGAAGTCATTTAGGAAGAACAAATCCTTGAATGTCAAGAACATTTGGTTTGTGTTTCTCTTGAAAACTATCCTTCTAGGGAAAATATCATGGTGTAAGAAAATGAAAATAATAGTAAAGTTCCTTCCTTAGGTGATGGTAAAAAGGTGATTCTAGATTTCCATTTATTATAAATACATCAAACCAAGACCACTGAGGTTATTAATGCATAAGTTTCCATTAGTTCCCCCTCAATTAATGGATCTCCTACATACCTTGTGTGACATCCTTTGAATCCTTGAATTCTTTACCTGCCATCATACAAACAAAAAATTCAAAACAAACATATACTTATCCTTTACCCACCTAAGAGTAATTTGTCATAGCAGCCAAGTCATAATAACATTTATCATACATATAACACTAGGAAAAATCCACAACCAAGAAAAACACCTTCAACATCCCTCCCATTTCCTAATCCCAACTTACTAGTTCCTCCTCATTTTCCTTCACAAATTGGAAAGGAGTACAATATTGTTGAACAAATAAAGAATACTCTTGCTAAGATATCATTATGGGACCTTATTCAAGCCTCCCCTCATTATCATAACATGATGCAAAATGATTTACGACAAGTTCCTATCCCTTCTAATGTGTAGTCAAATGACATAGCAACCATGATTCAAGAAATAAAAGTTGACATTGTATTCTACCAAAGTGAGCTCTCTACTTTGGGAGTGCAAAAAAATTGTGATGATTTCATGATAATAGCTAAATATAATCGATTGGAATAAAAAAACATCATAGATAATGGCTCCACTCTTAATGTGTGTAGTGTAAACCTTTTGGATAGGCTTGACATGGATAAAAAAAAAATCAATTTGTCTCTTTATCAATTAGCGGGTTTGATAATGTGGGAATACAACTAGTTGGAGTAATTACTTTTGCTATTATAGTTTACAAAGTTACGTTGCAAAATCATATTAATGTTATGCCTCATGATATTTCATACAATATCCTCTTAGGAAGACCATGGATTCATGAGATGCATGCAGTTCCTTCTACCCTTCATCATAAAATGAAGTATATTTACAACAACAAAGTGTACACATTAGACATTGATAATGAGCCTTACATTGTTCTACAACTTGTGGAAAATAAGTAAAATCCTTTGAAAAAATTGACACCAACTAACAAGGAACCCGCATAGTAGAAAGATAAAGAAAAACATATTGAGGAAGTCACAAAGTTACTAGAAGATGATTGGGGTTCCTTAGATTTCACACCAAAGTTCACGGGAGAATACAAGATCATACACAAAGACTCTGAAAAGGAAAAAGAATAAGGAGTAATATCAACACAAATATTCAGAAGAACCTTCAAAAGAATCCATTTCAACCACTTTGAATGAAACAAATTATACAACAAAATTTGATGAAATTGACTATGACCAACCACCCAATCCAAAAGAGATCATCCTTGTCCTACACTAAGTTGGGGAAAATGGCTAGGTATCATTTTCCTTGCATGGAACATGTCGTTGTCTCTTTTGGCTAGTTGATCACCTTTCATGTAAATATAAGAGCAAGCTTGTGATGTAGATAACATGCCTTAAGTTGAATCACATGGGTATGTGTAGGATCATCATGGAAAAAACAACCCCTTAAGTGGAATTTTTTTAAAAAAAATTAAAGTTAGGCAATTTGACGTAAAAATTTGAATAAGTTATCTATATTATTTCAAAAATATGAAAGAATAGAATCTGTAGAAAATTGAATGTATTTTCTATACTACTAGGTTTGTTTAAAAAAAAAAAAATCTATTTGGTGAAAATTTGAAATTTCAATGCAATGGTACTTAAATTTTAGGGAAAAAATAAGAAGTAGGTGTCTGCCTAACCACCCTAACCACAATAAAATGATAATACTTTTTTTATAATATTTTAGATATAAGTAGAGGACTCATGCCCAGATGTGATGCATATTTTTCTGTAATTTTTTTCCAAGTGAATAATTAATTATGAATTTTTTATTACAACTTTTTAAAAAATATAAAAACTCATATGTCTGATCACCTTAGCTTGGTCAAAACTTCATGAAATTCTTTTTTTCTTTTTCTAATCCTATAGTATGTGAAGCATAGAATGTGACACATGTTTTGGATTCAAAAAATATGATAGCATTTGAAAGCTATAGATATTTTTCAATCATCCTATCAATTAGGACTTTGGTCATAATGTGAATAGAAAATAAATAATAATTACTTATTAAATTCAAAGTAAATCATAATTTATATCAATGGAAAGCTGATAGTCTCCTTTAAAAACCCTTTTCATTTCATCAATTTTGGGTAAGAAAATAGTCACCAGCCACATACCCATCCTATTGCCACTTTTTGGCCCATCATGATCTTGCACATACCCACATATGACATACTTATTCATGATGTAGTTCAATTTTTAAACATATGATTTGGAATAGGAATTTCCAAATAAAGTCTCTTGTATTATTCTACTTTAAAGTATTTTTTCACAACAATGGTGTTAGCAACCACTTTAAAGTGGGGGAATACATTGACACTCATGTTTCATTGTGTGGTTTTCTTTATTCTTGTGACACATCCTTTTCTTGGTGGATTCATTGGGTTTTATTTCCTTCGAGAGTGTGGTACTTCTTTGAATTTTTCTCTCTTGGAGATATTTGGTACAATGTTCCCTCAAAAGAGACCTTGCATGAGTGAGGAAAAATACCTTTGAACATACCTTACACTATTTTGCATTTACAACAACTATTATGTGGCCACCTTGCATGCCTATGGTTCCATCTTGTTTGTTCATAAGTCCCAAGCATATGAAGTTTTTCTTTCCTCATGAAGCTTGATGTTTATTTATTGTTCATGAGCTCGAAGCATACAAAGTTGTGCTTGTCTCATATAGCTTGGAGATCATTATTACATGGCACCTTATCAAATTTATTAGGAGGTATAGCTTTGGTTTGGTCGTATGGGAACCAAACGGAGTCATGACTTCCCTTAGCCACTTGTGTATGTGGGCACGTATGGGTCATGTGTCTCACCCTTTTAGATACTCACCTCATGGATGACCTTAAGTTTTGTGGCCCCAAAGTGAGCATATTGTGGATAGTCACCTCATGGATGACCTAGAGTTTTGTGGTCCCAGAGTGAGTGCATTTTTGTCAAAATTGGATCCACCCATCAACTTATTCTTTTCTTTCTTCTTTATGTCCTTGGCATTTTATTTTTTGTATCTTGTTTTGTTACAAATCATACACCTTGTGTGTGTCCCTTTGTGCTTATGTCGGTTTGATGTAGGATCTTGTATCTTGGGCACTTGGCCACCTCCTTCAATATTTTTCAACCTTTTTCATCTACATCGATATATTGAGACCCCTCTTGAATGAATATGTTAACTTGTGAGTTTGAAGCAAGTTCATCCTCTCACTAGATAAAGTGGGGGATAAATGTGGCAATGGAAAAAGTATCCCTTTTACTTTTCCTTACTTGTTTGGGCCCTCCTTGTTAACTGAGGTTAAGGTTGCCTTGATTTAGTGTTGTAATGTGTCTAACACATTCACATTAGGTCTTGGGCCCTTGTGAAATAATGAACATAAATTTTACCTTGCTAAAGTGTTGTAACATACTTTCACACTTTTATGAGGTTTTATTAATTAACTACACCTAATAAACCTCTTTTTAACCTTAATCATCCCTTATTTAGTGTGTTGTATAGTGTTGTAACACACTTTCACACTTTTCTAGGGTTGTCATTAATAATTGGGCTTCTTTATTCTTTAATTGGCCTTATTTTGCATCTACAAGCCTCATCTAATGTATCTTTTCAAGGATAATCCTAACAAAAATCAATATCCAATCATAATTTAGGTGTTTTTAGGTTGTATGGCCTAGATATAGTGATCTAGGACTCATTTTCCACCTTGGGTGAATGAGTCCCAACTAGGTTTTTGGGTGTTGAACTTGGTTTCACACCTTTCTAAGAATTTTTAAAAATGGTCCCATAAATTATGCCTAATGGGACTCATTCACCACCTTGGGTGAATGAGAGGTGGCAAATGAGTCTTGTGTGGCCCAAAATTAAAATCAATTAAATTTTTTGGCAATATTTTATCCTCCTAGATTTGATGTCAGCTTGTAGTGCTGTAATTTTGAGAATTCTTGCATACTTAAGTATAAATACAAGGTTGTTTCACTCAATTTAACCTAAGCATTCAAGAGATCACCTAAGACTTTTCTGAGAGCATTCATAATAGAAAATTGGAGTTCATAAGTGCATTCAAGAGCATTCAAGAGAATTCAAGGGTAGATTATCAAGCATCATAGAGAATTATTCAAGCATCCAACATCATTTCAAAGGCTCCATGCATCATGTTTGTTGTTGAGCTAACAATTGTGATGTAGGGCCTTATGATTCAAGCAAGTGTTTAGTTCAAGATATACATCCATTGGAGCCATCTCACACATATTTTCAGCACTTTACTATTAGGGTTTGGTGGGTTACATCATGTTTTATTCATTCATCATTCTAGATTCCTATTTCATTTCATTTCAAGGTTTGATTACAAAAATGGGGTTTGACCAAGGAAAACCCATTTCTACTAATAAATTTACATTTTTCCCTCTCTTTAGTGTGTGATTTGTAGGTTTAGATTGAATATACATTAAAGAGAAGATTGGAGAAAGTTGTCAAAGTGTTCAAAGTTTTCATAGTTGTCACCTTGCAGTTGAGATATTTGGAGAGAACTTCTATAGGCTACAAATTAGGGTTTCGGATCTGGAAACCAATTTGGGAGAAAAGTGCAAGTGTTGAAGTGCATATCTAAACTTTGAGTTCTTGAAAAAGTGGAATAGGAATGATTCACTAGAAGTGGTGAATGAGTCCTGTTACCTAACTTTTTATGAAAAATAAAAACCAAAAATAAAAGGAAAATATTTTTTGCAAAAGAAAGTCAAAGTCAAAGTCAAAGGAATAAATTAAAAGTCAAAGCCAATGGAAGAAAGTCAAATTCAAATTCAAAGGAAGGCAAAGTCAAAGGAAAAGGAAGTAAAAATCAAAGTCAAGGGATAAGGATAAGGATTGCAAAATATCTTATCCATAGAGGATAAGGATTGAAAAATATCCTATCCATAAAAGATAAGGATTACAAATATCTTATCTTCAAGGGATAAGATTTAAAACTCACAGGATACAATTGACAAGTCAGAGGATAAGATTGACAACTCAAAGGATAACATTGACAACTCATAAAATAAAAAGGTGAATCTTATCCACAAGGGATAAGATTTGCAAATATATTATCTATAGAGGATAAGGATGACAACTCATAGCGAAAATATCTAAAGTCAACCTGACTTTTTGATTTTAGGCTCTCAAAATCTATAAATAAGAGGCCTATGTTTGTTGAAAAGAATTGGAAAATTTTATTGTGACAAAGTGACATTTAGTCCTTTAACTTTTTCAATCAAAATTAGGTATCTACTTCTGTAATTTTCTTCATTGATTGCATCTCCAACCTTGTTTCACTTTGAAATAATGGAGTATGTGCAGGATCACGATGGGCCAAAATGTGGCAATATGATGGGTATTTGTAGGGTATGTGGCTGACAACTTTTTTTTTACCCAAAATTGATGAAATGAAAAGGGTTTTTAAAGGAAATTCTCAGCTTTCCACCAATATAAATTATGCTTTACTTTGAATTTAATAAATAATTATTATTCATTTTCTATTTGAATTATGACTAAATTGTTGATTCATAGGTTGATTGAAAAACATCTATAGATTTCAAATGGTACACATTTTTTGAATCCAAAACATGCATCACATTCTATGCTTCACATACTATAAGATTAAAAAAGAAAAATTGAATTTCATGAAGTTTTGACCAAGTTAAGGTGGTCAAACATACGATTTTATATTTTTAAAAGTTGTAATAAAAAATCATAATTAATTATTTACTTGGAAAAAATTACAAAAAATATGCATCACATCCGGACATGAGTCCTCTACTTATTTCTAAAATATTATAAAAAAATATTCTCATTTTATTGTGGTTAGGGTGGTAAAACACCTACTTCTTATTTTTTCCTTGAAATTTAAGTACTACTACATTGAAATTTCAAACTTTCACCAAATAATTTTTATTTAAAAAAAAATAAAACTAGTAGTTTAGAAAGTACATTCAATTTCCTATAGATTATATTCTTACATATTTTTGAAATAATATAGATAACTTATTCAAATTTTTACATCAAGTTGCCTAACTCTGATTTTTTTGAATTTTTTGCCACTTAAGGGCCTATTTTTTCCATGATGATCCTGCACACACCCAATGGTTCAATGTATGCTTGTGATGTGATATTTAATTTTTTTCTAGAAAATAGTCATTGTAGCAGCCTTCAGCGGTTCAAAGATAAATATTTTGCCTCAATTTGTTTCAATTTTCTTTGTGTATGAAATAAAAGTAGGTATTATTGTGAGTCCTATGACTCCTTGATTGCTACTGTTCTAAGTTTACCTTCAAATTATTGTTGCAAATTACTGTGTGAAGCTTTAGATTGAGATTCATAGGTTGTGTTACTGAAATGAAGTAGAAATCTACTATATTTGGTGTATCCCTCTATTTTTCTTTTTACTTTTAGATTATGAAATATTTCTGCTCTCTTGTCCCAACAAGGTTCTTTAGTTAGAGTTATTTTTTTAGGTGGTTTACCAAGAAGAAGCCACCCTATAATCATAGGTTGAACTCAAGTTTCATTAGTCCCACAATTCAAGAGGTCATCCCATGTTTCACAAGATAGTTGGATTCAAGATTCAACAAGGTGTATATTCTAGGTGATGACAGTCTTGGCACACCCAGTGGGACAAGCTTCTCTCCATTGAAGAATTTGGTGTTTTATTCAATGCATCTATCCTTTTGAGGCATATCTTCAAACACCATGGCCACTCCACTCACATCTATTTGTTCAAGGAGTGTTGGTTCCATTTCATACCATTGAAGAAGTGGTTCCTTCTTCAACATTTCAACCTTTGGAGGTGTTCTTCGAGCACTTAGCGACTCTACAACTCTTTAGGTGACTCTTTGGTATGTACCCAAAATCTTTGGTTGGGTAGTCCTCTGCTCTTATTTAATAATTTTCAAGGTGTTTTCCATGCTTAATAATGTCAAGTTTGAGAGGAAACCATATGTACACTCCACCATATCATGATAATGCTAACTTTGCACCTTTGAATCAGTCATATCAGGCTGGTCATACCTCCCATTTCTTTCTGTAGAAACATAAAAATGACCTAGGCTTGCAAGCTTTATTTTTCACCTTTTTCTTCCTAGCATAATTAAGAAATTTTAATTATGTCCCTAGTCCACTTTCATCTATTAATTAAATAATTCATAATTATTTAATTAATTCATGCCTTTTATTCTTCATGATTATTAAATAAATAATTTTTATTTATTTATTTAATGTCACTAATTCCCTAAAGTGTTCTCATAATTAAATAAAATTCTTAATTTATTTAATTATCTTTATTCATTATGTCTTCCTGATTATTAAATAAATAAATTTTGTTTATTTATTTATTATGTCACTAATTCTTTAGTCTTCTTATATTTAATTTGACATTTCCCTCTTTTAGTAAATAATTTAAATTAATTATTTACTATCATGTGGTCCCACCTTTTGAATTAAAATAATTTTTAATTCAAAATAGTCTTTTTCCTCAAAAATTAAATAATTTCTATTTATTATTTGATTTTCCAACCACCTCTTTTTTTGTGCCAATCTTATACATTGTCACATGCATTGTCAATCCTTGATTTGATTTTCTAAAAATCAATCATGTCCACTCATTTCAAATTTGACCTAATGTTTCCCTAACCCTAATTGTGTGTCGTCAAATTGAATCTTGTCCATTGATTCTAGGGCATTTGTGAACGTTTGATTTTGGCCATTCACTCAAATTGCATTTTCTATAAAATGCCAATTTTAGTCTCATTTTGTCATCTCATGCAATCTTGTTTTGTCACCTCATGCTATCTAGACTTCATGATCTTGCAATCTTGTCATCTTGCATTATTGTCATTTTGTCATAGGCATGTACTTAAATCTCATTTGGAATAATTAGACACAGTTTATATTTGCTTACTAGTTGCATTGCAGCTTAGTATTGCATGTTGTCATCTCAAATCCTTCAACATTTTCTCAGGGCTTGTCATTGTCATTAGATTTATGTTCACAAATATGAGGGAAACATCATATTTGCAGCAAGTTGAGAAGGAATAATGGAGGTCATCCATGGAGAATGAAGAAATTTTCATGAGATTGTTTCATTTGTTCTCATGTTTTTCCTTTGCACTTCATTATTGTTTTAATCTGCTAACCCTAGGAAAATTCCCATAGTTACACATTCCACAAAACCTTGTTGTTGTGGAATCTCAACACTTTCAAAATGCATACCACCCACCCCACCTTGCCCAGTTTTCTTGGATGCCTACATATTCCTAACAACAACCCCAAGAGGCTCCTTGTTCTTCCTTTCAACCCAAAAACATGAGTGAACTCATGCCCATGTTGAGGGATCTCCATAGAAAAATTATTGAGCTTAAGGAGAAGCAAGAATTTGACCTACAACGTGAGGAGTGGGAAATTAGATCCTATTAGGGGTAGCAAGAAGGTTATTTCCCATGTCATGATGAGTTTTTCCATCAAGTTCATTATGCACAAAAACAAAATAATGATGCTCAATGGAGGTATGGGCAACAATTGGAGGCACAAAGAAAGCAACAAGAAGAATGTATAATAAAAGATCTTGTTGCTAGGCAAGAAAAAATTAGACTTGCCCTTTCTTTATCACAGGTGCCCAAGACTTAGGAAGCCCCTTGTGTGCCTAGTTTTAGACAAGAACCTCCACCATTTCTAGAACAAAATGCTAAGGAGGAGGTAAGAAAAAATAAATTCCCAAGTTTCAGGAGCCCTAGCAAGGTTGTTGAAACTTCTATTAGCCCTCCTTTTGTTCTAGTACAACTTTCTAAGAAGGAGGTAAGAAAACATGAATTACCAAGTTTTAGGAGCCTTAGCAAGCCTCTTGAAACTTCTATTATCTGTCCTTTTTTTCTAGGACAACCTATTATGCAAGAGGTATGCAAGCCCAAAAAAATTAGTTTCAAGAATCCTAATCAGTCCCTTGAAATTTCAATACAACCTCTTGTGCCATGAAGTGCATCTTATATGTTGGGGATCCTAAGTTTTGCAAGACTCTATTCCTCACACGAACCCATCCTTGAGGAGGACCAACCTTTTACTCTCATGGAGAAATTATGGGCTAGGAGTGAAGAGTTTGTTGTTGTGGAGCCTTTATGTGCTCAAATTAATGAGTGTCTTGGTTTTCCACAAGGAAAAATTGAAGATGAAATAGTGTTGCAACAACAAGGCATCAAAAATGTAGAAAATTTTGATACAATAAATGAATCACTCTTCTCATTTGATACCCCTCCTTTTTTTGTTGAAGATGAGGAGGATAGATCATGTATACTTACATATGTTGAAGCCTTCAAATAGTTAGGTTTGGGATTAATGGTTGAAGATAACTCCATGGTTTTGGAGCAAGAACAACAAATGTGTTTAGCACCTATTATAGTGGATGAATATCCATGATCTATTGAGATCTATAGTTATGAGGTTGAGGATATATTTTGCAATGATTTAGAAGCTTTTTTCTCAAAATTAGATTCCAATCTTTCACCCCCAAAAGAGTATCTTTGTGGGAAGCAATATAGGAATGAAGAAGCAGTAGATGAAATGGAAACCATTACATGCCAAGAGTCTAATTTTGTTGCAGCTCATTGCTAAAAAGAAAAGAAAATAGAGAGATAAATTGAAGAATTTAGTTCTTCACTTGAAATGTCTCAAAAATATAATTTTTTTTTTATGAAGTGTGCATCAAGAGAAATAATTTTATAGTTATTGATAATCCACACATTTTTTTAGAGATTGATGCTCTGATTGCTCATTTTGATAGTGTGACTGAGCTTCAAAGTTTCTCATTTGAGGTGCATGAAGAAGCGATTTCTTGTGCAGATCAAAAATTAGTTTCAGCATATTTTGCATTACCATGTGAACTAGAAACTTTCTCTTTTATTTCAATTCATGCTTTCAGGAGGTCATTTATGGTGAAATTGGCCTATCCTTTTGTGAGGTGAGTTCTCTTCCCTCTACAAAATGTTTTCTCTTGGATGCTAACCGGCTATCTTCAAAAAGGTTCACCCCTATTGAGCTATATGTTCAATTGAGGCACCAGTGTTAGATGTGTTTAACACTTACATCAAATGGTTTCCTTGCAATGGAAAAGTTTATAGTGAAGTGATCCTGAACATTGCAAGCATTTTGTGTAGTTACATGCATGTCACCTATTTTTAGCTCGGTGATGTTTTCAACTATGGTTTGAGGGAGATTAACCACTTCAAAAGGTTCATCTTTGATAGAGGCAAGCTTCCAATCTTTTATTTTTGTTAGTTTAGTGTATATATTGTAAATATCTTTCTTTCCATGAAGTGTGTTTGCACACCCTGCATACGCCTTAAGGGAATGTATGTTCTAGCTTTCATGCTTTCCTCCAAGTGTAGCTGCACATGTTTTTTTTTCCTTTGAGGAGGTCCATCTGTTGAAGTTTTCCCCTTCATGAATCCATGCCCAATGGACAAATAAAGCCTCAAGATCCCATGATTAGCAGACAATCATCCTCTAGAAATCACCAAAATGTTAACTGATTTTTAATGAAAAATAAAAACCAAAAATAAAAGGAAAATATTTTCTACAAAAGAAAGTCAAAGTCAAATTCAAGGGAAGTGTGTCATAGAAAAATTGCCCCTTGTCATTTTCATGGTCTTTTAGATCTCGCTTCATGGTGTTGGAACTATGTTGCTTTGATTTTATGTTGTATCATGGTTTGAACATGATTATTTAGTTACTAAAACTTAGAATGATGTCTTGTGAAGTTGTTTTGAAGTGTTGTAAGACATTTCTACATTCTTCTAGACTCTATTTAATACAATTTACCTAGAAATATCCTTCTTACTAATCAACAAGTCCTATATTAAAGTGTTGTAAAGTCATGTAACAAGCCTTCACAATTTTCTAGGCATATCCTCACTATTGACACCTTTTTCATGCTTTATTTTGTCTTTTCATGCCCTCATATGACTTAATTAAGTGTATTTTTTCATATAATCTTGACAAACACAATTAAATACAAAATTATTCCTGATACTTTTTTATAAGTCCTAGGTGTAGAAGTTGAAAAATCGACTTCACAATCCCCAAAAATCACCTGCAAGCAATCACCTATCACATGCAATAGATATTCAAAACAAAAATGAAAGATGTTATGTAAACTCTCAGAGCAAGTTTGTGCAAGCAAAAATCAGCATAATGATTATTGAATGTAATTTTTTTACAAATAATACAAAAGCCTTCAAAAAGGAAATGATGCAATAAAGCAAGAAAAAACAACCCTAATCTTATCTTGAGAAAAAAGACAACTCAATAAGATAAGGATAAGAATTAACTTAGGAAATAAAATATGCCTAAGTAAACTTATGCTAAAGTGTAATTAAATAATTAATTACACCAACACCCCCCATCAGTGAAACTTAGGGAGAAGCGAATTAATATGCAAGGATGAGTTTCGACAATAAGGCCTAATCAGGTACTCATTTACAAATGCAATGCAAAGTAAATCAAATGGGGTAAAGGAGAAAACCAAATGGGAACAAAACTCCTCCCCAAAATAGAATGCAATAAACTAACTAAGTGATGAAAGATGGAGGACTCCATAAGACCCCCCAAGGACACCATCCATCACAAAGATACATAAATGAATCCCCCCACAAGAGAGGAAGAAAGAGACCACAGATCCCCCCTGGAATGAAGTAACTCTGAAAGAACTGAAGAAACTGCATCTCTTGAAAGAAGTGAGAGGGAAGAGGCCAAATGAAAGAAATTTGAAGGTGGAATAGGTGTAGCCAAAGATGTCTCCATAGAAATAGGTGTGACCTCAACCAATGAAGAAGTCAAAGTAGGTGAAGACTAAATAGAAACCTCCAAAGATGGATGATCAATAGGATCCTATTGCACTGAAATAGAAGAAGCCACATCAGTAGCCACAACAATAGCAATAGGAGGGGGAGGAGATGGAATGGAAGGCTCAAAAATAGGATCCAAAGTGAGAACACCAATTTTCAAGAAGCCAAATCTCTCCTCTGAATGATGATGCACACCAAAAGTGTGAGGAACAACTATAGGAATAGAAGCACCATAAGTAGAAAAATTTGTGAAGGAATACAACTGAGATGAGTGATCCACTATCCTAGTAGCAATAACTGCTCTACTCTCCAAGTCTTTGATGAGAACTAAATCATGTGTGAGCTCCATAGATCTCCCAGTGCCTCCATGTGTGATCTGATAAATGGAAAGAAGGTTGTTTGTCAAGTGAGGGACACACAAGACATCCTAAAAGGAGTGGTACCAAAAACTAATAGACCCCTTCCTATAACACTCATGTAAGTGTTTTTTTCCCATCAAAATTGGAGACATAGTGCAAGGCTCAAAGGAAGTGAACATAGACTATGAAGATTCCATATGATGAGATGCTCTTGAATCTAGAAGCCATCTCCCTGATCTAATACCTGAAGAAGCACAAAGAGCATGTCCCTTTATATCTGATGAAGTATGTAAACCAACTATGCGTGTGTTATGTTGTTTTGAAGAAGAAGAATGAGGAGAAGAAGATGATGCAGAAATCCTAGAAGGAAAATCAATTTGATGTTTTTGAAGATGTTTCAACTCATCAATATCCTTCTTGTAACAATTATGTTTTGCATGTCCTTTCCTCTTGCAATATGCACATGTAGTATTCTCCTTCCTAAATGATTTCTCCTTATAAGAGGATGATGAATCTAAGGACTCCTTTTGTTGCTCATGAGGTTTGGAATCCTTTTGTTTTTATTTCTTTCCTTTGCTTGTAGAAGCCTTTTGATCTCTGGGCTTGTGTGATGCAATAAGTTCCTGTGATGAGGAAGAAGGTTTCACTATTCCCATGCTAGCTAACTAAGCTTTCTCTTGAGTGAGAGATGAAGCAAAGTCATCAAGAGATGGAATAGTGAATCTTGTACCAAGTGCATCCCTAGTGGCATAAAAGGTAGATACCAAAACTAAATAATCTGGTCCAAGATTAGAAAAAATGGACAATATCAACTAAGAGTCTTCCTTCTAAACACCACACTGTGATAACTGTAATCTAAGAGACTTGAATTTGGTGAAAAAATCTTGGATGCTATCAAAATCCCTAGGATTTAAGCCAATAAGCTCATTCTCTAACTGAAACCCTCTCATAGTATCCTGCTTCCCAAACAAAGACTCTAAAGTGGTCGAGATCTCATTGGGTGTTGTGCAAGACTCAATGTGAAAAAGAAGGTCAAAAGAAAGAGATAGACATAATGTACCATAAGCTTCATCACATCTATTAAACCATTTTCTCTTTTTAGTAGCACCTGTAGGTTTAATTTCTGTACCCATGGTTACCCTATACAACCCTTTCTGTTTCAAGTGAATCTCCATTTGTTTTCTCCAACCAAAATACTTGAATGGAGTAAGGGGTACAATATTATGTAAATACATGACATAAATCATCAATATATACTCCCAAATGAAAAAAAATTCTTGTTGATCTCAAAAAAATAGCCAGATTACATGCTTCCCAAGAAAATAGCTGAAAACATAATGGTTGAGATCAAATAAAAATATCAGATACCTGGTAAAAAAATCTAAAAAAAAAAGGTCTAAGATCTATTTATAACACTAAACAAACTTTCCAACGCCTATTTTTTTTCTAAAAATTGGAGCCAGGATGCAAAAGTTACACCTCACGGAGTGAAAACAACTTCTAGCTTTGATAGGTGAAAAAGGTACCAAAATGGAAAAATTAGAAAGAAAGACCTGTACCACTAGATCCATCACCAAATCAGCTTTTTGGTGATATCTCCTTTTTGAAAAAGGGCCTCCATTTGCAAAATTTATGAAGAAATGAAAAAATGGCCTATAAAAGGAAATTTTAACGCTAACTGGGAGCAAAATTTTGTCACGTTATTTCTGGCCCTTTGTCACCAATATGACTGGCCACTGCAAGGTTTAAAAAAAAATCCATCGATTGGATTGGTCACTAGGGACAAAGTCCTCAGTCACAGATGTGACCATCGAAGGGGATGGAGGTTGTCAGTGGGGCTGGGGACTCAGCTCTTGGTCAGTAATATGACCCTGGCAGGGCCAAATAGCCCGCGGGGGCTTTGAACCAATATCGGCAGCAGAGGAGTGGGTAGAGCCAATGGTTGGGAAGAAACCAGTGGTGGAAGAGTGGCTCAGAGGAGCTGAGGCCGATGGGCGGTGGAGAAATGGTGGCCGCCCGATGGTGGTGGAGTGGCTTAGTGGTGGTGTTTTTGATTTGAATGGGTAGTGCAAAAATTTAAAGCGCTTTTTGATTTTTTTAATTTTTTAGCCTCCAAAACTATGCCTTGGGGAATTTTTTTTCCTTTTTTTCAACTTTTTCCTAAATCGAAAAAAAAAAGGTGTTTATGGGGTTTTTGGATGCTCTGATCACAATGGCGATGCCCATTTGGCCCAAAAATGCACAAAAAAATAGGCCACCCCTAGATCTACCAAAAATCAACCTGACTTGAAACCTTTGCACAAAAAAATATGCTATGAGAGAATATATTCAAATCACGAATAGGCAGCAATAGGTCTGGAGCTCTGATATGATGTAGAAGTTGAAAAACCAACTTCACAGTCCCCAAGAATCACCTACAAGCATTCACTTGTCACATGCAATAGATATTCAAAACAAAAATGAAAGATGTTCTATAAACTCTCAGAGCAAGTTTGTGCAAGTAAAAATCAGCATAATGATTATTGAATGTAATTATTTTACAAATAATACAAAATCCTTCAAAAAGGAAATGATGCAATAAAGCAAGAAAAAACAACCCTAATCTTATCTTGAGCAAAGAGACAGCTCAATAAGATAAGGATAAGAATTAACTTAGGAAATAAAATATGCCTAAGTAAACTTATGCTAAAGTGTAATTAAATAATTAATTACACCAACACTAGGTGGGACCCATTTTCCATGGGTGGTGAATGAGTCCCCCTTGGCCCCAAATTGAAAATATTTCAAATTTTCTTTTGGGATTTTATTAAAAAGCACTTGATGTTAGCTTGTGATGATGTATGAATAGATAGTAAGGCACAAGAATTGTATAAGTTATTTTCATCTCATTTTAACCCCTATTCATCAAATTCACTTATCCATCCATACATTCAAGCAATCAATCATTTTTACATCATCAATTAAAGCACTTTTCAAGCACTTGGAAGCTGCCATTAACATTACTTCAAAAATACAAGATCAAGAGTTAGGTGAGTTGATATCATTTGCATGTTATTGATTTATCCTTCTCTTGCATTTCATTATCTTTTCAAGGGTTTAATTACCAAAAATGGGCTTTGACCAAGGAAAACCCCTATTCACTAACCCTAATTATTTTTCCCCTTTTGATTGTGTATTTGCAGCCTTTTGTTTGTAGATTTGATAGCTTATTAGGTGTTGAAGATTTATTTTCATGTCAACTAGTTTCTTCAAGTCAACATAAGTCAAATTCAAGCTTGGAGAGACTTATTTGTCCTTTTTTTATATATTTCACTTCAACAACCCGACAAGCAGACATTCCCAGATCTGGTGTTGCAGAGTTGTCTCCTAGTTTTTCAAAAATTTGGGAGAGGATTGATTTGCCACCTATGGAAAATGAGTCCCACCTTAGAACTAGAAGCTTGAGTTTTTCCATATTTTAGATCCCGAAAGATAGAAATCAACTCCTAACAATTTTTCATCAGTAGGAGGATTGATTCACCACCTTGGGTGAATGAGTCCCACTATGGAAAATTAGTAAATTTCATCAGCATTCCAAACATTCCAAAGAGCTCACACATCATCCAGGTGCACTTAAATTTACCCCTATACTCTCTATTCTGCATAATTCTTTCATTTTCATAGTTATTTGCATATCACAATGTGTTTTCAAAAATAGCTTAAATTTCACTTTTGTATTCATTTTAGTTCATTCTAATCAGTCAATCACATTTATTTAAGTTCATTTACATAATATCGCATTGTAAACATCCTAATTTCAGTGTTACATAAGCATTTTTGGACCTAAATCTGTCTCCTTTTAGGTGAAAAACCCTAGAAGTGAAGGAGCAAGCATTTAGGCTCCCAAAAAATCTATGTTTCATTTTGGTGAACCTGAATTTTGAACACTTTTAAATTTTTTGATTACATTCATATATTTCATCTTAGTTTTTAGCATTCAATTAGGGCATTCATTTGTTATTGCATTCTAGGACCTTTCATTTTGCATTAGTGAAACATTCATTTAGTTTTCATTTTTGCATTCAAATTCATTGGAAAAAGTAAAAACCTGCATTATGCATCTTTTATTGCATTATATAGAACATTTAAATCATCCTTAACATTCTTAAAAACAAAAAAAAATTGCATACTAGGACTCATTTGCCACCCATGGGTGAATCAGTCCCTCTACACTTTTTAGATAGTAGTTATGTGCTTATTCTGGCATTTTCCTACATTTCTATTTTCTATATCTGCATCTCTATTAAAGTTAGAATATTTTATATTATTTTCATTTCAAATTCTTAGATTAGCTTTCATTTTCATCCACCCTTCCTTTGTAGCACTTGCATGAGTGTTTGGTGCTCCATTGATAATACTTTAGTGAGAAGAAGTTCTAGACTCATGGCATCCTGTGATAGCACTTTCATTGTGGACCTTGGGATCTCATGAGCTCCTACTCTTGGTATGGACAATGGTGCATTAGGCCCTAACAATACCACTTCCATGACTTCACCTTTCCATCCTATGCATGTTCACAAAAAAAAAAATCCCTACCACAAGAAAGGGTCATTAATATTCATGAGGACTTTACACATTTATAGTAATATTTATCACTTGAAAAAATTTCCACCACTATTATACATGCTATTAAGAACCTTCATTTCTTAATTGAGAATGATGATAGCTTGCAAGTGCTGAAAAAATTTGTTGAGATTTACAAAAAACATGCCTTTTCAACTACCCAATCCGCAAACCTTCCTGTAAACCAAGGAGCACCTTAAGTTCCTCCCCCTTAAACTATAGCTTCCATACCAACCTATACCAATCCACAAGTCCACACAACTATTCAACAACCTAATTATTTGGCTACCTCTTTTCCAATTTCCACTAGCATTCCTACTTATTTTGTGGCATCGGAAGCTCCTTCCACCACTTTCACACCCCTTAGAATTCCTTTCACCTCCCCTAAGATAACTTACACCCCGTCACGATTTTACCTTCCACCTCAACCCAATTATCTTGATCCACTTCTTACACAACTCATTAAAATTGTTTCATCCATGCAACACCAACTTTCCAACATTAGTCAAGGTCAAACTGCTCCACCTACATATCTTTTCTGCAACAACCCCCTATCATTAGAAATATTATGTACCTTGATGCCACAAGGGATAAAAGTGCTGAGGTTTGAGAAATATGGAGGAAAAGGAGAGCCTAGAAACCATGTCAATGCTTATACTACTTTATGTAGTGACTTTGTCCTTGATGATAAAATTTTAGCAAATTTTTCTCCAAAGACCTTGAAAGATGCTGCTTTAAAATGGTTTTCAAACTTTCCCAATCATTCCATCCATTCATCTAACGAACTGGTGGAAGATTTCATTAGTCACTTTCAAGTGAACATGACACCTAAAAAGACAATGGTTGACCTTATGAGATGTAGAAAAAACAAATATGAAAAAGTAATAGATTTCATCTCTCGTTACCAATCCTTATATGCTCAAGTTGATGTCAAAATTCTAGATGTGCATCTCTAGAAGATGTTTATTTTGAATTTACACACCAACCTTCAAGATAGACTTACCATGATGAAATTCCCTTCATTCATGCATTTATGTACAACCTTATGTGATTATCAAAATTTGGTTTCAAGTCGTGAGTCAAAATCCACTTCTAGCTAAGTTGAAAAACCTGAACATAATAATCAAAACCAAAACAATACACAAAATTTCTACAAACCTAACTGAGGCTTTTTACAGTTAATCCACCTCCATCACCCTAACTGCAACCAAATCAACAAGTTCAAAATTCAATGGCCGCTACTAAGATAGATGTGCCTTATCATTATGGTGATTCAAATAGACATTTCACTCCTTTACCTAACACCCTCCATCATACAATGAACCAATTAATACAAAAATGTATGCTCACCTTACCATCTGTTCGACCACTTGATCCTAATCAACCCTTACCACCTACCTTCAAACCTAATGATTATTTCCATTTTCATCATCAAAATGGCCATGACACTGAACATTTCAATAGTCTTAAACATTTAGTTCAAGACCTCATTGATTTGAGTTAATTGACCATTATGGGTGTTAATGATCAAGGCAATAAGTCTGTTGTACTTCCTAACCAAAATCTGCAAATTTTCACCAACCCTATGCCTAAACACACTACCTCATTTGTCAAGGCTGGTGAGCCTTTAAAGCTTGATGTAATGATTGTTGATACACACAACATACAACTTGATACACCTCCTATTGTTACCCAAGCTAGTAATGTGGATAAACTTGTAGCTACAATAGAGATTATCCCTTGCAAGGGCCAAACCACTAAATCTCTTCATATTACTTTTTTTGATAAATACATACTACAAAAGCTTCTTAATGGTCCTCTCTACATACTTGGCCAAATCTATGACAAACCTACTAATGGGATATTAATAGATCCTACTTGTGGTGAGAGCGTGATCACAAAGGATTTTCTAGCATTACATGATCTATATCAAGACGACTATAATAAACCAATTGCATGGATTGAAACACATAATGGTTTTGCATGCCCTAAGATTGGATTGATTGTGCTACCTTTACAAATAGGACCTAAGAATTTGGATGTAACATTTTCCATTATTCGACAATCTAACCAATTTTGTTTGTGGCTAGGCCTTCCTTGGCTTTGCTCAATGTAAGTGGTCCCATCGATTGTTCATCAATGCTTGAAGTTTCCACATGGCAATGAGGTATTCACCATGCACCATGGTGGATTTAATCCTTTATCTTCCAAAGGTAACATTTCATTAGAAGCCTTTTGGACTAAAACCATGAAACCTATCACCCCTTGTAAGGACTTCTTTTACATTGCTTATCAAAATTTTAAAGCTAAAAAGATTGTTGAATTATCTCTTCATAACACATCTCCATCCACCTCCACCAATCCTATCTTAGATGAAACCATGTAAATTCTTAGCCGTGATTTAAACAACCAAGAGAAAATGAAATAACTCTTGTCGTACCTCCTCATATCAAACAAGTGTATAAAGAAAAAGAGAAATTGGTTGATCCATTCTCTTTAGTTTCTCCTGATCTTCCCCTTTCGGAAGTGGAAGAACTTATGATGAATCAATCCACTCTTACACCTTAGCAACTCCAAAACATAATTAAATGAAACTTCAGTGCTTGAGAATGTTAGTGTTACCATCATCTCCTTGGTCATCAATCTCGTATCAAAGACACTTAATCAAATGAACCTCCACCCTCAACAAAAGTAGTAGATGACCATCTTCCCTCTCCTAACCTACCACACGATAGTTTAGCCCAAAAATTGCAACAAAAAAACCCATCCAACAACCAACACTCTTGATACATCAATCCTTAGAAATCACCCTTTGTCCTTTCATCATTATTAGTCTTGATGATGACAATGATGATGCAATGCTCAATAAAATAGACAAAGAAGTAGACAATGATTTGAACTATTTATTTTCTTCTACAATGAGCTTAAAAGATACATCCTCTCCACCAAGAGAAGAACCTGGTACAACTCCTCATTTGACACTTAACATTATTCCTTTGGACAGTCAACTTCCCTCACATTACACTGAACATAATTGGGAGGTGGATGAATTGTTAGATGGTTGACTTGCATTTTCCTAGCTAGCCTTTTATCTTTATTTTTTTATTTTTCATGTGCATATCATGTTCCCTTGTATCGTGCATTTGAATTTTTCCCTCTTTGTCCAGTTCTTCTATTTGTACCTTTATTCTTCTATTTTTCATGATTTGTTTTGTGTTTTCCTTTTCAGGATGATGCAAAGTATAGAGACATCCTATGTCTTTTCCATGTTGACCCAAATAGTTCTTGTATTTTTCTTTTTTGTTTTGTGTTTTCCTTTTGGGTATGACACAAAGCATAGAGACATCGTATGTCTTCCATGTTGACCCAAATGGTCCTCTTTCCTTTGTCTCCTTTGTATTTTCTTTTGTTTTTCCTTTTGGGGATGACACAAGGCATTGAGACAAAAATGTCTCCTTCATTTTGACCCAAAATCCTTTTCATTTTCCTTTGTCTTTTTGTTTTCATTTCACTTGTGTTTTCCTTTTGGGGACGATGCAATGCATTGAGATTGTAATGTATCTTCCATGTTGACTCAAAATGGACTTTGTTTTTTCTTTTTTTTTGCTCACTTTGTGTCATTCTTCTAGTTCTATGTGTATTTGGGTAATGATGACAGTTCCACACTCTTTCGTAAAAGCATTGTAGCAATGAGCATACTGACCCCAGATCCATATACCCCTTATGTGTTTGGTGTACTTTCTTTTCTAGGGGAAAATCCCTTTTTTTCTTTTCATTTTTCCTTGACATGATGCAGCCTAGCTTCAAAACATATGACTTGGCATAGAGCTTTCCAAGTTGGCTCTCATGTCTTGTTTTCTTTTTAATTTTATTTTCTTCTCTATTTTCAAGTAATTTCCCACAAAATGATGTGTAGTAATTCATTTAAAGTGGGAGGCATACATTACCATTATTTCATTGTGCATTCATACTTCTTAGTGTAGCCTTGTCATTTACGTGATGTGTTTGTCACTTTTTCGATGACATTGGGTGTGATGTCCTTGATAAGTGTGATCTTTCTTAACATATTACATTCCTTTTTTTGGTTTGATGTGATGCACCGCATCCCCTAAGTCGTGAATATACTATTCTTTCATTGTTCCTCTCTTGGATACATTAGACACAATGTTCCCTAAGTGACTGACCTTGCATAAACTAATAAGACTCTTTTGAACAAGCTCTCGCATTATATTTTTGCATTTTACATTGTTGCATTTCTTGGCCACGTTGCATAATACCACTTGCATTCCTGAAGTGTCATATTGTTTAAATCTTAGCATTTACATTTCCTTTTTCTTTGTGGTGCCTTGTTAAAGTTATCAAATGACTATAGCTTTAGCATGGTTGAGCAAGAAGCCCAATTAGTTGCATGACTTTTCCCCATAGCCACTTTTTTGTTTGTGAGTGCATACCAACTAGTGTATGTATCTTAATTTTTGGGCTTTCTCACCACATGGAAAACTAGGTCTATGGCCCAAGAGTGAGTATATAGTTGGGCCTTCTCACCCTATGGATAACTAGTTCTATGGCCCTAGAGTGAGTACACATTTTCTCTTTTTCAAACAATTAGCCTAGATCTCTTTTCACAACTAGTTGGATTGATGATTGAAGCTTCATTCAATTCATTTCAACACTTGTGTGTTGCTTTGTCCTTATGCCTAGTTTTCCATGGGATATTCATCCTAGGGGCTTGATCAACCCTCTTGATCATTGTATTCCATCTTTCTAATGTAATTACATTTTAACCCTCCCCTCGATGTTCATGGCTACTTTAGTGTGAGTTTGAAGTAGGTTCATCCTCTCACTAAATTAGGGGTTAAATGTGTCGTAGAAAAATGGCAACTTGTCATTTTCGTGGCCTTTTAGGTCTTATTTCATGGTGTTGGATCTATGTTGCTTTGATTTTATGTTGTATCATGGATCGAACCTACTTATTTAGGTACTAAAACTCAAACAACAATGTCTTGTGAAGGTGTTGTGAAGTGTTGTGTATAAGAGTGAATTTTCACCCTAGGCACAATTCCCCTTTTTTTCTTTATACACTTTAGAAAACAAAATCTAGAGGCTTAAATTTACTTAAGCCCACAGTTGGAAATCCACATGGAGCCTATTTTGTGTGTTGGTGGAAGTGTTTCTATTGAGGATGTTGTGTGATGTGTAGACGTTTGTGCAGCATGCTTATGTCCCTAGAAGATTCCTACAACTTAGCCAATAGAGGCATTACTCTTCCCATTAGCAGAGAAGTTGTAATGCCTCCTTCGGCCATCCGACCCGAAGATGGTTTTTTTCTTCCTTATTCCTTCATATTCACTGTCTCAACTTGTATTCCAACTATTGATCATACTAATCTCCCATACTCATGCTTACAAGCTCACTTTCACTCACTTCCAAGCATTCCAAGCATTCCAAGCATTCCATTGTAGCAATATCACACTCCAAATCAGTAGAGAACATTTGGGACCATTCCATTCATAGTAGAGGCTTGAGTTCCTCTCATTTCTCCCCCAAGTAGCCTTGAGTGATCTTGGTGGAGGTTGTAAGATTCCCTCTCCTCTCCTCTATCATTTGGTGAGTAGCATAGTATTGTTGTGTAGTGCATTTTCTTTCTTTATGTATTTCTTCTTTATCTCATTCTTTTGGCTATCGGTGGTGGTGGAAACACCTAAACGGGGATTTGACTAAGATAGGCCCCTATATAACCCTCCCCAACATTTTCTCTCTTGTTGTGTGTAGGTGGATGCACTTTTTGAAGCTAGCTAGTGAATAGGCTCTTCTATGAGATTGTCCTCATCACCTTAGCTTTGGTATATCTACTTTATCACATCTATTTGTACTTCTCATATTTTATAGTGTTGTTTTGTTCTCTTAGAAGTTGTTAAGCTAGGATATTAGTCATTTTAGCGAGTCCAAACTTGTCTCTATTGTAATTTGGTTGCATGGACTACAACACATTTTTGAGACCCCAGCATGTCGCACTATCATTTGAGGTCTACATTGACATGCTCAGGAAGAGAGCTTCCTGAGGTGTAGAGTTGGACTCAAAAACTGACTTTCCTAGCCTTACCTTAAAATTCAAGATTGATGAGTGGTTTTAGGATTCCATAATCCTCATCATTCTCATCCCCATATCCTAAACACTATTGAGGTAAGTTAGGGTAGCCTCTCGCATCTTGACCCTCTGTGACCTAGGGTCTTGCATATGGTGGTCCCCCTCTCTTACATTTTTTATGAACCCAATGTGAACCAACGTTTGTTCATTTTTTAGTGTTGAGGCTTCCCTCAGTTGCTTCATGATTATTGTGTTCTCTAGCATTGCGAAGGTTTATGAGCATCAGAACCCAGTCCATAACTTTTGGGGATATCATAAGGAGAAGTGTATGATGTGTACCGATGGATAAAACAAGGGTCTTGTTTGGTCTCTCTAGTGACCTTTTCTCTAGTCCCACTGTTAGTATGGTTGTGTAGGAGCAAGTGTTGAGGGGTGAGATGGTATTCATTGATGAAACTGATCACATCGCCACTCCTCCTACGTCCCCCATGCCATCATTGGTGGATGAGCATGAGACCGTTCAAATTGCTATTGAATATGTGTTTTTCCTTATGAAAGGGTTGGGTGACCTTGAAAACCATTTGGGAAGAAATCCAAAGATGGCTAGAGCTGCTCGGGTTGTTAGTGAACTAAAACATATGATGGATAAATATTGAATGGGTGTAGAGATCCTCAGTAGTCTCTTCAATATTGTCGAAGCCTATGCTCCTTTGAATAGCTCTAGCTTTGCGCAAGGGGTCACCTTCAAAGAAAATGAGGGACAATTAGGAGTATCAATGCCTTCCACTTCTATTTATCTAGCTGATGCAGTCCCTTCTATTACCATTCCCTCAGGTCCTAATCAACCCAAAACTATCAAGGTGAAAAAATTCCCTTTAGGCTTTAACTTCATCCCTTCTATCACCTTCGGTGGTGGAGGCTTTGGTAGTTGGGGTGGATTTGGTGGCAGAGGTGGTGTTGGTAGAGGTGGTTATCGTGGAGACCATGGTAGTGGTTTTTGTGGAGGCCCTATTGGTAGTGGTGGCTCTAGTAGTGGCTCTAGTAGAAGTCATACTAGTGGTGGTTTTGGAGGTGGAATTGGTAGTGGCCCTAGAGGAGGTTCCTCTGGCCCTTTATCTTCTAACAACCCTATTATGAACAGTCTACTTTAGAATATGGGTAAGATGTAGAGTTAGTTAGTGAGCCTTTCCCAGGCCTTTGACTAGCCCATTTTCTATCTTTTCTTTTGAAATATTCCACTATCATTTGCCATCTTAAACACTCCCTTCCCTTAGGGAATGGATATTCCAAAATTTGAGAAGTTTGGTGGTAAGGGGAATTTGTAGATGCATGTGTCTACCTTTAATTCCCTTTACACTGACTTCTTCCATTATGACACCTTGATGGAAAAACTATTTCCCTAATCTCTCAAGGACATAACCCTTGAGTGGTATTGTTCCTTTCCTGACAATTCTATTTTTTCATTTGACCAACTTGTTAATCAATTCCTTAGATAGTTCTAAGAAAACATCGGGCAAAAAATGACCTTTTTAGATCTCATCCGATGTAAGCAAGGAGACAATGAAAAGAATATTGATTTTATAGCATGTTATCAAGAGCTTCTTTCACAAATCTCATATCAGCTACCCAGCTGTGATGTGCAAAAGGTGTTCATAGGGAACATACAAAGGCCTTGGAAAGAGAAGTTTTCCCTTATGAAATACCCTTCTTTTGTGCATTTGTGTGCAACCTTACAAGAATACCAACAAATGGTTGCTCAATTCAGAGGATCTTCTTCATGCTTCCGTTCTAAAGGGAAATCAATCATATCAATCTCTAGAAAGGGTAAAGCCACTGTGAATGTAGTAGCCACTTTCGATGACAATAGCCTCAAGTGTAACTAGAAATTCATGAATTTGTCTAAATCTCACACTTCCATCTTGCAAAAGTTGTTGAAGGATAAGATCATAACTCTACCAGTCCCTAAGCCTATTAAGGAACCCTATCCTAATTGATATGATGGGAATGTTTACTGTCTATACAATCATGTTAACAAACATGATATAAAATTTTACATGTAGTTGCATCATGAGATACAAGACTGCATCGAGGATGGTACCATTTGCCTCGATGGGAACAAACAAAACACTAACAAATTAGTGGCAAAAAATAATAGTGAATTGAAGATATAAAGGGACTCGTTTCTGTCACATTCTGCCAACATGATTATCTATCCCACTAATTCAGTTCCTCAACCCAAGGCCTATGTAAACATGGTCACAATAACTTCTACTATTCCACCTGCACCCTGTTCGCCAGATATTACATTCATAGAACAAGATCTACCCTTAAACAACAAGCCTTCACCTCTTTACATTCCCGCTCGCATCAATGGTAACATTGTGACGGGAGTCTTGATAGACCCCATGAGCTATGTGAATGTTATTACCGAAGAAACATCAGTATTGAACTCATTGCAAAAAGAAAAGTATGAAGAAAAGAATCTACCATCCATACTCATGATGGTATGAATCAAAAACTTTATGGCTCAATCACTCTTTCTGTCCTAGTTAGACCTAGGACTATTGACATGGTCTTTGACATTATTCTAGAGTCAGACTTGTTTAGAGTGAAGCTAGGAATTCCTTGGTTGTCTTCCATGAACGAGGTCACCTCCATTATTCATAAATGTCTAAAATTCTCCCTTGATGGTGTCATGCATGTAGTGCATGACACTAGATATCATCCTTTGGTATCTCATGGTAGGTATTCATTGGATCACTTTTGGCCCTCTCTCGTTGGTTCACTTCCACTAAGGAAGGACCTAATTTACAAAAAATATGTGAAGTATAAAATTGGGGGTAAAGGGGAGCCAAAGTTGACCCTTCCTATAACAAAAAAATTGGTTGCCTCCTCTTCCCAAGACAAGAAGAAGGAGCCTGCACTGATGACTACCCCTTCTCCAAGAGAGAAAGATAAGTCCATGCTGATCCCTTCTCCTCCCTGCAAAGGTAAAGAGAAGGCTATACCATCTACTCCCTCTTCCCCCAAGAAGGAGGAGAAGCCCATAACGACTCCCTCTCCTTCTTGTAAGGGTAAAGAGAAAATGACCTTTTCTCAAACTGCCCTATTCTCCCCCTTTCCTAGGAAGAGTATTGGATGAGAAATCCCAGTGGCTATCCTCTAAATTTTGATGATTCCTCCTTGGTGTAGGCCCAAGATTAGAATCATGAACCTTCCTAATGAATATCCAGGACCATGGTACTACTTATATGATAGAAAGAAAGGTTCTTGCAGAGAATTCAATCCATGACGTCCTACTACTCCTGCTCCTAAGGAAATGAGTGGAAATAGGCCTCTTTCCAAGGCTCTCGAGTCAACTCCTATCGCTCCTTAGCCTACTCCACCTTCTCCTATACATGAACCCATTTCGTCGCTCAAAATGGTTGTAGTTGACATTCCTATGGTCAAGCAGGAACATCCCATCCCTTTGTAAGCTGTATCTTCTAGCTCTAACAACCATAGAAACCACCTTGCATGTGAGTACAAGCACCAACAAAAGTATTTCCTAGCTGAGTAGGCTGCCTTGCAACAAAAGGAGGATAAAATGACTGCTCCTATTTTAGGATCTCCTGCAACATCTCCTTCCTACCTTCTTGTTGTTTCTCTTTATCCTGCTCCACTCTTGACTTCCTTTGTAAGCACAAATGTGTCTAACCCTAAATAGGTATAGGTGTTTATCACTCCTTCAGTAGAGTTTCCTTTTCTGATGTCTATTCTAGATATTCAACCCTTCCCAAATCCCATGGATATGGTTAACACTTCAGTCATATTTTTTGCAATTCTTTCCTCCTCCTCTACACCTCTAGCTTCGTCTGTGAGTATTTCATCTCCTTCTATGAAGAAGTAGGTAGAGGCTAGTCCTTTTCATGATAAAGGATGTAGGAGGATCCCATCTTCTTCGTAAGGTGGCCTTTGTGATGACCTATTATGTCCTTATGATAGAACTAATCCCAACTTCCCCTAAGTTTGTCATCGTTCCCTAGTCATTCGGCGAGCTTAGTAGTGAACCTCAAGAACAACTTACACTGTCCACTAAGAATAAGCATGATTCTCCCACAGGATGCATGTTTAATTTCATGGATGGAGTCCTAGCCTTGTCCGCGATCTTCTCAAAATTGCTAACCTTGAATCCATAAGAGCTTGGTGGAGAAGGCCTCGAAGGGCCATCTTCCTTGGCCCTTGTTCGAGGAGGCCTAGACACCTCTCCTCTTAACATTCCACCCTTGTAGGTTCATCATCCTTCCCATTATGATGATCTAGATTGGGAAACGAATGACCTCTCACATGATCAGTGTTAGGAGGAGGTTCCCTTTTTCTTGATCTTGTGTGTGTGTGTTTAGTGATGTGTTCCCCCATACTTGTGCTATGTGTGCTCAGATGACCCTCATCACCCTTGTTGGTGCTTGGATATAGGTGTGGTTTTTGTGTCATAAACCTTCTTCTATTTGTAACATCATTCTTCCATGTTTGTGCTTGATTTTTGATAAATTGGGGGAATTTAGGCTTCCCTTCCATGTTGACCCAATTTTTTATTTTTACTTTATTTTATGTGCATTCTTCCTAATTTGGCTGGGGACTGATGATATTTTTTATTGTGTTGTGGTTATCTATTAAATTATATGAGCTTGGATAGATCTGACCCCGCTAAACCAGATCCCCTTGTGTCCTTTATTTGTATGTTCCTTTTCTCTTTTTCTTTCCCTTTATCTTTCTCTCTTATTTTCTTGAGTTTTCCCTCCTATGTGCAACAACGTTCTCCTCTCTAACACTTTTATTTTTAAAAAATGAATTTATTGCCAAATGAATCTTTTCTTGAAAGTATTCACAACAATTTTTTTCATTAGAATGGCATTCTCAACTTGGAACACTAATGGAACATTTTTCCTTCATCATAGGTTTGTAAAGAAAGGGCTTGAAGACCTTCCTTCAAAGCAGGAACAACTTTGACTTCCCCTTGCATGGGGGCATGTCCTTCCTTTCGAATTCCTTGATGAAGTGAACATCTTTTCAAAGGATTCCTTGATGGTGAATCAATCTAAGATGAATGGTTGATTTTGAATTGTTCGTCCCTTGGGTGGACCCCCTTTCTTTTTCACAGCAAGCTCCCTAGGGACCCTTTCCTCAAAATCCTTTATTCCGAATGGAACCTTTCACATCTGGCCTAGGGGCAGCCTAACTAGACTCGTTCCATTTGCTTCTTTTCATCTAGCTTGGGGATAGCTTAACTAGACCTTACTTTTCAAATAGTGTGTCCCTTGAGTGGAATCCTCTCCTTTTGAAGGGTTCCCAAGGGACCCCTTTGAAAGTTTTATAGTTTACGTGACTGGTCACTTTTAGACACACTCTATCTATGGGTAGATGTGTCACCGCTTTAGGTATGTTCTATCTACAGGTAGATATGTCACCATTTTAAACATGCTCTATTTGTAGGTACACATGTCACCACTTTTGACACACTCTATTTGTGGGTATACATGTCACCACTTTTGACATGTTTTATTTGTGGGTAGATGTGTCACCACTTTAGACATGTTTTATCTATTGGTAGATGTGTCACTGCTTTTTACATTTTCTATCTATAGGTAGACATGTTGCCACTTCCTAACATTGTGGAGTACACTTCCTTGGGGCTTCCTCTATGCGAGAGATCTTGGGGGTTGCCTCCTTGCAGGTTCGTGACCCTGTAAGATGCTTTGTTCCAACTTCATATTTCTGAGCAAGTATGGAGTCCTTTGCTTCTCTTGCACCTTCAGGTATGATAGACTGAGTACTGCTTCCTCGATAGTTTAGGTATACTTTTCTAACCCTACATGCTTCTTGATCTACTTTATCGAGTACTCATTAGTACTCATGCTTACTGAAGTGGGGGAAAAATCTATAAGAGCGAATTTTCACCCTAGGTGCAATTCCCATTTTTTCCTTTATACACTTTAGAAAACCAAATTTGGAGGCTTAAATTTACTTAAGCCCGATGTTGGTTGTCCACATGGAGCCTATTTTGTGTGTTAGTGGAGATGTTTCTATCAAGGATACCTGTGTGGTATGCAGATGTCTATGCGACACACTTGTGTCCCTGGTAGATTCATGTGACTAATCCAATAGATGTGTTACTCTTCCCATTAGTAGCAAATTTGTAACACCTCCTTCAGCCAACTGACCCAAATATGGTCATTTTCTTCCTTATTCCTTCATATTCACTCTCTCAACTTGCATTCCAACTCTTGAAAAAACTAAGCTCTCATACTCTCACTCCTAGAAGCTCACTTTCACTCACTTCCAAGCATTCCAAGCATTCCATTGCAACATTATCACGCTCTATCAACTTAGTAGAGCACATTTGGGACCACACCATTCATAGCAGAGGCTTGAGCTTCTCTCATTTCTTCCCCAAGCAACCTTGAGTGCTCTTGGTGGAGGTGGTAAGCTTCCCTCTCCTCTCCTCTATCATTTTGCGATTAGTATTGTACTATTTTTTAGTGCTTTTTATTTCTTTACATTTTTATTCTTTATCAAGTTCTTTTATTTGTCTATGGTGGCGGAAACACTTAGATGAGGGTTTGACTAAGGAAGGCCCCTATATAGCCCCCCCAACATTTTCTCTCTTGTTATGTGTAGATGGACACACTTTGTGAAGCTAGCTGGCAAATAGGCTCTTCTTCAAGATTATCTTCCTCACCTTAGCTTTGGTATATCTACTTTGTCACCTCTGTTTATACTTCTCATATTTTATGGTGTTGTTTTGTTCTCTTAGAAGTTGTTAAGCTAGGTTGTTAGCTATTTTAGTGATTCCAACCTTTTCTTTGATGTAATCTAGTCATATAGAGTACAACACATTTTCTGAAATGCCAGTGCATTTCACGGTCATCTGAGGTTTGCGCTAACATCCTTATGTATAGAGATTCTTGAGGCATAGAGTTGGACTCAAAAACTGACTCGCCTAGCCCCACCTTAAAACTAGAGATTGAAAAGTGGTTGTAGGATTCCATAATCCTCATCATTCTCATCCCCATACCCTAAACACTACTAAGGTAATTTAGGGAAGCCTCTCACATCTTGACCCTCCATGACCTAGGGTCTTGCACATGGTGGTCCCCCTCTCTTACATGTTGTAAGACATTTATATGTTCCTATAGACTCTATTTAATATAATTTACCTAAAATCACCTTCTTACTCATCAACAAGTCCTATATTAAAGTGTTGTAAAGTCTTGTAACAAGCCTTCACACTTTTCTAGGAAAATCCTCACTATTTACATCTTTCTCATGCTTTATTATGTCTTTTTATGCCCTCATATGACTTAATTAAGTGTATTTTTGAATATTATCCTGACAAAAATCATTAAATACATCATTTTTGACACTTTTTTTTAGGCCCTAGGTGGGACCTACTCACCATGGGTGGTGAATGAGTCACCAAATTTAGGAATATTTCAAATTTCCTTTCGAGATTTTATTAAAAATCACTTGATTTCGGTCTGTGATGAGGTATGAATGGATAGTAAGGCACACAAATTGTATAAATAAGTGATTTTCATCTCATTTTAACTCCCATTCATCAAATTCACTTATCCATCTACACATTCAAGCAATCAATCATTTTTACATCATCAAATAAAGCACTTTTCAAGCACTTTGAAGCTTCCATTAACATTACTTCAAAACTACAAGATCAAGAGTTAGGTGAGTTGATATCATTTTCATGTTATTAATTTATCCTTCTCTTTCATTTCATTATCTTTCCAAGGGTTTAATTACCAAAAGTGGGGTTTGACAAAGGAAAACCCCTATTCACTAACCCTAATTATTTTTCCCCTTTTGCTTATGTATTTGTAGCCTTTTGTTTGTAGATTTCATAGGTTATTAGGTGTTGAAGATTTATTTTCATGTCAAATAGGTGCTTCAATTCAAAATAAATCAAATTCAAGCTCGAAGAGACTTATTTGTCTATTTTTTGCAGATTTGACTTCGACAACTCGACAAGGAGACATTCCCAGATTTGAAGTTGTAGAGTTGTCTCTTGGTTTTTCATAAATTTGGGAGAGTACTGATTCACCACCTATGGTGAATGAGTTCCACCTTAGGATATGAAACTTGAGTTTTGTCAGATTTTAGATCTTGAAAGATAGAAATTAGCTCTCGACAATTTTTCATCACTAGGAGGATTGATTTGCCACCTTGGAAAAAAGAGTCCCACTTTGGAAAATTACTAAATTTCATCAACATTCTAGACATTCCAAAAAGCTCACACATCATCTAGGTGCACTCAATTTACCCCTGTACTCTCTGTTCTACATAATTTTTCATTTTCCTAGTTGTTTGCATATCATAATGTGTTTTCAAACATAGCTTAAATTGCACTTTTGCATTCATTTTAGTTCATTCTAATTAGTTAATCACATTTATTTAAGTTTATTTACATCAAGTCACATTGCACACATCATAATTTTAGTGTTACATAAGCATTTTTGGATCTAAATGTTTCTCCTTTTAGGTGAAAAACCCTAGAAGTGCAAGAGTAGTACATTTAGGTTCCCAAAAATCTATGTTTTAGGAAGAAAGTCAAAGTCAAAGAAAATGGAAGAAAGTCAATGTCAAAGTCAAAGGCAAAGGAAGTCAAAATCAAAGTCAAGGGATAATGATAAGAATTGCTATATATCTTATCCACAAAGGATAAGGATTTAAAAATATCCTATCCATAAAGGATAAGGATTACAAATATCTTATCTTTAAAGGATAAGATTGACAACTCATAAAACAAAAAGGTGAATCTTATCCACAAGGGATAAGATTTACAAATATCTTATCTACAAAGGATAAGGATGACAACTCATAGGGAAAATATCTAAATTTAAACCTAATTTTTTATTTTAGGCTCTCAAAATCTATAAATAAGAGGCCTATGTTTATTAAAAATAATTGGAAAAGTTTATTGTGACAAAGTGGCATTCAATAATTTAACTTTTTCAGTCAAAATTAGGTCTCTACTTTTGTAATTTTCTTCATTGATTGCATCTCCAACCTTGTTTCACTTTGAAATAACGGTTGACTATATGCTTGCGATGTAATATTTTACTATTTTTCTAGAAAATAGTCATTGTAGCAGCCTCCAGTGATTCAAAGATCAAAATTTTGCATCTATTTGTTTTAATTTTCTCTATGTATGAAAGAAAAGTAGGTATTATTATGAGTCTTATGACTCCTTGATTGCTACTATTCTAAGTTTACCTCTGAATTATTGTTGTGAATTACTGTGTGGAGCTTTAGATTGAGATTCATAGGTTGTGTTGTTGAAACAAAGTAGAAATCTACTATATTTGGTGGATTGCCTCCATTTTCATTTTAGTTTTAGATTATCAAATATTTCTCCTTTCTTTTCCCAGCAAGGTTCTTTAGTTAGAGTTAGTTTTTTAGGTGATTTACCAAGGGGAAGCTACCCTATAATCAGAGGTTGACCTCAAGTTTTTGATTCCCACAACTCGAGAGGTCATCCCATGTTTCACAGGATAGTTGGATTTAAGATTTAGTAGAATGCATATTCCAGGTGATAACAAGTCCCACTACAATATTTTTATAAGATTTTCCCAAATTCAAATACCATTTTTCCATAATCTGATTCTTGTGTAGAAACTCAAACATGGGATTTATTCACCCATATTGGCATATGAGTCCTAGTAGGTCAAAATTTAAGGTTTTAAAATGTTTCTAAGCTCATTCAATTATGCTTCATATTTCTAGGTACACACATTTCATATTGCAACTTTATATTTTGTTTTACATGCATTTCTAGGTTATTTAGTAAAATATTGCATCATATTAGGGTTTAGCATTAAATCTTGTATTGCATTTTTCTTTCCAAGCCCTAACTTGGTGGTGAACCCACCTTTAATCATTAGTCATACCCTAAGAAAATTCCTTATCAAATCTCTTTCTCCCATTATCATCACTTGATTGATATCTCTAGGGAATCCTTGAATGTGGAGTATAGGAAGCTTGTTGCCCTAGGTCCAAAACCCTAGTGGAGACAATTTTCTATCCTACTTTTTTGTGAACCTACACTATTTAGAATACATTCTTCATTGATTTTGTGTGCATCATCATCCTAGATATAGCTTGCATTAACTTCACATTAGGGTCAACATTAATTAATTAGCATCTAGGGTTTCTAAATTTTGCATTAGTGAAAATGCATATAAGGGTATGTGTAGGATCATCATGGAAAAAACAAGCCCTTAAGTGGCAAAAAAATTAGAAAAATCAAAGTTAGGCAACTTGACGTAAAAAAATGAATAAGTTATCTATATTATTTCAAAAATATGTAAGAATAGAATTTGTAGAAAATTGATTGTAGTTTCTAAACTACTAGGTTTATTTAAAAAAAAATCTATTTGGTAAAAATTTGAAATTTCAATGCAACAGTACTTAAATTTCAGGGAAAAATTAAGGTGTATTTCTAGCCACCCTAACCACGATAAAATGATAATATTTTTTTATAATATTTTAGATATAAGCAGTGGACTCATGTCCTGATGCAATGCATTTTTTTTTGTAATTTTTTTCCATGTAAATAATTAATTATGAATTTTTATTACAACTTTAAAAAAAAACTCATATGTCTAACCACCTTAACTTGTTCAAAAATTCATGAAATTCATTTTTTTTTAAATCCTATAGTATGTGAAGCATATAATGTGAGACATTTTTTAGATTCAAAAAATGTGATACCGTTCAAAAGCTATAGATGTTTTTCAATCAACCTATCAATCAGGATTTTAGTTGTAATTCAAATAGAAAATAAATAATAATAATTTATTAAATTCAAATTAAATCATAATTTATATTGGTGTAAAGTTGAGAATCTCCTTTAAAAACCCTTTTGGTTTCATCAATTTTGGGTAAAAAAAAGTCATCAGCCACATACCCTACAAAAACTCATCATACCACCACTTTTTGGCCCATCATGATCCTACACATACCCATAGATTACATTTTTTCATCTCAAATAATTTAAAATAATTTAAGATATTCATTTTCACTAAGGTTACACATAATAAAACCTAGAAAGCATAAAAAATATTTGAAAATTCTGAAAAAAACACTCATTGGGACTCATATGGCCCTTTGGGAGAATCAATCCCAATGCACCCTGAAACTACCTTTTATGGAATTTAAAACCTTTTTTTTTTACTTTTGTTTGGTGCCATTGGTTATCTCTTTTAGTGGGTTGACGTTTTGCTTCATGCATTTTATAAAATCTGGCTTAAATTGGTCCATTTCATGCATTGCTGAAATTCCTAATTTGCATTTACAATATTTCATCTTCAGATCATTGCATAATGTAATTAGTAAATCACCTTGTTTGAAATCTAAAAATTTCATCTACACATTTCTTTCTAGGCCTTTACATTGCATTTCAGGCTTGCATAGATTATTGTTCAAAAATGTTAATTTTGGTATTTTCCAAGTTTGCAAAGAAAAAGTTATTCAATAAACATGTTATTCATTTAATGCATTCCCTAGTTATGAGAGTTTCTTAGTGCAAGAGAGTGAAAAATTTGATGATTGTCTTAAACCTTCACCCCCTCTTATCTCTCCTATTTGTGAGAATGATGTTGTAGAAGAAGATGACAATATGGACAATCCTGATGATCATAGTTGCTCTTCTCCTAATACCTCTCCTACATGTGATGAAGGTATTTCGGTGTTAGAAGATGCACACATTGAGAATCATGGCATTGTTAAAAGCTCCTCTTCTATAACCTCTCCTACATTGGAAGATATTATAAAACAAGAGAATGAAATCATAGACACATTTCTAAACATCACCTTACCTAATTTCCATTCTCCCTTTGCTTATGAGAATGATTTAGTTGATGAGGATATGTTGGTGTTAGATGATAAAATATTTAACATCTATAACAACCCTCTTTATGACCCTTCCTCTACTCATTCTATCTTGAAATACATTAGGGAACAAAGGAATGCAATCATAAATGATCATGAAAATCATACTTGTTCTTCTCAGAGCATCTCTCCTAGTTGTGAAGAAGAAACTTTGATCTTCAATGAAATCAATGAGAATATTTGTTGTCTCTCTTCAGCTAGGTAAACCCTTATTGAGCAAGACAACTCAACCATTGATCATTCCCCTATTAGCGATGAAGTCATTTTGGAAGAACCAATCCTTGAATGTCAAGTACATTCAATTTGTAGTTCTCATAAAAACTATCCTTCGAGGGAAAATATCACGGTGCAAGAAAATGACAATAATAGTAATGTTCCGTAAGTGATGGTAAAAAGGTGATTCTAGATTTCCCTTTATTAGAAATACATCAAACCAAGACTGTTGAGGTTACGAATGCACAATTTTCTATTAGATCCCCTTTGATTAAGGGATCTCCTACATACCCTATTGGACATCCTTTGAATCCTCTAATTCTTTACCCACCCTCATACAAACAACAAACTTAAAAAAAACCTAAAATTATCCATTACTCACCTAAGAAGAATGTGTCATAGCAGTTGAGTCTTAATACCATAGCTCATACATATAATGCTAGGAAAAGGATGCAAGCAATACAAACACTTTCAACATACCTCTCATTTCCTAATCCTATCTTACCAGTTCCTCCTCATTTTCCTTGACAAAGTGGAAAGGAGTACAATCTTGTTGAAAAACTAAAGAATACTTATTCTAAGATATCATTATTGGACTTTATTCAATCCTCCACTCATTATCATAACATGATTTAGAATTCTTTACAAGAAGTTTCTATCCCTTTTAATGCACAATTGAATGACATAGCAACCATGATTCAAGAAATAAAAGCTAACATTGTTTTCTGTAAAAGAGAGCTCCCTACTTTGGGAGTGCAAAAATAATGTGATAGTTTCATGATAATAGATAAATATAATTTATTGGAATTAAAATAACCCTCATAGATAATGGCTCTACTCTTAATGTGTGTAGTGCAAACCTTTTGGATAGGCTTGGCATGGATAAATAAAAAATTCAATGTGTCTCTTTATCAATTAGTGAGTTCAATAATGCTAGAAGACAATTGCTTGGAGTGATTACCTTTCTTATTAGATTTGACAAAAGTTACATTACAAACTCCCATTCATGTTATTCCTTATGATCTGTCATACAATCTCCTTTTAGGAAGACCATGGATTCATTGGATATTGATAATGATAAATGAAGTATATGTCTATAACAAAAAAGTGTACACATTGGATATTAATAATGAGCCTTATAGTGTTTTACAACTTGAGTAAAATAAGAAAAATTCTAAGAAAAGATTGACACCAACTACATTGTGTGGAACCCGTGAAATAGAAAAACATAGAAAAACATATTGAGGAAGTCACAAAGCTATTAGAATATTATTTGGGTTCCTTATATTTCACACCAAAATTCATGGGAGAATACAAGACCATACACAAATACTCTTAAAATGGAAAATAAATAGTGGTATTATTAACACAAAATTTAGAAGACCCTTCAAAAGCATTCACCTCAACCACTTTAAATGAAATAAACTATACAATAAACTTTGATGAACTTAAGTATGAACAACCACCCAATCTAAACAATATGGAGAATATTTATATGGAAAAGGTTATGAAATGATGAAACAACTTGGTTATAGTGGAAAATGATGTGGTGCTAATGAATAAGGTATCTATGTCCCTATAGACCCCATACACAAGAAAAGACTAGTGGTCTTGGTTATTGTCACTTGAAAGACACAAAAAATCCTTCACTTATTATCAACACTTTTACATAACTTCATTCTAAGCCAACTTTAACATTCGTGCATCCTTAATTGATAGACACTGGTAGTTTTAATTGTTATTCTTTGAATGAAACAAAAGAAACAAAGAAAACCCCTCTTAACATTAATGTCATTGCACAAAACATCAATGATTCAAATTTGTTAGATTTTACACCGTCCTATAAAGGAGAGAGAAAAATCTCATAATTTAAAGAGTCTTATGTAAGTATGACATCTAGTACTAAGAAAGAGATATCTTTGTCACAAAATAAAGGAATATCTTCTATTAATCAAGAGAGAATCTTGTCGAGACTCCTCCAAAATTGTTTGATATCCCTCCCTCAAAGAACACGAAATAAATTTTACTATAAAAATTCATTTTTTGCATATCATAGAGTTCATGATCATTCTACTAATGCATGTAAGGACTTGAGTAATCGATCAACATCTCAAGGAATTCAGTGCTCTTCCTTCTATTGAAACACCTAGTTCCTCTAATTTAAACTTATTTTCATCTTATTAGGCTCATCCTTTTCCTACACTAAGTGGGGGAAAGGGTTAGGTAGCCTTTTTCTCGCATGTCACATGTTGTCTCTTTTGGCTAGTTGATCACCTTTCACGTAAATATAAGAAAAAGCTTGTTATGTGGATGACATTCCTTAAGTTGACTCACATATGCCATAATTATTCATGATTTATTTTGATTCAAAAACATATGATTTGGCATAAGAATTTCTAAATAACATCTCATGTCTTCTTCTACTTTAAATCAATCTCTCACAACAATGGTATTAGCAACTGCTTTAATGTGGGGGCATACATTAACACTCATGTTTCACTAGGTGGTTTTCTTTATTCTTGTGATGCATGCTTTTCTTGGTGGTTCCATTGGGTTTGATTTCATCTGAGAGTGTTATACTTATTTGAATTTTCCTCTCTTGGAGACATTAGGCACAATTTTCCCTAAGAAGGGACCTTGCATGAGCAAAGAAAAATCCCTTTGAGCACACCTTACACTATTTTGCATTTACAATAACTATCATATGGAAACCTTGCATAACACACCTTGCATGCCTATGGTGCCATCTTGTTTTTTTATAAGTCCCAAGCATACAAAGTATTACTTTCCTCATGAAGCTCAAAGTTCATTACTTGTTCATGAGCTCCAAGCATACAAATTTTTGGTTGTCTCATGAAGCTCAAAGATCATTATTGTATGGCACCTTATTAGGAGGCATAGCATTGGTTTGGTTGTATGGGATCCAAATGGAGGAATGAATTCCCTTAGCCACTCATGTATTGCGGCACATATGGGTCGTATGTCTCACCCTTTCGGATACTCACCCCATGTATTACGTAAAGTTCCACGGCCCCAAAGTGAGCGTATTGTGGATACTGACCTTGCAGATGACCTTTAGTTTTGAGGCCCCAGAGTGAGTGGATTTTTATCAAATTTGGAACCACACATCTTATTCTTTTCTTTATTCTTTATTTCTTTGTCATTTTATGTTTGTGTGTCTTTTTTTTTTGCTAATCATACATTGTCTGTGCATCCCTTTATGATTATGTCGATTTGACATAGGACTTGTATCCTGCAGGCTTGGTTTCCTCCTTTGATCTCTGTCATCCTTTGTCATTTACATCGGCATACTAGGACCCCTCTTGAATGACTAATTTATTGTGAGTTTGAAGCAATTTCATACTCTCACTAAAGTGGGGGCTAAATGTGGCAACAAAAAAAGTATCTCTTTTACTTTTCCTTGCTTGTTTGGGCCCTGTTTGTTAACCAAGCTTAAGGTTACCTTGATTTAGTGTTGTAATGTATCTAACACATTAAAATTAGGTCTTGGGCCCTTGTGAACTAATGAACATAAATGGTAACTTGAAAAAGTGTTGTGAAGTGTTGTAGCAAAATTTCACACCTTTTTGGGGTTTTATTAATTAACTAAAGCTAATAAACCTCTTTTTAGCCTTAATCATGCCTCATTTAGAGTATTATAAAGTGTTGTAACACACTTTCACATTTTTCTAGGTTTTTCATTAATAATTGGGCTTCTTTATTCTTTAATTGGCCTTATTTTGCATCCACAAGGCTTATTTAATGCATATTTTCAAGGATAATCTTGACACAAATCAATATCCAATCATAATTTAGGTGTTTTTAGGTTGTATGACCCAGATTTAGTGATCTAGGACTCATTCACCACCTTGGGAAAATGAGTCCCACCTAGGTTTTTGGGTCCCAAACTTGGTTTCACACCTTTCTAAGCATTTTTTTAAATGGTCCCATAAATTATGCCTAATGGGATTCATTTTCCATCTTGGTTGAATGAGTACCGAGTGACAAAAAATTCAAATAAATACATTTTTTTGTGAGATTTTATCCTCCTAGATTTGATGTCAGCTTCTAGTGTTGTAATTTTGAGAATTCTCACACAATTAATTATAAATACAAGTTTCTTTCTCTCATTTTCACCCAAGCATTCAAGATATCACCTAAGAATTTTGTTCAAGAGCATTCATAATAGCCAATTGGAGTTCACAAGTGCATTCAAGAGCATTCAAGAGCATTGAATTGCAGATTAACAAGCATCTTAGAGCATTATTCAAGCATCAAGCATCATGTCAATGGTTTCATGCATCATTTTTTTTTTTGAGTTAACAATTATGATGTAGGGTTTTATGATTCAAGCAAGTGTTTAATACATGACCTATCCCATTCAAGCAAGAGTCAATATCTACATCCAGAGTCATCTCATACTTATTTGCAACACTTTATTGCTAGGGTTTGGTGAATTGCAACAAAATATTTTGTTCATTCATCATTCTCCATTGCTATTTTATTTAATTTCAAGATTTGATTACCAAAATTGGGTTTGACCAAGGTAAACCCCTTTCTACTAACAAAAAAACATTTTTCCCTCTCTTTAGTGTGTGATTTATAGGTTTAGATTGAAGATACATTGAAGAGTTCATATTTGTGAAAGTTTTCAAAGTGTTCAAAGTTTTCACCTTGTATTTGAGCTATGTGGATAACTTCTACAGACTGCAAATCAAGATTTCAGATCTGGAAAGCAATTTTGGAGAAAAGAGTAGATATTCGAGTGCAAATTTGAGCATTGAATTCCTAAAAAAAGTGAAATGAGACTAATTCACTAGAAGTGTCAAATGAGTCCCACTACATGTGTTTTTTAGGATTTTTATAGATTCAGATACTATTTTTCTAGAAACCCATTCTTGTGCAGAAATATAGATCTAGGACTTATTTTCCTAGATTAGCATATGAGTCTTAGTAGGTCAAAATTTTAGGTTTTTCAATGTTTCTAAGCACATTCAAGACTGATTCATATTTCCATGTATAGACATTTTATCTTGTAGCTTTTTGTTTTGTTTTACATGCATTTCTAATTTTTTAGTAAAAGATTTCATCATATTAGGTTTTAGCATTACATCTTGCATGGAATTTGTATTTCCAAGGCCTAGCTTGGTGGTGAACCCCCCTTTTATCATTAATCATACAATAGGACAATTCCTTATTAAATATATTTCTCTCATTATCATTACATGATTGTGATCTCTAGGGCATCCTTGAATGTGGAGTACAAAAAGCTTATTTCCCTAGGTCTAAAACCCTAGTGGAGATAATTTTCTATCCTACATTTTGGTGAACTTGCATTTAGAATACCTTCTTTATTGATTTGGTATCCATCATCATCCTAGATCTAGCTTGCATTAACTTTGCATTAGGGTTTACATTAGTTAAATGACATTTAGGGTTTCTAAATTTTACATTAGTGAAAGTTCATATAGGTTACACTTTTGCATCTCAAATCATTGAAAATCATATAAAATCAACATTTGCAATTAGGTTACGCATTATACAAACTAGAAAGCATAAAAATCACTTAAAGATCTTTCAAAAGTTTGAAAAAAACCCACATTGGGACTCATATTCCCCTTTGGGAAAATAAATCCCAGTGCACCCTAAAAACTACCTTTTACAAAATTTAAAACCTTACTTTTGCACTTCTATTTGGTGCCATTGGTTATATCTGTTTTAGTGGGTTGACTTTCCATTTCATGCATTTTACAAAATCTAACTTAAATTTGTTCATTTAATGTATTTCTTAAACTCCAAATTTTCATTTACAAAATTTCATTTTTAGATCATTACATAGGGTAATTAGTAAATCACCTTGTTTGAAATCTAATAAAAATGCATCTACACATTTCTTTCTAGCCCTTTACATTGCATTTCAAATTTGCATAGATTGTTGTTCAAAAACCTTAGTTTTGGTCTTTTCCAAGTTCGCAAAGAAAAAAGTTATTCAATAAACATGTTAGTCATTCATTCAATGCATTCCCTAGTTATGAGAGTCTCTTAGTGCAAGAGATGAAAATGTTGATGCTTGGCTTTAAACTACACCCCCTCTAATCTCTCCTATTTGTGGGAATGATGTGATAGAAGAAGATGGAAATATGGAAAACCCTAATGATCATAGTTACTTTGTTAGAAGATGCACTCATTGAGAATCATGACATTGTTGAAAGCTCCTCTTCTATAAACTCTCCTAAATTGGAAGATATTATAGTACGAGAGAATGAAATCATAGACACATTTCTAAACATCAGCATACCTAATTGCCACTCTCCCCTCCCTTGTGAGAATGATTTAGTTGAAGAGGATGAGATTGTAAATGATGAGGATATGTTGGTGTTAGATGATAAAATATTTAACATCTATAGCAACCCTCTTTATGACCTTTCCCCTACTCATTCTATCTTGAAAGGAATTAGAGAATAAAGGAATGAAATCATAAATGATCATGAAAATCATACATTTTCTTCTCCTAGCATCTCTCCTAGTTGTGAAGAAGATACTTTGATTGATGAAATTCATGAGATTCTTAGTTGTCCCTCTTCACCTAAGGAAACCCTTATTGAGCAAGGAAATTCAACCATTGATCATTCCCCTTTTAGTGATGAAATAATTTTGGAAGAACCAATCCTTAAATGTCAAGAACATTCAGTTTTTAGTTCTCCTAAAAACTATCCTTAGAGGGAAAATATCATGGTGCAAGGAAATGACAATAATAGTAATGTTCCTTCCTTAGGTGATGGTAAAAAGGTGATTCTAGATTTCCCTTTATTAGAAATACATCAAACCAAGACCACCAGGTTTATGAATGCACGTGTCCATTAGGACCCCTTAATTAATGGATCTCCTACATACCATGTGGGACATACTTTGATTCCTCTAATTCTTTACCCACCATCATACAAACAACAAACTCAAAACAAACATGAACATATCCTTTACCCACCTACGAATAGTCTATCACAATAGTCGAGTCATAATACCATTGCTCATACATATAATACTAGGAACAATCTAAAACCAAGAAAAACATCTTCAACATCCCTCCCATTACCTAATTTTTTCTTACCAAGTCCTCATTTTCCTTCACAAAATGGAAAGGAGTACAATCTTGTTCAACAACTAAAGAATAATGTTGCTTAGATATCATTATGGGACCTTCTTCAAGCCTCCCCTCATTATCATAACATGATTTGGAATGCTTTACAAAAAGTTCCAATCCCTTCTAATGCACAACTGAATGACATAGCTACCATGATTCAAGAAATAAAAGCTGACATTGTTTTCCACCAAAGTGAGTTCCCTGCTACGAGAGTATGAAAGAAATGTGATGGTATTATGATAATAACTAAACATAATTGATTAGAATAAAAAGAACCCTCGTAGGTAATGGCTCCACTCTTAATGTGCATAGTGTAAACCTTTTGGATAGGCTTGGCATGGATAAATAAAAATTTCAACCTACCTCATTATCAATTAGTTGGTTTGGTAATGTGGGAAGAAAACCACTTGTAGTGATTACTTTTCCTATTAGAGTTGAAAAAGTTACATTACAAACTCCTATTCATGTTATGCCTCATGATATTTCATACAATCTCCTTTTAGGAAGACCATTGATTCATGAGATGCATGAGTTTCCTTCTACCCTTCATTAGAAAATGAAGTATGTCTACAACAACAAAGTGTACACATTGGATGTTGATAATGAGCCTTATAGTTTTTTACAACTTGAGGAAAATAAGCATAATCCTTTGAAAACATTAACACCAACTACACAAGTGGAACCCACACAATAGAAAGACAAAGAAAAACATATTGAGGAAGTCACAAAGGTATTAGAAGATGATTGGGGTTGCTTATATTTCACACCAACATTCATGGGAGAATACAAGATTATACACAATGACTCTGAAAAGAGAAAATAAAAAGTGGTAATTTCAATAGAAATTTTAGAAGACCCTTCGAAAGCATCCACCTCAACCACTTTAAAAAAAAAAATTATAGAACAAACTTTGATGAACTTAACTATGAACGACTACCCAATCCAAAAGAGATGGATAATATTTATGGAGAAGGTTATGAAATGATGAAACAACTTGGTTATAGAGGAAAAGGATGTGGTGCAGGAGAGCAAGGTATTTGTGTCCCTATAAACCCTCATACACAAGAAAAGACTAGTGGTCTTTGTTATTGTCCCTTGAAAGACAAAAACAAGCCTTCACTTAATATCAACACTATTACAAAACATCCTTCTAAGCCAAATTTAACATTTGTGCTTCCTAAACTAATAGACACTAGTAGTTTTGATTGTTATCCTTTGAATGAAAAAAAAGAAACAAATAAATGCCCGCTTAACATTAATGTCATCGCACAAAACAAAAAATGATTCAAATTTGTTAGATTTTATGTCCTTATATGAATGAGAGAACAAAATCTCATTATCTAAAGATTCTTGTATAAGTATGACATCTAGTACTAAGCAAGAGATATGTTTGTCACAAACTAAAGGAACATCTTCTATTGATCAAGAGAGTATCTTTTCAAGACTCCTCCAAGATCATTTGATAGGGCTCCCTCTAGGAACATGAAAGAAATTTTACTATAAAACTTCATTTTGTGCATATCATAGAGTTCATGGACATTCTACCAATGAATGTAGACTTTGAGTAATTTAACATGGGGGAATACATCGACACTCATGTTTGAATATGTGGTTTTCTTTATTCTTGTGATGCATCCTTTTCTTGGTGGAGTCATTGGGTTTGATTTCCTTCGAGAGTGAGTTACTTCTTTGAATTGTCCTCTCTTGGAGACTTTATGCACAATGTTCCCTAAAAAGAGACCTTCCATGAATGAAGCAAAATCCTTAGAACATAACTGACACTATTTTGCATTTACAACAAATTTTATATGGCCACCTTGCATAACACACATTGCAATGCCTATGATGCCATCTTGTTTGTTAATAAGTCCCAAACATTCAAAGTTTTTCTTGCCTCATGAAGCTTGAAGTTCATTGCTTGTTCATGAGCTCCAAGCATATGGAGTTTTTCTTATATCATGACTCTTGAAGATCATTATTGTGTTTTTCCAAGTTATCAAATTTATTAGTAGGTATAGCTTTGGTCTAGTTGTATGGGAGCTTAATAGAGGCATGAATTCCCTTAGCCACTTGTGTATTGAGAACTTATGGGTCGTGTGTCTCACCCTTTCAGATACTCACCCCATGGATGAACCTAAAGTTCCATGGGCCTAGAGTGAGTGTATTATAGATACTCACCCCACAAATGACTAGAAGTTTTGTGGCCCCAGAGTGAGTGCATTTTTATCAAAGCTAGATCCACCCATCTTATTCTTTTCTTTATTTTTCATGTCTTTGGCATTGTATGTTTGTGTTTCTTGTTTTGTTGCAAATCATACACCATGTGGGAATCCATTTGTGCTTATGTCAGTTTGATGTAGGATCTTGTATCCTAGAGGCTTGGCTACCTCCTTCAATATCTATCATCCTTTGTCATCTACATTGGTATACTAGGACCCCTCTTGAATAAATACTTTAGTGTGAGTTTGAAGCAATTTCATCCTCTCAATAAAGTGGGGGCTAAATGTGGAAATCGAAAAAGTATCCCTTTTACTTTTCCTTGCTTGTTTTAGTCCTTCTTGTTAATTGAGCTTAAGGTTGCATTGACTTATTCTTGTAACGTGTCTAACACATTAACATTAGGTCTTGGGCCCCTGTGAACTAAGGAACATAAATGGTACCTTCTTGAAGTGTTGTAACATGTTTTCACACTTTTTTGAGGTTTTATTAATTAACTATGCCTAATAAACCTCTTTTTAATCTTAATCATGCCTTATTTAGAGTGTTGTAAAGTGTTGTAACACACTCACACTTTTCTAGGGTTATCATTAATAATTGGGCTTCGTTATTCTTTAATTGGTCTTATTTTGCATCCACAAGCCTCATTTAATGCATCTTTTTGAGGATAATCTTGACGCAAAGCAATATCCAATCATAATTTAAGTGTTTTTAGGTTGTATGGGCCATATTTAGTGATCTAGGACTCATTTTCCACCTTGGTAAAATGAGTCTGACTTAGTTTTTTTGGGTTCCAAACCTGGCTTCACACCTTTATAAGCATTTTTAAAAATGGTCCCATGAATTATGCCTAATGGGACTCATTTTCCACCTTGGGCGAATGACTCTTGTGTGGCCCAAAATTAAAATTAATTCAAAATTTGGGCAAGATTTTATCCTCCTAGATTTGATTTCAGCTTGTAGTGTTGTAATGTCAAGAATTCTTGCACAATTTAGTATAAATATAAGGTTCTTTCACTCATTTTCACCTAAGCATTCAAGAGATCACCTAAGACTTTAGTGAGAGCATTTATAATTGAAAATTAGAGTTCACAAGTTCATTCAAGAGAATTCAAGAGCATTCAAGGGTAGATTATCAAGCATCTTAGAGCATTATTCAAGCATCAAGCATCATGTCAAAGTCTTCATGCATCGTGTTTATTTTTGAGCTAATAATTGTGAGGTAGGATTTTATGATTCAAGGAAGTATTTAATTTAAGATCTATCCCATTCAAGCAAGGTTCAAGTTCTACATCGATTGGAGCCATCTCACACATATTTGCAACACTTTATTACTAGGGTTTAGTGAGTTGCAACATCATATTTTATTCTTTCATCATTCTCCATTCCTACTTTATTTCATTTCAAGGTTTGATTACCAAAATGGGGTTTGACCAAGGAAAACTCCTTTCTACTAACAAAACAATATTTTTACCTCTTTAATGTGTGATTTACAAGTTTAGATTGGAGATACATTGAAGAGAAAGATTGGAGAAAGTTGTCATAGTGTTCAAAGTTGTTTCCTTGCATTGGATATATTTGGAGAACTTCTACAGGTTGCAAATTAGGGCTTTGGACATGGAAATAAATTTAGGAGAAAAGAGCAAGTGTTGAAGTGCAAATCTAAACTTTGAATTCTTGAAAAAGTGAAATGGGACTGATTTTCCAAAAGTGGCAAATGAGTCCCACTATAGGTGTTTTTGAGGATTTTTGAAAATTAAGATATCTTTTTTCAAGAAACATATTCCTATGCAATAACCTAGATTTGGGACTTATTTGCTTAGATTGGCATATGAGTCCTAGTAGGTCAAAATTTTAGGGTTTTAATGCTTCTGAGCTCATTCAAAACTGGTTCAAATTTCTAGGTACACACATTTCATCTTGCCACTTTTTTTTTTTTTTTTACATACATTTCTAGGTTATTTAGTAAAAGATTGCATCATATTAGGGTTTAGCATTATATCTTGCATTGCATTTGTCTTCCCAAGCCCTAACTTGGTGGGAACCCCCCTTTAATCATTAATTATACCCTAGGATAGTCCCTTAGAAGATCTCTTTCTCCCATTATTATCATTTGATTAAGATCTCTAGAGCATCCTCGAATGTGGAGTATAGAAAGCTTGTTTCCCTAGGTCCAAAACCCTAGTGGAGACAATTTTCTATCCTATAGTATTTATAGGTGTTTATCTAATTTCTCAAAAATTAGATTCCATAAGCTGAAATTTGTATATGAAATTTGAATTATTAAAATATTGCTATAAACATATTAAAATTTGGGATCTAATACTTAAGGAGGACCCATTAAGTCAAATTAATAAAGGGGCCCAAACAGAACATGATATGGTAAAGATATACAATTTCCTACATTACACCAAATACTTGAGAATTTTTTTGAAGTATTTCTTATTCATAAACAAATCTCTTCATGCTATGATAGATGATGGTAAAGCAAGAAAATGAGAAAAAATATAATAAAGCCAAAACAATCAAGAAACTCTAAGCTATAAAACCCTATAAATAAAATAAAATTGTAATTATTTTATAACCCAATATCATAATTAGACTTTTGCTGGGACATCTGCGAATATTAGGTAATACAATTTTGAGCAATCATGATTTATAAAATCCTGGGAATGAATTTTAGCTATAGTTAGTTTGCCCTTGCCAAAATATCATAAAAAAATGCCAACTTTAACTACAAAACCCAATAGTAACCAAGTCGTCTTTTATAGTTCACAAAAACTGAAATATTGATAAAAACAATTCAGGCCTAAACTGTTTTACTATTTTGATGATTATATTAGATACAGAAAAAGGATTGTACATGATTAAGATAATAGTTGCATTTGAAGAAAAAAAATTGTACAAAAAATAGAATAGAGGAGGCCATAGTAAAATTTAGATGAGTAGTTATTCTCAAAGAGAAATTTAAATTAATTTTATTATTATTATAATATAGAATTCATAATAATAATTCACTACATGATGCATCTGCTGAGTAATATCTGGAAAGTAGCATGAACAATAGACTAACACTAATATATTGAGTAAAGCCAAAAAATTCAGATTAGACATCCCTTCATGTCTTGGATGACCATTGAACAAGCTGTTTTAGATTGTCAACTGAAAATCCAACCCAAATTAAACTTCAACAATGTGTTAATCATATGTTAAAAAGATAAACAGATATGGATTTGGAAACTGAATGCTAATCGACAGATCATACAGCTACCAAATACCATCAATATTCCATTGAAAAAGTGAATGTCGTCACATCAAAAATACAAACGAAGCTACAAGCAAACCCAGAGTGGCTAGCACTTCTTTGGTTTTATAAAAGTTCACTACATGAGGTATGCGAACCCATTCTTCCAGAACAAACTTTAACACAACTGGCTGTTTTAATCCATTCTGACAAGAAGCAGGTTAACAAGCCCACTGTAGAATAACCAGAGTGAGTAGTACTTCTTTGGAGATAAAATGAAAAGACCATGCATAGTAAACATGTGAATTTTACTCCAGCATGCAATGCTTTCCATCAAGTCAGTATGTACTTTCTACTTCAAGATTCCATCAAATTAGATATACAAACCAAGATACAAGGCATAATGTATCAAAACAAAAATTCAGTCCCCATACAATGCCCCGAGATGCACAGCTCGAATCCATCTCTAGACGTACAAAAGAATCCTAGACCACATTATAAATGACAAAACAATACCTACTAATAGGAGGCAAAAGCAAAAGAAAACTAGAGTATGCAGAGGTCTGGGTAATTTTTAAATTACTTGTAACTGATAAAATATCTTTTATGAAACTTTTATACGTACAGCGCTTGATGTGAATTGAGTGGCTTCAAAAACATTGGTGGATATGGAACGCTTGATTTTATTGAGGGCACGGAAGGATTGAGTTAACTTCAATGGTAATTACTAATTAGTGACACTGATGGATATAAATGTTTAGGGGTGCCCTTGTTTTGAAGCAAATATATTACTAACTTGTGTTGTTGATTTTAGAAGGAATTTAGGAAATGAATCTAAATGACCAATAGAGAAATAGGAAAGATCAATTCGAGCAACCCTCACAGTTGCAGTAGTAGCAGCTAGCCTTTAAATTGAAACATTGGTAGAAAAATAATATCTTACTTCCATTCTACTAGAGGTTCTTGATATTGAATCCAAAACATAGTAAATGGGTGTTTTATTCAGGGGTGAACATGTGATTCAAATTATACTTATTCTCCTTTATTTCACTAGGAAATGAGATCCACACAATGAATCGACTAACAACCCTTAGCTGAATCAAGTTAAAGTGAGAATCTTTAGATTTCCTTATGCTTGAAGGATGAGGGTCAAGGACAAACAACACTTTGGGGAGAAAAACTAAAAATAGCAATTCAACACCAAAATACAATCTAACACTTAAAACAATAATATTAAGTTCAATACTGACAAAACCTAAAATCAAATTAGAGATCATAGAAGGTTAGAAACATGTGTACTAATAAACAAAAGTGCTTTTTCGAAGTAGATCTGGGACTCATCTACCCATGGGTGGGTGGGTCCAAGTGTAGGGTTTTTTTGTAGCTTTTAGGAGCCTCTAATGTAGATTTAAATCTTTCAATTTGCCCATGTTTCACAATTAGAATATCGGAAATGACTTTGGGATCTTAGTTAACCATTAACTAAGTTATTAGTTTCTCAATCTTAAAAAGATAAGCAGAAAATGAATAACATAGTTAAGAGACAAAGACAAGTGCATTATGAGAGCAAGGCTAACAACTTCTTGCCCTTCCACAAAGTGTAAAGGCAAGAATGAACTGAGGTTGGTGATGTGAAAGATTCATGTGAAAGTGAAAATGAAGAATTCTACAACTAGGGCATGAAGAAAAAGGATTTTTGACTTGTTCAAGGGATGATAGGGAAGCGGTCGGTATCAATGAAATGATACTTATCCAATATGTCCTTCAATGTCTGAAATTATTTGGTTTGGTGTCCAAGAATATGATGATATTTGCAAAAATGGTATGTTAGCATCTTTCAAATGGATAACCAACCTATTGACAGGTGGTAAAAGAAGAAGACCTTTGTTTAAAAGAATTTGGAGTCTCCTTTCACATTCTGTTGGAGGATGTGTAGAAAACTTAAGTTTTTTTAATTTGTAAAGTCTTTTGTGTTTACTAGATTCTCCATGTTCATGAATGGAAGAAGGAAGAGGACTCATGGGGATCCTAGCATTCTTATTATTAGAGGTAAGTAGTGGTTGTTCTCGTGGAAGAATCATGTTTAAGTCAGGAGGACCAAAGATCACTGGACTATCAGTGCGAAGTCTACCATATTCAAGGGAATTTTTATCAACATGAAGAGGATCTTGGTATGCAAATCCAGTTGTTTTTTTGTCTGTTGGTTTTTGTTCAAGGAGTTGATGGATGTTATGCTCATGTATTGTGTCACAACCTTGTCTACTTAATATGTGAAAGAATTTACCATATGTGTGCTCAAGGTTTATAGTAGTGTTTGTAACTTTGTGATCATAGGATGGTGGAGGATGTGTAAAGGAACTAGGTTCATAGGATGAAGGAACCTTAGGACCTTCATTAATTTCAGGATGCAAGTATGCAAAGTTATCATGAGGATCAATGGTAGGAAGGTCTTGTGAGTTTATGGATGGGTAAAAAGCTGCATTATTGTCTAGGTTATCAAGGCAAGCATTGCAGAAGTTATGCATGCTATCATCATCTTCTCCTATGATGTCTACATCACATGGAGGACAATCATTAGGAGTTGGATGAGCATGTGGAAGGACAATGTGATTAGGATCACAACTAAAGACACAATTTGACATGTCTATTAAGGATTTGAATGAATTCCAAAATTTATTGAAAGAAGAGGCCATGGTGCAAAGAAACTAAAATGCAAGAAGAGATTGAATGCAAAAAGTAAAATAGTAATTAATGACAAAAAACTAAGATGTGGAATATGACAAAAAATTACCAGAAATTCTATGAAAGAAGTGTAGAGGGACTGATTCACCCTAGGTGGCGAATGAGTCCCAAGAAGAAGGTTTTTAGTGTTTTTCAGAAGTTTAAAGGTGATTTAAATGCTCTACATTATGCAATCATAGATGTTGAATGTATATTTTTATTGTTTTGATGATATGCTATGGAAAAATGAATCTAAATGAAGTTTTTACTAGTTCAAAATGAAAAGTAATAGAATGCAATAGCAAAATAATATCCTAATTGAATATTAATGAAAATGGAAACTAAGATGCAATATGTAAATGCAATCAGAGATACAAAGTGTTCAAAATTAAGTTTCACCAAAATGAACTGTAGATTTTTGGCACCCTAATCTTCTCTAGCTCTTCAAGGGTTTTTCACCTAAAGGAGAGAGGAAATGGCCAAAAATGCTAAGGGTTCATTCAAATTAGGATGTATGCAATGTTGTTTAATGTAAATGAAGTTAATTTAATGCAATAGACTAATCTAGATGACTGAAAATGAATGCAAATGAGAAATTAATGCTATGTTTGAAAACACATTGTGATATGCAAACAATGAAGAAAAGTAAAGAAATATGTATCAAAAAAAGAGAAGGGTCAAATTAGAGTGCACCTGGGAAAAGTGTGATGATTCTAGAATGTCTTGGATGCTAGCTAAATTCACCAATTTTTCACAGTGGGACTCATTTTCCCAAGGTGGCGAATTAGTCCCCTTCCTAGTGAAAAAGTGTCAGGAGCTATTTTTGTTTGTTGGGATCTGAAATCTAACAAAATTCAAATTTTCAGTCTTAAGGTGGGACTCATTTTCCATAGGTGGTGAATCATTCCTCTTCCAAATTTTTATAAAATATGGAGATGATTTTGTAACACCTGATTTGCAAAAGTCTACTTGTCAGGTTGCCGAAATTAGTTATGTAGGAAACATATAGAAAATCCTATTTAATCTTAAAATGAACTTGATTTGACTTGAAGCACCTAGTTGACTTGTAAACCAATCTTCAACACCTAAAATCTTGTCAAATATACATACAAAGAGCTTCAAACAAACATGCAATAGGGGAAAAATGGTTAAGGGTTAGTGAATAGGGGTTTGCCTTGGTCAAACCCCACTTTTGGTAATAAAACTCTTGAAAAGATAATGAAATGAAAAAGAAAGCAAAAAAAATAACATGAAAGTGTTATCCACTTACCAAACCCTTGATAATGCAAGTTTGAAGTAATGTCAATGGCTACTTCAAAGTGCTTGAATAGTGCTTGAAAGAATCATGTGTAAAATGCTTGAATGTTTGAGATGTAAGATTGAATGCTTGAATGAATGAGAAGATTAGTGAACTTGATGAATGGGGATTAAAATGAGGTGAAAATCACTTATTTATACAATTCTAATGCCTTAGTATATATTCATACCTCACCATGGGTCGACACCAAGTGTTTTTTATTAAAATCCCAAAAGGAAATTTAAAATATTTTAAATTTGGGGCCAAGGGGGACTCATTCACCACCCATGGCGAATGGGTTCCACCTAGGACCTAAAATCATATGTTAGGATAAGTTTTAAATTTAATGTTATTTGTTGGGATAACATTCAAAAATACACTTAATTACAACTTATGACAACATATAGGGACCAAATAAAGCATGAGAAAAGGATAAATAGTGAAAATATGCCTAGAAAAGTATGAAAGCTTGTTACAAGACTTTACAAAACTTCAAAAGATGACTTGTTTAGTGATGAAAAGGTGATTTTTAGGTGAATTACAATGAATAGAGTTTAGAAGAATGTAGAAATGTCTTACAACACTTCACAACACCTTCACAAGACGTCGTTCTTTGAATTTTAGTACCTAAATAAGCATGTTCAAGCCATGTTACGACATAAAATCAGAGCAACATAGTTCCAAAGCCATGAAACAAGACCTAAAAGGCCATGAAAATGACAAGGGGACATTTTTCTACAACACAATGTAGAAATTGAGTGGAAAACTAGAGTTTAGGAAAATAGAAAGTACAATTTAGTTATTGTCTATACATTTTAAATTGAGTGCAAAAGTACAATTTAGGAGAATGGAAAATACAACTTAATTGTTGTCTACACATTTTTTCTTATTTTCGGTGAGATGAAAATATTTGCAGCAAATAATTATACATTATTTTTATAACACTTACAAACATAAGAAAAAATATTATAAATGTGTTTCATTATGAATATCAATAGTATGCATATTTCAAAAGATACATGTTGAAACTAGTCACTATACTATATTTTAGAAAGAAAGTAATTGAATGATAATTATTATATATAGAAATTTAGTGGAATAATAGAGCTTAGGAAAATGAAAAATACAATTTAGTTGTTGTCTATACATTTTAAATTGAGTAAAAAAGTAGAGTTTAGGAAAATGCAAAATACAACTTAGTTGTTGTCTATACATTTTAGTATGATTAAAAGATAGTAATTTGACTCAAAATGGAATTCATTCTCATAAGAATGTCTAAGAAGTATTTATCAAATTGAACAAAAAAATAGTATGTCTATTTTTGAAACAAAATGGGAAAAAAAATTAACATTTTTATTTGGATAGTTTGATAATTCAATAAGAGATATTATTTTTATTTTTATATTATCATTTAATAAAGAGAACCCAAAAACTATTAGAAGTAGGCTACAATAGTAATTAATTCAAATTGAAGTATTTATAATTATATTATATATATTTGTGCATTGAATGAAAAAGTGTACATATATGAGTAGCTATGCTTATAATTCATGTATTTATTTGGTAAGAACATGATGATGTGTGAAATGGCAATCAAGTATTTTTTTTCTAATTGAGTTTCAATGAAAAGCTCTTAAACTTCAGTTTAGGTCTTTCGGTAATCTTAGTTATGGTTGGTGTAGCCATTAAAACCTCAATTCTACCTTCAAATTCTTGTAAAAAAACTTCTAATACAAACCCACAAAGCATAGAGAACTATAAATACCTTTTTCATGATCAACAAGAACTAAGGTTTGAACCAGTTTGCTTCAAATTGCCTTCAATCACTTCTCAATCCACTCTTATTTCTTTTGAATGTGCAAAAGTGTTTTAAATAAACTAAGGATTTCACTTTATACATTCCCAATCTACCCTAATTTTTCATTTAATGCTTCAAATTCCCAAAAATCTAGCAAACACTTCACTGATACATTGTAAACCTAAACTACTCCACAATATTTTAGATTTGCATATTTTCTATTAGAATCCTTTCTAAAATATTAATCATACAATGCTATTGTTGAGTATATAGTGAATATAGGGTTCATACTAATGAGGTCCAATAGTGATTTATCCAAGTGGTTTACTTAAACCATTAAGTGATTAACTATGATATCCTGGAAACAATAATCATGTAACATTATTCATAACAATATAATATATTTTACAACTATACCATGCTCAATTAGATGAAAATTATTTCAACAAATAATTATACATTGTTGTTATAATACTTACAAACATAAGAAAAAATATTATAGATATGTTTTATTATGACCATCAATAGTATACATGATATTTCAAAAGATAAATGTTGAAGCTAGTCAGTATACTATATTTAGAAAGAAATAATTTGAATAATAATTATTATATGTAGAAATTGAGTGGAAAAGTAGAGTTTAGGAAAATGGAAAATACAATTTAGTTATTTTTTGTACATTTTAAATTGAGTGGAAAAGGAGAGTTTAGGAGAATAGAAAATAAAACTTAATTGTTGTATATATATTTTTTCTTCTGTTAGATTAGATAAAAAATATTGCAGCAAATAATTATACATTATTGTTATAACACTTACAAACATAAGAAAAAATCTTATAAATGTGTTTCATTATGACCATCAATAGTATGCATATTTCAAAAGATAAATACTGAAACTAATCACTATACTATATTTTAGAAAGAAATTAATTGAATGATAATTATTATATATAGAAATTGAGTTGAAAAATAGAGCTTAGGGAAATGGAAAATATAATTTAGTTGTTTTCTATACATTTTAAATTGAGTGGAAAAGAAGAGTTTAGGAAAATGGAAAATACTAACTTAGTTGTTGTCTATACATTTTAGTATGATTAAGAGATAGTAATTTGACTCAAAATGGAATTCATTCTCATAAGAATGTCTAAGGAATATTTAGCAAATTAAAAAAAAATAGTATGTCTCTTTTTGAAACAAAATGGGAAAAAAAATTAACATTTTTATATGGGTAGTTTGGTAATTCAATAAGAGCTATTTTTTTTTTTTATATTATCATTTCATAAAGAGAACCCAAAAACTATTAGAATTAGGCTACAATAGTAATTAATTCAACCTAAAATATTTATAATTATAATATAAGTATATATATTTATGAATTGAATGAAAAAGTATATATATGTGTAGTTATACTTATGATTCATGTATTTATTTGGTAAGAACATGATGATGTGTGAAATGGTAATCAAGAATTTTTTTTAATTGAGTTTCTATGAAAAACTCTTAAACTTCAATCTAGGTCTTTCATTAATCTCAGCTATGGTTGGTGTAGCCATTATAACCATAATTATACTTTCAAATTATTGTAAAATCACTTCTAATACAAACCCACAAAGCATAGAGAACTATAAATACATTTTTCTTGATCAACGAGAACTAAGGTTTGAACCAATTTTCTTCAAATTGCCTTTAATAAATAATTATTTTTTATTTTTTATTTGAATTATGACTAAAGTCTTGATTGATAGGCTAATTGAAAAACATCTATAGCTTTCAAACGATATCACAGTTTTTGAATCCAAAACATGTGTCACATTCTGTGCTTTGTATATTATAGGATTAAAAAAAGAAAAAAATGAATTTCATGAAGTTTTGACCAAGTTAAGGTGGGCAGACATGCAAGTTTTGATATATTTTAAAAGTTGTAATAAAAATTCATAAAAAAATATGCATCACATCCGGACATGAGTCCTCTATTTATATATAAAATCTTATAAGAAAATATTATCATTTTATTATGGTTAGGTTGGTTAGATAGACACCTTCTTATTTTATCCTTGAAATTTAAGTACTACTACATTGAAATTTCAAATTTTCACCAAATAGATTTTTTTTTTAAAAAAAAAAACATAGTAGTTTAGAAACTACATTCAATTTGCTACAAATTCTAGGGTATGTGCAGGATCATGATGGGCCAAAAGTGGCAATATGATGGGTATGTGGCTAACGACCTTTTTTTACCCTAAATTTGATGAAACAAAAAGGGTTTCTAAAGGATATTCTCAGCTTTCCACCAATATAAATTATTTTTTACTTTGAATTTAATAAATAATTATTATTAATTTTCTATTTGAATTACGATTAAAGTCCTGATTGATAGGTTGATTGAAAAAAATCTATAGCTTTCAAACGGTATCGCAGTTTTTGAATCCAAAACATGCATCACATTCTATGCTTTACATACTATGGGATTAAAAAAATAAAAATTGAATTTCATGAATTTTTTACCAAGTTAAGGTGGTCAAACATACGAGTGTTGTATATTTTTTGAAATTTGTAATAAAATATTCATAATTAATTATTTACTTGGAAAAAAATTACAAAAAAATATGCATCACATTTGGACATGAGTCATATACTTATATATAAAATCTTATAAAAAAAATATTATCATTTTATTGACTTCTTATTTTTTCCCTGAAATTTAAGTACTACTACATTGAAATTTCAAAATTTGACAAAATAGATTTTTTAAAAAATAAATAAACCTAGTAGTTTAGAAACTAAATTCAATTTGCTACAGATTCTATTCTTACATATTTTTGAAATAATATAGATAACTTATTCAATTTTTTACTTCAAGTTTATTTAACTTTGATTTTTCTAAATTTGTTGCCACTTAAGGGCTTGTTTTTTCCACAATAATCCTACACATACCCTCTATTATTACATATTTTTGAAATAATATAGATAACTTATTCGAACTTTTATGTCAAGTTTCCTAACTCTAATTTTTCTTATTTTTTTGTCACTTAAGGGCCTATTTTTTCCATGATGATCTTGCACATACCCTTGTGAGTGATCTCCAGAGGTTTATAAAATAGGATGTGGTCATGCCATGGCTACCATTTATGAGTGGCTTCCACCTCTAGACATGAGATGAGCACCACCAAAGGGTCACTCGAGCCTGCCATTTCCTTTTTTGCATCTACAACATGGTGTCATTCTACGATATCGACTGGTATACTGACTTCAAAAAATTGGTGTTACCTCTACTTGCCTTTGCTCCATTGGATGATGATACTGTTGTTGATGCTCCTATTTATGAGGGTACAATGGACACTACAATTAATGCATCTATTGCTATTTCTCAAGCCATGAATTGAAGACCTATATTTTTCTTTTTGCTTTTGAAAATATCATAATAATTAGTTCCTTTTTCTAGACATGCTTGAAAAAGACTTTCATAAGATATATAAGAAGAAGCATAATAGAATATACTTCTGGAAGATTGGCCTATGCGCCATTTTGAAAATGTAAATACCGAAGCACATATAATGAAAATATATCCTTATATAACCATCTCATTGTTTCTTTTTGGATTATGTAACTGGGTCATTTTCTTCTTTTTTGCATGTATGTATGAATTCAATTTTGCACGTGGGTGTTTAATTTTTCGCTCTATTCAGCTATGAGTTTATTTCCCTTATTCTCTGGAATAATGGGTCACTTGTTTCCTCTCACCACAAACCACAAAATAAAATAAAATGACCATCCAACAAAACAAAAGGGAAAGAAAGGAAAAATGTATTTACATATTTTACATGGGTATGGAAAGCAAGTGTAATTGAATAATTTCAAGTGAATTTCATTGATCAGAATCCCTAGTGCTTCTTATTCCATAGTCTCTAACTCATATACATTGCGGTCCTTGCATTGAATTATTCTGAATAGACCTTCCCAAAGGCTGTTAAATTTCTCGTGCTAGCCTGGCTTTGTGGCCCTTTCATTGTAGTTTAGCACTTGAAGTCTCTGCACTTTAGGATTTGGTTGGATGCTTTCTTATCAAACCAAATTTTAACCACTTGTTGGTGATTAGTAATGGCAATTAGGGACTTTTCCATTTTTTCTTTGTACTTCTAGCAAATCAGCTAACCGTACCTCCATTGCGCCATTTTGTTCTACTTCGAGAGATTTTAGCAATTGCAACATTGGAATCTCCATAGATATAGGTAGTAATCCTCTTTTCCTTAAACTAGCTCATAGGGTGAAGTCTTGAGGAATTGTATTGGAGTTATGTGATTTTCCCAGAGTGTTGTTCAAAGATTTTTGTGCCACTCTCTTTGCTATTGTGACCCAATTCTTTTGATAAATCACACCAAGTTCTTGTTTGTTGATTCAGCTAAACCATTACCCTACGATTAATAATTTGATGATGTTTTAAGGAATATGCTATGTGTAAGTGCAAATTGACTTACCTTGGAGCCTAGAAAAGCTTTGTCATTTTCCAAAATAATAGTTTTGGGTGAGCTGGATCTTAACACCAATCCTTCTAGGAAATCCACTAACTCTACCTCTGTTGCATTCTTGAGTGGCATGGCCTCAGTCCATCTCATGAAGTAGTTTGTGTCCATGAATATCCATTTATGTCCTACACTAGAGGCTGGGTTGATCATTCTGATGAAGTCTAAACCCCATTGTCTAAATGACTCATCAACCATTATCATTGAAAGGAATTGTAGAGTTCTTTCTTCTTCCAGCAAAGAACTGAAATTCTTTGCAAGCTTTCACCAAGGAGTAGCAATCATTGTATAACATTGGCCAAAAATACCTAGTTTTTGAGGAGAAATACTCGCCTATAGGATTGCAGTGGTAGGTGTTGAGGATCCTTCTTGCTTGCTCTACAATAACACATCACAATAGAATGTCATTGAAATTTCTCTTGAATAGGATCCCCTCAATGAGCATGAACCCGTTGTTTTGCAATTGATAGAATCTCCTCTTTTGAGAAGGAAGGCTTGGTGGATACTTTCCTAAATGCATAAACCTTACTCTTTGTACTAGCCAACAACCTTCAAACTCTGACTTGTTTGTTAGGACTAGTTCTGGCTACTCTTCTTCAGAGGCCATTTCTTTGTCATGCACAAGATACTCACACAATCCTCTTCCCCGAATAGTCTTGGTAGGCATGACCTCAATGTCACACTCAAGGATCTTGGTGATCAATTGGATCATATCTTGGTGATTTCTCCCTCCATGATGTACTTGCACACACTCGAATGTGTGACATAGACAATCACCTTATTGTAGGAGATTAGGTGTGAGAATATTTTGAGCCCCTTAACTATTGTAAGCGCCTATCTTTCTACAAAGTTGTAGTTTGTTTCATATTCCTTCAGGGTCTGGGAGTGAAGTGTTATCAAATTATCTCCCTTGCTGTTGTTATCCTTTTGTGTTAAGATAGTAGCAATGCTTGACTTGCTACTGAATACATACATTATGAAGTCCTTTGATAGGTCTGGATTAACCAGAACAAGTGCGGAAGAGATAGCATCCTTGATTTTCTCAAAGGCCTCTCTGGCCTCTTTTGTCAATTTAAATATTTGATCATTTTTTAGTATTAGGGTAATTGGCCTGATTATTCCTACAAAATCAAAAATAAATTTGCTATTGAAATTTATCTTCCCCAAGAAAGATTGAATGCCCTTCTTGTTGACTAAGAGAAGAAATTCTTTGATTTCTTTCATCCACTCAAGATCAATTCAAATTCCTTCTTTGGACACTACATGCCACAGTAGTTTTCCTTGTGGTGCTCTGAAGACACATTTTTTGGGGTTTAGAGATATCCCAAACTCTTGGAATTTCTTGAACACCATCTCAAGGTGATCAAAGTGATTATCCTTAGATTTGAAGAACACCTTAATATCATCCAAATAGATTAGGATAATCTTTCTGATTAGTTCACTAAAAGTGATATCCATTACTTGCTGGAAGGTAGCTCCTGAATTTGAGAGGCCAAACGACATCTTGGCATATGCGAACATTCCCCAATTCATAATCAACATTGTGTTATATGTTGATCCTCCTTTTTAACCTAGATTTTATTGTAACAAGAGAATCCATCTAACAGGGAAAGCATCTCGGATCCTTCCATTATTTGTAGGATTGCCTCCATTGAGGCAAGTGAGTAATGATCCTTAAGGGATGCTTTGTTTAGGTCTCGAAAGTTGACACACAAGCAAATATCCCCATTCTTCTTTTGGATCGGAACCAAATTGGACACCAATGTGCTATGCTTATTGAGAAAACAATGCATGAATCAATTAATATTGTTAATCCTTGTGCCATTAGTGCTTCAATCATGGGATTGACTAGCCTTTGTTTTTGGTGGATAGGATTTGCACCTTCCACTAACTCTATTGTGTGTTGAATAATATTGGGATCATATCCCTTGAGGTCATCATATGACCAAGCCACCACTCCATATTTATCACAAAAGTCGATCAACCTTTCTTTATCACGATGTGGGATGTCCTTCTTGACTTTGAGCTTTCTTCCATCTTTGACTTGAAGGTCCACATAATCAACTTTGTTTACTAATTTTTTTTGTCATTTCTTGCATTGTCATAATCAAATTTTTTTTATAGTGTGACCAATCCTTTTAGAAGCTTGTTTTATTTCAGCTAGATGATCTATCTTTCATAGGATTCGACAATCTTTGATTGGAGCTGGTCGAAAAACTCAATTGACTGTTGGATGAATGAGGCAATGTGTTCATCACTGTCAAAAACTTGCCAGCTTTTGTTATTGTCTAGAATTTCTAGTTGAACTATTACTCGTATAGAGTGTTTTTTGTGAATGAGATTGCAAGTAGGATCAAATTGGTATTTGATTAATGCCATGTGATCCACATCTACATTTTTTTCTCAGGCCATCGTCTGAGTGTTCAAGGCCTCAAAATCCTCAATCAGGTCCCAAAATATATGTCTGTAGGATCGCATGCCAACATTCTTGGTTGTAGAGATACCTTAGACTTGATTGACTAATAGTTCAAAATCTTTGAACACCATCAATTGCTTAATTCCCATCCATTGTGTGAGGTTGATACCTTGCACTAGTCCTTCGTATTTAGCTTCATTGTTTGAGCAAGAAAATTGGAAACGGAAAGACCTCAGTGTCTTTTCATTCTATGGGGTATTAAACATATCTCAGCTCCTGTACCATTCTTGCATCTTTCTCTATCAAAATGCATCATCCATAGTTCTAAGGCTTGATCGCCTTTGGATTCTTTGACAATTTTTGGGAGCACTTGATCTTCATCGTAGATGACATAGGTGCCTAGCTCGGTGGTATGGTAGTTGTCGAAGGGGTTGGTATCTATATATTCGCTTAGAAGAACATCTTGTTGATCATTCCAGTCTCCAGTCACTTTTTCACCTTCTAGTTGTTTAGGACAGTACATCTCTTGCTTGGTAATAGTGGCATGCGTAGCTTCAAAATTGATCATGGCTTCATCGGCTACATGTTCCGAGTGTAAAGCTTCAGATTCTATCTTCATCTTCACACCATGCTTGGTTCTAAGGATCAAATGTGACCAATCTAGGGACAAATATCTACCCACCTTTGAAGTAAATTCTTGGGATAGAAAAAGGCTGAACATAGGGGTACATCTATGATCAGTGTCTTGTGGAACTATGATACTAGGCCAAGGAAATTGAGTAGGGTAATGAAATAGAGTCAAGGGGAGTGCTTTGATGACACCTACGATTTCAACCCTATTTCCATCAAGTTGCATCACTCCTTTTTTTAAGGGTTCATAATTGAGTCCTAAGACTTTAGCCATCTGTTTAGGCATAACTGTGGTGCTAACACTAGAATCAATCATGGCATTGTGTAATAATTTCTCCCCCACAATGAGAGTTAAGAAGGGTTGAGGCTTTGGGTTATCTCTTACTTCAGTAAGGGCTTCCGCCATGATTCTTGTAAGAACTTTGGAAAGAGATGGTTGATCAACAAATTTTGTTGTGGGCTACTATTTTGTTGGCATTGCACTTATGTCCTCTCAGAGAGACTTTTGTAGTATAGTGTCTTCTATTTTGGGATGGCCAGAATATCCCATAGAGACACATTAGTGGATGATTTATTCAATTGTTCCACCACATTGAATGGTGGTGGATTCAAAGGTTTTTGCTCCTTTTCTTTTTTTTTACAACAATTTCCTTTTGTGGTTGATATTGTGACATAGTTGCAGAGGTACTAGGTATTTGGTTAGGGGTACCTTTAGGTTGTAGATTGACTAGTTGCAAGATAACTGGCTCACCCATAAATCTCTTCTTTGAGCGATTGTTGTAGTCAGATTATACTTCTAGTGTTTTTGATGTGGATGTATCTTTGGAAAACACTACTTCTTCTTCCATCCATGAGAAGAGTGTGTGGTTTGAAGTGATGTTGGCTTCTTGCTCTAGTGACATCCCCTATGTTTGCGTGGTGAGCATCACATTGTCCATTTGCAAAGAGGTATACACATAGCTTATGAGGTTTGACATTGTCGCTTGGCTGCGTTGCTCCACCACCTTTTGTTGTAGGTTGCAACATAGGAAATTTTAGGGAATATGTGAATCACCGCAAGGAAACACCAGGAATTAGTGTCATCTACTAAGTTGTTTTGTCCTGTGGTCAACTCTCTACTTGAGCTTAAGCTAGTGTCTATAGTGGAGAAGGTACTAGTACCATTTGATTTGTCATTTGCGTGTGTGGATTTGTGTGATTGCCTCCTTGGAACTAGTTTTGCTGGTAAGATAATCTTTCACCTTGATAATTTTGATAGGCAGGCTATAGATATGACCTAGTTGTGCTTGATAATAGTTATCTCTTTAATAATAGTTTGCAACATTTCCTTGAATTCACTCATCTCCTCCATTGAAGAGCTAGATGTAGAGGTAATATTTTATGGTGTGCTCGTATATGTGTAGATGGATTGGGGAGGAGTCAATGCACTGGTAGAAGGCATCTCTTGAGTAGAAACTGATATTTCAGGGAATATAGGAATGATGGGCCAAGGTAGAAATTTCCCAGCATCTATCAAATTATTCTCTACCTTGACAATGATGTTATATGCACCTGACACTGTGGTTCTGCCTAGAGACTAGATCATCATTGAGATGTCGAGATTGATGGCCTTGAGTTAGAAAATGAATGGCAGATCAGGTAGTTAGAAGATATCAACCTAAATCCTCTACTAGCTTGTATGGAACTAAGCATTGAATTCAATCATGGCTTTGTGTGGGGCCCACTTTATGACTTCCATCTGATAATATAGTGATGATCTATGTCCTTCATTTGAAAACCTCTGATAGTAAGGCTCCCTGATCTCATCGCAAGTACTGATAGTATTTTCTTGTATGTGTGGTACCAATCCAATGCATTGTCACTAAAAGAGGCAGCAAGTAGCCTTAACACCACATTTTGGGCTATAACCCCATGTACTAGGCATACATCCACAATATCTTGCAAATGTTTGGATGGTTTTCTTCAACCATCTTTGGTGAATTTAGGTATAGCCTTTAGGGTGGAAACCAGGATGGCGACCCAAATGATGGGCACTATTGGTGGAACAAGAGGGCTTTCGGCATCCCATGCCACATAATTTTTGTTAGAGGCAAACAACATGGCTAGCAGAAAGAGAGGAGCAAGAAATTTTTTTACTAATTAGGTCATAGGATGTATTGTCCCTAATGGTGGTACTAATAAACCAGGGTTATTTGCTGTTTGGGACCTAGTAACAGGTTGATGGCTCATACGCCCTTCTAAAAATTTGATTCATTAAGCTCAGTCCCACCAGGTGTGCTAGGAAAAAGAAAAAACTATCGATGCCAAAAATTAGAAAGTCAATAGCCCTTTCTGGGAAACTCGGTTTATGGGGGACCTATTGTGCTAAATTGAGTGACCTTAAGATTTTTAAAGAAGCCAACTTCTTCTGTGAATGGGAGCTGACACGAACTTCTCCTTCTCTTTTAGAGAAGAAATAGTAGTCGATGTGGGATTCTTCTTCTCTTCTCAAGAAGATGAGGCAACCGATTGTTGTATCATGGGAAGGGTCAGCTTTGGCTCCCTTTTCCCCCTAATTTTATACTTCACATAGTTTTTGTAAAGTAGGTATATTCTTGGAGGAAGTGAATCGATTGGGGAGGGCCAAAAGTGATCCATTGAATATCCACCATGAGACACCAAGGTCTAATATCTGGTGTCATGCACTACATGCACAACACCCTTATGGGAATAGTTTAAAAATTTGTGGATAACGGAGGTGATCCCATTCATGGAAGCTAACCAAGGAATTCCTAGCTTCAGTCTATATAGATCTAACTATGGGATAACATTGAAGACTGTGTTGACAACCCTAGGTCCAACTAGGATGGAAAAAGTGATCAAGCCATAATGTTTAAGACTCATACCATTGTGTGTATGGATGCTATATTTTTGTTCTTCATATTTTTCCTTTTGTAATGAATTTAATACCAATGTCTCTTCAATAATAACATTCACAAAACTCATGGGGTCAATCAAGATTCTTGTCATAATGTTAGCATTGGCACAAGCCAGAATGTAGAGAGGTGAGGGTTTGTTGTTTAAGGGTAAGCCCTGTGATGTATATGTAACATTCAATGAATTGGGTGTGGGTGGAATAGTAGAAGTTACCTTGACCATATTAACATAGGCCTTGGGTTGGGTAACAGAATCAGTGGGATGAATAATCATGCTAGTAGAGTGTGATGGAAATGGGTTCATGTATATCTATAATTCACTATTAGCCTTCACCACTGATTTGCTAGTGTTTTGTTTATTCCCATCAAGATGAATGGTACCATCTTCAATGCATTCCTATATCTCATGACGTAGCCACATACATCATTTAGTATTATGTCCATTAACACGATGGTATTGTCAGTAAGTGCTCCCATCATACCAATTAGGGTAGGGTTCTTTAAGAGGCCTAGGGGTTGGTAAAGTTATGATCTTATCCTTCAATATAGCATTTGTACGATGGAAGTATAAGATTCTAACAACTTAATGAACTTTTGGTTGCATTTGAGGCCATTGTCATCAACAACGGCTACTACATTCACAACAACTTTACCTTTCCCAGATATTGATATGATGGTTCCCTCAGAATAGGAATTCCAAGAGGATACCCTAAACTGAGCAACCATTTGCTAGTACTCTCACAAAGTTGCACACAAGTGCGTGAAAGAAGGGTATTTCATCAAGGCAAACTTCTCTTGCCAAGGCCTTTGTAAGTTTCCTATGTACACCTTTTGCATGTAAAAATTAGGAAACTAATATGAGATTTATGAAAGGAGCACTTGGTAGCATGCTATGAAATCAGTGAAATTTTCATTATCTCCTTGTTTAGATTAGACGAGATAAGAAAAGGTCATCTTCAGCTTGATGTACACTTGGAATTGTCTAAGGAACTGATTTACAAGTTGGTCAAATGAGAAAATTGAATTGTCATGCAAGGGACAATACCATTCAAGTCTTGTGTCCTTGAGAGATCAAGGGAATAGTTTAGCCATCAATGCATCATGATGGAAGAAGTCAATGCAACATATTTTAAAGGTAGACACATGTGTCTATAGATCTCCCTTACCATGAAACTTCTCAATTTTAGGGATCTCCATTCCCTAAGGTAAAGGAGTGTTCAAGATGGAAATCAACAATGGGCTATGCCAGAAGAAAGGCTAGAAGATAGGGTGGGAAAAGGCTTGGGAAAGGCTTACTAACTGGCTATGCATCTTACCCATATTTTGAAGTAGAGTGTTCATAATAGGGTTGTTAGAAGATAGAGGGCCAAAAGAACCTCCTCTAGAGCTATTGCCAAGTCCACTTCCAAAACCACCACTAGTATGGATTTTGCCAGAGCCACCACTAGAGGCACCATGGCTAGTAGGGCCTCTATTGGAACCACTGCCATGACCTCCATTAGAGCCACCTCCACCAGCACCACCTCCACTATCGAATCCACTCCCACTACCAAAGCCTCTATGACTTAGTCTACCAAAATCTCCACCACTAGAGGTGACAGAAGGGGTAATGTTAAAGCCCAAAGGGACCTTATTTACTTTGATAGTTTCAGGTTGCTTAGGGATAGAAGGATACTAATAGAAGGAACCACATTGGCCATGTGAATGGAAGTGGGAGGCATGGATACCCTTGACTATCCCTCATGCTCTTTCAAGATGACTCCTTGTGCAATGCTTAGGTTTCTTGAAGGAGTATATGCTTCGACAAGATTGAGTAGGCTACTTAAAATCTCTATGCATGTTTGATATTTACCCATCATATGTCTTAATTCACTAGCAACCCAAGTGGCTCTAGCCATCTTTGGATTTCTTTCCAAGTGGTTTTCTAGGTAGCCCAGACCTTTAGCAAGGGTAGACACATATTCTATAGGGTTCTAAGTGGCCTTATGCTCATCCATTGATGGTGGCATATGAGATGTAGGAGGAGTGGGAATGTGATCAATTTCATTAGTGAATCCTATCTCATTCCTCGATAACCCTGTAGAGAGACCAAGCGAGACCTTCATCCTATCCATCGAGAGGTGTCGTACACTTCTCCTAACTATATACTTAGAAGTTGTGGACTAGGTTTTCTTGCTCATAAACCTTCACAATGCTCAAGAGAAAAATAATCACAAAGTATGTAAGGGAAGATTTCACACCAATAGATGAATAGATGTTGGTTCACATTGAGTTCACCAAAAATATAAGAGAGGGGGCCCACCACATGCAAGACCCTAGGTTACGGAGGATCAAGATGCGAGAGGCTACCCTAACTTACCTTAGCTAAGTGCAATGTTTAGGGAATGAGGATGAGAATAATGAGGAATATAAAATCCTCTAACCATTCTACAATCTCAAGTTTCAAAGTGGGGCTAGGCAAGCTGATTTTTATGTTCAACTCTATGCCTCGAGGAGCTCTCTACATGAAGATGAAAGAGCAGTCTTTAGATAGTAGTGTGGCGTATTAGCATCTCTAAACTACATTGGCATCTATATGGCTAGACAATAGTAGAGACAAGGTCAAACCTATTAATATGACTAACAACCTAGCTAACTAACTAAAGGGCCAAAATCACACAAGTGAATGAATGAAGTAATCTCTAATATTGTAAAGTAGATAAGCAAGAGTAAAGATAGCAAGGATCTCACTAAGGAACTCGTTTGTCAACTGATTCTTTGAGAATCACACACACATACACATAGAAAAATGGAAAATGTTAGGTGGTTGTATAGGGGCCCACCTCAATTAGACCCCCATTTAGGTGTTTCCACCTCCATAGATAGCCAAGGAAGAAAGATAAAGAAATAGTATAGTAAAGAGAATACAAACACTACAAAGCAGTATTATGCTACTCAACCAAGTGATATAAGAGAGGAGAGGGAAGCTTACCACTTCCACCAAGAGCACTCAAGGATACTTGGGGGGGAAATGAGAGGAACTCAAGCCTTTATTGCAATGGAGTGGTCCTTAACATGCTCTACCAAAGTGACAAAGTGAGGCTTTATTGCAATGGAATGCTTGGATGCTTGAAGTGAGTGAGAAAGGGAATGCAAGAGTGTGAGTATGGAAGTTTGAAGTGTGCAATAGCTCAAAAGAAGTTTGATTGAATGTTGAAGAGGTGAATTTGAAGAAGGAATAAAATAAAATGACCATATTCAGGTCTATTGGTCAAAGGGGGCATTACAAATTTAGTGCTAATGGGAAGAATGCTGCCTCTAAAGGTTTAGCTGCAAGAATCTTTTGAGCAGATGTATGCGCATGGCATTGGCATCCTTGACAAAAATGCCTCCACCGATACTCAAAACAGGTGACAAGTGGGATGCCAACAATAGGCTTAGGTGGAATTAATCCTCCAATTTTTTTTTGCTAAAGTGGATAAGGGAAAAAGGGGATTCACATAGGGGATGCAAATTCCCTCTTATACACCAGGATAAGACAATTTTTCCAAGCCCTTTTCACTTTCCATATAAGGAAAATATTGAGTAATGATAAGAGTTTCATTACCTTGGAATCCCATAGAAGGATTAATAATTGGAATTAAAATTTTCTGCTCTGATTCTTTTTTCCCTTACAAAATCTAGTCTTGTGACCCAAAATATGACAATTTTTACACACATTAAAAGGAGTCTCTATGAACACATCTTGGGTAAAAAGTCATGCTCTAGATCTTATTGTAATATCATTTAGAAAAGGTTGAGCCATGTCCAATAGAACATAGAATCAAATAGGAAGGCGAGGCTTTTAGAAAAGGACAATTCATGCTTCAAGAAAATGCCTAAATGATTTGCCAAAATTTCAATAATGCCTAGCTCTCTATATTCCAAAGGAAAATAATGCATTTGAACCCAAAAAGGAATAAACTAAATACTAGCCTTTTAAGGGTTAAAGTTCTGATGCCATGGCTAAATAGACAAGCCAAACCCCCCATAGACCCAATATTTAACTTTATTAACCAAATACCTAAACTTTTTTTAGGAAAAAAATACTACGAAAAATCCTTGTTGTCACCCATTTGTTATTCTACTGTTGATCCTGATTGCTCACATCTAACAAAGGAATATGAAAACCCTTTCCCAAAGTGATATTATTTGAGAATATTGTTAGAGATGGATTATGCTTATGAGACTGAAAAATTCCTTTGATTCACTAAATGGCACTAATAAAGATCAAGATCTAACACAATATTATTTTGAAATGATATCTTCAAGGGAATATTGTTTTGAAAGGACACCTGAACTTCAACATCCACATGAGAATGGGAAGTAGAACAACCATAAGCCACATCTTCCCACAAATGAGAAGAACTTGCAGAATCTACAAGGCCTTCCGAATCAAAGACACAAATGTTGATAGGTGCTTGCTTCTCATTACTAAGAAATTTTGTGGCACTTGATTTTCTCTAAAAATTTCTATTAGGGACCATAGAAGCATGTTGATCAAGAATCCAAGCTCCATTATGGAAAACATTACTAGGAAACCCCTTAGAACCTTTAAAATTGCTAGAAAAATCATTTTTGTTGATGAAGATTCCTTTCCATAGTAACCCAAAGATGATTTATTGGAAACTATGCTAGTAAAATTAGGAAGAGAAATCGAGGAAGCCCTTTGCACCCCATGAAAGCCCTTGGCCTTTATAGAATGGGCATATAATTTCAAAAAGTTACTATTAATGGTAAAATTCAAACTCCATTTCTTGCAGTCCTCCATCACAAGAATTCCTATTTTTATAATCACCATAAGCATGCAATGTTAAATATAATGCAAAAAGGGAAAAAAGGGAAAAGGATGCACTAGACATTGTTGCACTATTTTCCATAAAAAAATGTTCACAAGTGAAAACCCACTATCCACTATATGGACAAAATATATACTCAGGATCTAGTGAAAATTTCTTGTTCACTAGGTGTGGAAAAGGAATGAGAAACACACACTAGGTATACAAATTGTGCAGTCATAAAATGATGGAAAATGGGTAAATTCACCATAAAAAAGTGTGTACAGATTAGTCAGTGGAAAAAAAGATCAATGTCAAAATGAAACAATAGTAATAAAATAATTCCAATGTATACCCCACTTTAAGGGAATTATTAAACACCATATTGTGAGAAATTACTTTAAATTAGAAATGATATATGGCAATTGATTAAAGGGTAATGAGAGATTATTTGAAAATCCATATGCCAAATATATGTTTCCAAACAAAATTTTTTCTTGAAAAAGGATGTTTCCCCCACATGTAATCTAAATATAACACATATGGGATCCATAGATTAGGGTTCAATGCATGTCTTTGTTACAGTGATATAATAGAGCTTGGAACCATCATAGTTCCCCAAATACTTCATGAAAAAATGAAAATGAAGGAGGAATGACACATAGAGAGAGAGAGAGATAAAAGAAAAACAATCATTTTGGGCCAACAAGGAAGAGATCTAAATGTCTCAACACTTTTGCATCATCCCCAAAAGGAAAACACAAGACAATGAAAAGATGATGTTTACAACAAATAGAAGAATGCAGATATAAATAGAAGAATACCACAATGCATTTGCTTCCTTTGTATCCTTGCACCAATGAATTAACAAGGATCATCCAAAGAAAGCTCACATGCATAAAGAAACAGTAAGCGACACAATATAGGTGATCACATTATGAACATACAATCACAAAGAAAATAAAAAGAGAAAATCTAGTATGACACATGTAAGCCAACCTAAAGCAAGTCACTTGTGTCCCAATCTTGTTCATCATCTATAGAATATAGATAACTAGCCAAAGGGGAAACAAAAAGTTTCTTACCAGGACAAGGCTATCAAATATCCTTTCCCCCCAAATGTAGGACAAGAATGAACTAAGATTAGTGCAGAGAAGGTTCACCTTGCAATATGGAAAAAATGATTTACATAAAGTGCAATACATGTAATAGTGAGTATGCTATGATTATACAACTATCACATGGTGAAGAATGAAGTGTGTGTGTGCTACCCAATTTGATCCCTAGAGGGTTCAAATTGTCTTAATAACTCTCACAAGTGAGTATAATTATTTGTATGATTTTCATAAAAATATGGTCCATTTGTATCTCTTTATTTTCTAGTTAATTAGTGTGGTTTAGGAGGTAATTTGATTAATCCATAATATAAAAGTGTTTAGAAATCATGTTCAATTTTGGATTCATATAATAGAGGATGTAAATGTCCAAGAGGATCATGGAACATAGGCTTCTTGGAATGCTTATGCTTTCTTATTGGTTGGACAATGGTTTGATGTAAGGGTGAATGATCTAAGATGATTTTATCCTTATGAGTCATTTTATTATCTTTTGAAAGAATTAAATAAAAATATTCTATCCCCTTGCACCATAACATTTTTCCTAGTAGGTTATGAGATGGGAGTTGGATAAATAAGGCGCACATGATCATCAATTGGATCTTCTTTGTAATAAATGAGCAAGGTACTAATCTCACAATTGGAAGGTGAACAAAGTCTAGGAAAAGTGGTGTTAAGGAATGTGTAAATGATCTTATCTTCTTCTTCCATAATATCTTCCCAAGTAGGAGAAGCATTGGGAGAAACAAGATTCTTGTGACACTCAAAGGTTGATTCTTCTAACACCAAGGGACTTTCCTTCGAAGGAGGAGGGTGGTTGAGAGAAGGATTATTGTGATTGTCATTACTATCCATGATTTATTTTTCTTGCATTATGAAATTCATGGAAATGGAAGATATTTTAAGATGGTAACATGCTTGCCAATGGTTTCATTTATTTTACTTAGATTATACTCATAAGTAGAGAAGTTACAATCATACAAGCTATGTGGCACCTTATGAAAACCATATATTTGAAAAGGAAGCATGATTGCAAACCTTTTATTTGAAATAATGGACTGACATTAAATGCAAGGAATTGAAAATGATTGTTTTGAAATTCCTTATTTGATTTTAAATAATTCACTTTCTCTAACTAATTAAACTACATGAAAGCAAAGACAAAAAAAATACAATTTCAAAAATTGAAATAGAGAGCCGTGGGTATAGCAAAGGAAAGAAGATAGACACTTATAAATGTGTTGAAATTCAAAAAGTTGCATATACAAGGATATGAAATTACAAACAAATTCTTCAATAATAGAATTTTCAAACAATGATTTGAAATGAAAATCCAACTTTGTGACAATGTATGAACAAAATAATAACTTTTTTTTTTGTAATTTTAATGTAATTTTGATATAAATAATTGAAACACACTTTTACGCAATCTAATATGTATAATGTATGCAATGCTTTTGAAACTTTTATGGATTTGAATGGTGCAAGTATGTAAATTATAACCCTAAATGTAAAGAAAAACTAGATAATGCAACACATAGATCTAGGGTTTCAATGATCTCTAAATCAAAAAAGATATCATACAATGTGAGGTTCACCAAAATGAAAAGATAGGAAAAGGGGGAGATCATAAAATAGGGTGACCTAGGTCCTTCATATAAAGAACTAAGATACTAAAGATATCCCTCTTCCCACAATTTCATTAAACCTATTAGATTGCAAGGTGTAGAGATTGACTATCAACCCTAAGGTGAGCCAAACAAACCTAAATCTCTATGTTTTTTAAGATAGTGGGATTGGGAACTAAATGAAAGTTATTTGATGCAACTAAAATTAATGAAAAATATGACCTAGATGATAAAATGTAAGATCTCAAAGCTATAGGAATCAAACTGATAGTTTGTGGGTAGATTTGCGAAGGGTTTGGATAGATGGACCTAGTATTAAAATTTGGTTTTGAGCACTATTGGTGGATAGATTTTCCCTAGGGTGAATGGGTCTTGTGAAGGGTGTCCATGAAAAGCTTTGGCAGTCCTTTGATGTTAAATCTTAGCTTCAATTTGACACAAGTCCCATTGTTGAAAAGTCATAAATAAGATTTGTAATGGAATTTTCATGGCTTGACAACAATGGTGACAGCTTATAAAAAGTTGCAAAATTTCTCTTTGATATCCTTTTAGTCCTTCTTTCACTAGTAATCTACACATACAAAGAGAAAAAGACTTTTTTTTTTAATGGGGGTTTGCCATAGTCAAACCCCATGTTTGGTAATTAAAATTTGATAGAATAATAATGACCATTAGTAAAAGGAATGAATAATGAATGAAAATTTTCTTGCTACAACTCACCAAACCTTTAATGGCTTCCCTTAGGGGACTGAAGTCAAACACATCACTCCCAGGAATCATATCATTCTTTGCTTGATTTGTTGGATACTTGAATTCTTATATGGTTTAGGATAAAAAATGCATATTATCCTTCACAAGATGACATGAACACACATAAGCTTGAACATGATGATAGGATCTTCAATGTTGCAACAAATGACTTATAAATCTACTCTTGAATGCTTATTGATAATAATATTTTGTCATAGAATTTCTGTCATAAAGTGTGTTCTATTTGAATTGATAAAAAGACTATGTAATTATAGGTGTTAATCTAATTTCTTGAAAATCAGTTTTCATAAGCCAAGAATTGCATATGAAATTTGAATTATTAAAATATTGTTTTAAATATATTAAAATTTGGGATTGAAGACTTAAGGAGGGCCCATTCGCTCGAATGAGTCCTAGCCCAAAAGTCTATGACACATTAATTTTGGGGTGACTAAACTATTAATTGTATTAATTAAATACAGGTCACCCTTTCAGAAAATGAGTAAAGCAAGGAATGCAAAATTTGGGAAACTAGGAGTTTAATTAAATCAAATTAATTAAGGGACCCAAACATAGTGTGAAATTGTAAATGTATAAATTTTCTTGCACTACACTAAATACTTGAGAAAAAATTGAAGTATTGCATATTCATAAACAACTCTCTCCACGCTATGATGGGTGATGGTAAAGCAAAAAAATGAGCAAAAATATAGTAAAGCCAAAAATTCAAGAAGCTCTAAGCTATAAAACGTTATAAATAAAACAAAATTGTAATTATTCTATGGCCCAATAAATATCAATGTTATAACTGAACATTTCTACAACAACTAAAAATAAATAAACAATTAAATTTTAAAAAAATATATATCAAAAGTTCTAACATTATAGTGCTTATAGCATAAATGAGAATAATTAGACTTTTACTATAACATGTGTGAAGATTAGAAAATACAATTTTGAGCAATCATGATTTATTAAAACCCTGGGAAATAATTTTAGTTATAGTTAGTTTGCCCTTGAATACTATCAAAATATCATATAGAAGGCCAACTTTAACTACAAAACCCAATAGTAGCCAAGCCATCTTTTATAGTTCACAAAAACCAAATATTGATAATAATAATTCAGGCCTAAACTGTTTTACTATTTTGATGATTATATTATATACAGAAAAAGGATTGTACACACTTAACATGATAGTTGCATCTGAAGCAAAACAAGTGTACAAAAAATAGAATAGAGGAGGCCATAGTAAAATTTAGATGAGTAGTTATTCTCAAAGAGAAATTTAAATTAATTTTATTATTATTATAATATAGAATTCGTAATAATAATTCACTACATGATGCATCTGCTGAGTAATATCTGGAAAGTAGCATGAACAGTAGACTAACACTAATATATTGAGTAAAGCCGAAAAATTCAGATTAGACATCCCTTCATGTCTTGGCTGACCGTTGAACAAGATGTTTTAGATTTTCAACTGAAAAATCAACCCACATTAAACTTCAACAATGTGTTAATCATATGTTAAAAAGATAAACAGATATGCATTTGGAAATTGAGTGCTGATCGATTGAAAAAGCAAATGTCGTCACATCAAAAATACAAACGAAGCTACAAGCAAACCCAGAGTGGCTAGCACTTCTTTAGTTTTATAAAAGTTCACTACATGAGGTATGTGAACCCATTCTTGCAGAACAAACTTTAACACGACTGGCTGTTTTAATCCATTCCGACAAGAAGCAGGTTGAACAGCCCACTGTAGAATAACCAGAGTGAGTAGTACATCTTTGGAGATAAAATGAAAAGACCAAGCACAGTAAACATGTGAATTTTACTCCAGTATGAAATGCTTTCCATCAAGTCAGTATGTACTTTCTACTTCAAGATTCCATCAAATCATATATACAAACCAAGATACAAGGCATAATGCAGCAAAACAAAAATTTGGTCCCCATACAATGCCCCGAGATGCACAGCTCAAATCCATCCCTATAAGTACAAAAGAATCCTAGACCACATTATAAATGACAAATCAATACTTACTGATAGGAGGCAAAAGCAAAAGCGATCTAGAGTATGCGGAGGTCTGGGTAATTTTTAAAGTACTTGTAACTGATAAAATATCTTTTATGAAGATTTTATACGTACAACGTTTGATGTGAATTGAGTGGCTTCAAAAACATTGGTTGATATGGAGCTCTTCCATGATCCATTCGTAGAGACTATTGCATGGAAAGGTATGGTTGAACAAGATGTTTTAGATTTTCAACTGAAAAATCAACCCACATTAAACTTCAACAATGTGTTAATCATATGTTAAAAAGATAAACAGATATGGATTTGGAAACTGAGTGCTGATCGATTGAAAAAGAAAATGTCGTCACATCAAAAATAAAAACAAAGCTACAAGCAAATCCATTCTTGCAGAACAAACTTTAACACGACTGGCTGTTTTAATCCATTCCGACAAGAAGCAGGTTGAACAGCCCACTGTAGAATAACCAGAGTGAGTAGTACTTCTTTGGAGATAAAATGAAAAGACTAAGCACAGTAAACATGTGAATTTTACTCCAGCATGCAATGCTTTCCATCAAGTCACTATGTACTTTCTACTACAAGATTCCATCATATCAGATATACAAACCAAGATACAAGGCATAATGCAGCAAAACAAAAATTCGGTCCCCATACAATGCCCCGAGATGCACAGCTCAAATCCATCCCTAGAAGTACAAAAGAATCCTAGACCACATTATAAATGACAAAACAATACTTACTAATAGGAGGCAAAAGCAAAAGCGAACTAATAAAATATCTTTTATGAAGATTTTATACGTACAGTGCTTGATGTGAATTGAGTGGCTTCAAAAACATTGGTGGATATGGAGCTCTTCGATGATCCATTCGTAGAGACTATTGCATGGAAAGGTATAGTTCTCCTTTCCATTATACCGTGGGTCATAGATTAGAAAGTAATTCGATGGATTAAATATACTTTTTAGTTCTTGCCGACAGGCAGGATAACTTATGCATTCATTCAATTCAATTTTTTTGTCTTGACAGTGACAACCTCACCAATGAAAAACTAGAATTTAAATGTTGACCACTGAATCTATATAGTCTATATTAAATTGGTAGGTTTTCAATAAATACAATATGCTTTTATCTTTTTTCCTATTGGTTGGTGCTGTGAATAGTCAGTGATAAAAATAGAGTTTTAATTTTACAAATTACAAAAAATTTAAAGCTTATTATTAATTACATGACAATAAATCAAGCCCTTTTAATATCCATATGACAATAAATCAAGCCCTTTTCAACAAATTTTAAGACAAAGTTTTGGATTTTATTCTCATCAAATTTTCAACCCAAATTACCAATCGGCAGGAACGTGACGCAACTGCGTCTCTTGTTTTAATCGTGTAGATTTAATTGAGAACATTGTTACCATTATTCTTATTGACGAAACTTACTCTCCTTAAGCTTTTTGTGTTAATTTTATATATTCACTCTACGCCAAGACTACCTATAATTCTATAGAAGGATTCACTCATGTAGGTTTCGCACGGAAGGATTGAGTTAACTTCAATGGTAATTACTAATTAGTGACACTGATGGATTTAAATGTTTAGGGGTGCCCTTGTTTTGAAGCAAATATATTACTAACAAGTGTTGTTGATTTTAGAAGGAATTCAGGAAATGAATCTAAATGACCAATAGAGAAATAGGAAAGATCAATTCAAGCAACCCTCGCAGTTGCAGTAGTAGCAGCTAGCCTTTAAATTGAAACATTGGTAGAAAAATAATATCTTACTTCCATTCTACTAGAGGTTCTTCATATTGAATCCAAAACATAGTAAATGGGTGTTTTATTTAGGGGCAAACGTGTGATTCAAAATAGACTTATTTTCCTTTATTTCATTAAGAAATGAGATCCACACAATGAATCGATTAACAACCCTTAGTTGAATCAAGTCAAAGTGAGAATCTTTAGATTTCCTTATGCTTGAAGGATGAGGGTCAAGGTCAAACAACACTTTGGGGAGAAAAACTAAAAATAGCAATTCAACACCAAAATACAATCTAACACTTAAAACAACAATATTAAGTTCAATACTGACAAAACCTAAAATCAAATTAGAGATCATAGAAGGGTAGAAACATGTGTACCAATAAATAAAAGTGCTTTTTAGAAGTAGATTTGGGACTCATTTGCCCATGGGTGAGTGGGTCCAAGTGTAGGGTTTTTTTGTAGCTTTGAGGAGCCTTTGATGTAGATTTGAATCTTTCAATTTTCCCATGTTTCACAATTAGAATGTTGGAAATGACTTTGGGATCTTAGTTAACCATTAATTAAGTTATTGGTTTCTCAATCTTAAGAAGATAAGTAGAAAATGAATAACATAGTTAAGAGACAAAGACAAGTGCATTATGAGGGCAAGGCTAACAACTTCTTGCCCTTCCACAAAGTGTAAAGGCAAGAATGAGCCGAGGCTGGTGATGTGAAAGATTCATGTGATAGTGAGAATGAAGAATTCTACAACTAGGGCATGAAGAAAAATTATTTTTCATTTGTTCAAAGGATGATAGGGAAGCAGTTGGTATCAATGAAGTGATACTTATCCAATATGTCCTTCAATGTCCGACATTCTTTGGTTCGGTGTCCAAGAATATGATGATATTTGTAAAATGGTATGTTAGAGTCTTTCAGATGGATAACCAACCTATTGATAGGTGGTAAAAGGAGAAGACCTTTGTTTAAAATAATTTGGAGTCTCCTTTCACATTCTAGTGGAGGATGTGTAGAAAACTTAAGTTTTTTTAATTTGTAAGGTCATTTGTGTTTACTAGATTCCCCATGTTCATGAATGGAAGAAGGAAAAGGACTCATGGAGATAAGTAGTGGTTGTTCTCGTGGAAGAATAATGTTTAAGTCAGGAGGACCAATGATCACTAGACTATCAGTACGAAGTCTACAATATTGAAGCGGATTCTTATCAGCATGAAGAGGATCTTGGTATCCAAGTCCTATTTTTTTTTCTTCTATTGGTTTTTGTTCAAGGAGTTGATGGATGTTATGCTCATGTATTGTGTCACAACCTTGTCTACTTAAGATGTGAAAGAATTTACCATATGTGTGCTCAAGGTTTATAGGAGTGTTTGTAACTTTGTGAGCATAGGATGGTGGAGGATGTGTAAAGGAACTAGGTTCATAGGATGAAGGAACCTTAGGACCTTCATTAATTTCAGGATACAAGTATGCAAAGTTATCATGTGGATCAATGGTAGGAAGGTCTTGTGAGTTTATGGATGGGTAAAAAGCTGCATTAGTGTCTATGTTATCAAGGAAGGCATTGCATAAGTTATGCATGCTATCATCATCTTCTCCTATGATGTCTACATCACGAGGAGGACAATCATTAGGAGTTGGAGGAGCATGTGGAAGGACAATGTCATTAGTATCACAACTAAAGACACAATTTGACATGTCTATCAAGGATTTGAATGAATTTTAGAATTTATTGAAAGAAGAGGCCATGGTGCAAAGAAACTAAAATGCAAGAAGCGGCTGAATATAGAAAGTAAAATAGTAATTAATGACAAAAAACTGAGATGTGGAATATGACAAAAAATTACCAGAAATTCTATGAAAAAAGTGTAAAGGGACTAACTCACCCTAGGTGGCAAATGAGTCCCAGGAAGAAGTTTTTTAGTGTTTTTCAGAAGTTTAAAGGTGATTTAAATGCTCCATAGTATGCAATCACAGATGCTAAATGCAAATTTTTATTGTTTTCAATGATATGCTATGGAAAAATGAAATCTAAATGAAGTTTTTACTAGTGCAAAATGAAAAGTGCTAGAATGCAATAACAAAACAATATCCTAATTGAATGTTAATGAAAATGGCAACTAAGATGCAATATGTGAATGGAATTAGAGATACAAAGTGTTCAAAATTCAGGTTCACCAAAATGAACTGTAGGTTTTTGGCACCCTAATCCTCTCTAGCTCTTCTAGAGTTTTTCACCTAAAGGAGAGAGGAAATGGCCAAAAATGCTAAGGGTTCATTCAAATTAGGATGTATGCAATGTTGTTCAATGTAAATGAAGTTAACTTAATGCAATAGACTAATCTAGATGACTGAAAATGAATGCAAATGAGAAATTAAAGCTATGTTTTAGAACACATTGTGATATGCAAACAATGAAGAAAAGGAAAGAAATATGTAGAAAAAAAAGAGAAGGGTCAAATTAGAGTGCACTTGAGAAAAATGTGATGATTCTGGAATGTCTTGGATGTTGGTTGAATTCACCAATTTTTCACAGTGGGACTCATTTGCCCAGGGTGGCGAATCAGGCCTCTTCTTGGTGAAAAAGTGTCAAGAGCTGATTTTTGTCTGTCGGGATTCAAAATCTAACAAAATTCAAATTTTTAGTCCTAAGGTGGGACTCATTTTCCACAAGTGGTGAATCATTCCTCTCCCAAATTTGTATAAAATATGGAGATGATTTTCTAACACGTAATTTGCAAAAGTCTACTTGTCGGGTTGTCGAAGTTAGTTATGCAGGAAATAGATAAAAAACCATATTTAATCTTGAAATGAACTTGAGTTGACTTGAAGCACCTAGTTGACTTGTAAGCCAATCTTCAACACCTAAATTCTTGTCAAATATGCATACAAAGAGCTTCAAACAAACATGCAATAGGGGGGAAATGGTTAAGGGTTAGTGAATAGGGGTTTGACTTGGTCAAACCCCACTTTTGGTAATTAAACCCTTGAAAAGATAATGAAATGAAAGAGAAAGATAAACTAATAACAAGGTATGTGCAGGATCATAATGGGCCAAAAGTTGCAATATGATGGGTATGTGGCTGACAATTCTTTTTAACCCAAAATTGACAAAATAAAAAGGGCTTTTAAATGAGATTATCAGCTTTCCACCAATATAAATTATGCTTTACTTTGAATTTAATAACTAATTATTATTCATTTTCTATTCAAATTATGACTAAAGTCCTGATTGATAGACTAATTTTAAAACATCTATAGCTCTCAAATGGTATCACATTTTATGAATCCAAAACATGTATCACATTCTATGTTTCGCATACTATAGGATTCAAAAAAGAAAAATTGAATTTCATGAAGTTTTGACCAAGTTAAGGTGGTTAGACATATGAATGTTTTATACTTTTTAAAAGTTGTAATGAAAAAATCATAATTAATTATTTACTTGGAAATAAATTACAAAAAAATATGCATCACATCGAGACATAAATCCTCTACTTATATCTAAAATATTATAAAAAAATAATATCATTTTATTGTGGTCAGGGTGGCCAGAAAGACACCTCCTTTTTATTTTTTCCCTAAAATTTAAGTACACTACTGCATTGAAATTTCAAATTTTCACCAAATAGATTTTTTTTAAACAAACCTAGTAGTTTAGAAACTACATTCAATTTTATACAAATTCTATTTGTACATATTTTTGAATTAAGATAGATAACTTATTCAAAATTTTATGTCAAGTTGCCTAACTCTGATTTCTCTAATTTTTTTGCCAATTAAGGGCCTGATGTTTCCACGATGATCCTACACATACCCAACATGAAAGTGTTATCAACTTACCAAACCCTTGATAATGCAAGTTTGAAGTAATGTCAATGGCTACTTTAAAGTGCTTGAATAGTGCTTGAAATAATCATGTAAAATGCTTTAATGCTTGAGATGTGAGATTGAATGCTTGAATGAATGAGGAGATTAGTGAACTTGATGAATGGGGGTTAAAATGAGGTGAAAATCACTTATTTATACAATTCTTATGCCTTAGTATCTATTGATAACTCATCACAGGTCGACACCAAGTGTTTTTTATTAAAATCCCAAAAGGAAATTTAAAATGTTTTAAATTTGGGGCCAAAGGGGACTCATTCACCACCCAAGGCAAATGGGTCCCACCTAGGACATAAAAACATATGTCAGGATAAATATTTTATTTAATGTTATTTGTTGGGATAACATTCAAAAATACACTTAATTACAGCTTATGATAGCATAAAGGGACCAAATAAAGCATGAGAAAAGGATAAATAGTTAAAATATTCCTAGAAATGTATGAAAGCTTGTTAGAAGACTTTACAAAACTTCAAAAGAGGACTTGTTTAGTGATAAAAAGGTGATAATTAGGTGAATTACAATGAATAGAGTTTAGAAGAATATAGAAATGTCTGACAACACTTCACAACACCTTCACAAGACGTCGTTCTTTGAATTTTAGTACCTAAATAAGCATGTTCAAGCCATGTTACAACATAAAATCAGAGCAACATAGTTCCAACACCATGAAACAAGACCTAAAAGGCCATGAAAATGACAAAGGGCCATTTTTCTAAAGCACAATGTAGAAATTGAGTGGAAAACTAGAGTTTAGGAAAATAGAAAATACAATTTAGTTATTGTCTATACATTTTAAATTGAGTGGAAAAGTAGAGTTTTGGAGAATGGAAAATACAACATAATTGTTGTCTACACATTTTTTCTTGTGTTTGGTTAAATGAAAATTATTGCAGAAAATAATTATACATTATTTTTATAACACTTACAAACATAAGAAAAAATATTATAAACATTTTTCATGATCAACGAGAACTAAGGTTTGAACCAACTTGCTTCAAATCGCCTTCAATCACTTCTCAATTCACTCTTATTTCTTTTGAATGTGAAAAAGTGTTTTAAATAAACTAAGGATTTCAATTTATACATTACCAATCTACCCTAATTTTGCATTTAATGCTTCAAATCCCCAAGAATCTAGCAAACACTTCACTGATACATTGTAAACCTAAACTACTCCACAATATTTTAGATTTGTATATTTTCTATCAGAATCCTTTCCAAAAGATTAACCATACAATGCTATTGTTGAGTATATAGTGAATATAGGATTCATACTAATGAGGTCCAATAGCGATTTATCCAAGTGGTTGACTTGAACCATTAAGTGATTAACTATGATATCCTAAAAACAATAATCATGTAATGTGATTCATAACAATATAATATATTTAACAACTATAACATGCTCAGTGAGATGAAAATTATTTCAACAAATAATTATACATTGTTGTTACAACACTTACAAACATAAGAAAAAATATTATAGATATGTTTTATTATGACCGTCAATAGTATACATATTTCAAAAGATAAATGTTGAAGCTAGTCACTATACTATAATTTAGAAAGAAATTATTTGAATAATAATTATTATATGTAGAAATTGAGTGGAAAAGTAGAGTTTAGGAAAATGGAAAATACAATTTAGTTATTGTCTGTACATTTTAAATTGAGTGGAAAAGTAGAGTTTAGGAGAACATAAAATACAACTTAATTGTTGTCTATATATTTTTTCTTTTGTTCGATTAGATAAAAATTATCGTAGAAAATAATTATACATTATTGTTATAATACTTACAAACATAAGAAAAAATATTATAAATGTGTTTCATTATGACCATCAATAGTATGCATATTTCAAAAGATAAATACTAAAACTAATCACTATACTATATTTCAAAAAGAAAGTAATTGAATGATAATTATTATATATAGAAATTGAGTGGAAAAATAGAGCTTAGGGAAATGGAAAATATAATTTAGTTGTTTTCTATACATTTTAAATTGAGTGGAAAAGTAGAGTTTAGGAAAATGCAAAATACAACTTAGTTGTTGTCTATAAATTTTAGTATCATTAAGAGATAGTAATTTGACTCAGAATGGAATTCATTCTCATAAGAATGTCTAAGGAATATTTAGCAAATTAAAAAAAAAAAATAGTTGTCTATTTTTTAAACAAAATGGGAAAAAGAATTAACATTTTTATATGTATAGTTTGGTAATTCAATAAGAGATTATTTTTATTTTTATATTATCATTTCATAAAGAGAACCCAAAAATTATTAGAAGTAGGCTACAATAGTAATTAATTCAACTTGAAGCATTTATAATTATAATATAAGTATATATATTTTTGAATTGAATGAAAAAGTATATATATGTGTAGGTATACTTATAATTCATGTATTTGTTTGGTAAGAACATTACGATGTGTGAAATGATAATCAAGTTTTTCTTTTAATTGAGTTTCTACGAAAAGCTCTTAAACTTCAGTCTAGGTCTTTCATTAATCTCAACTATGGTTGGTATAGCCATTATAACCTCAATTCTACCTTCAAATTCTTGTAAAATTACTTCTAATACAAGCCCACAAAGCATAGAGAACCATAAATACCTTTTCATGATCAAGGAGAACTAAGGTTTGAACCAATTTGCTTCAAATTTCCTTCAATCACTTGTTAGTAGACTCTGATTTCTTTTGAATGTGCAAAATTGTTTGAAATAAACTAAAGATTTAAATTTATGCATTACCAATCTACCCTAATTTTGCATTGAATGCTTCAAATTCCCAAAAAGCTACCAAACACTTCACTGATACACTGTAAACCCTAAACAACTCCACAATATTTTAAATTTGCATATTTTCTATCGAAATCCTTTCCAAAAGATTAAGCATACCATTTTTCACCATATATCTTTTTGTCACTACTTGACACCTCATGATTCTAGGGGTTGTTAGAATTTTCTATTACTGCTCCCCCTAAGCACTATCATGGGCTTAGTTTTCAAAATAATTACCTGCACCAGATCATGTAGGAACAGATGCATTCAACTCATCCTTGTTCTCATGTTTCTTCTTTTTTCTTCCAAATATTCTTCATTTCCTTCTTAACTTCAATAGCATCAACTTTCTTCACTAGTGAACCACAAATTTTTGTAGGGGCTTCTCTCTTGCACTTCTAGGGTTTTTCACCTAAAAGGAGAAAGGAATCCCACCAAAACTTGGGGGTTCACTCAAGACTAATGTTAATATGACTGAAATATGCCTAAATGCAATGCTCTAAATGCAAAGAATGGATAAAAGAGATTGATTGTTAAAGAAAAACTATTGAAATGCAAGATGTTGGAAAATATAGTGTTGTATGCAAAAACACCTAGAAAGATGAATAGAAATGCAAATAAAAGATAATAGGAAAGAAAAAAATAAATCATGCACCTAGAAATATGTTGTAGATTGGAATGCAAATTGGAAATGTTACTGATCCTAAAAATTTGGCCTACGAGGACACTTACACCACTCTGGGCAACCTAGTCCCAGATTTGGAAAACTACCCCAGAGTCTGTTTCATCCAAATGGCTATCCAAATCTACATAAATCTTTGAAAAACATGTGTAGTGGGATTAAGTCACTACTGATGGAAATTTAGTCCACTTTAGCTTTTTTGAAAATCCAAAAGTGGAAATGAAAGCTCTTGGTTTGCACTTTCTACTACTCAAGGTGTCTGGTTTTGAAACTTTGATTTTCACCACTATAAGTGATTTTTTGTTGATATTTTGGACTGGTAAATGAGGAGATGTCTTCAACAATTTTTCTACCTATTCTTCAATTATTTCCAACTCTTCAAGATACCTAAATCTAGAAACACACAAGGAGAGAGAGAGAGAGAGAGAGAGAGAAATGTTGAATGTTAGGGCATGGGGGTTTGTCTTGGTCATACCCCTTTTTAGGTAATTGAACCAAAAGGAAGAAAAAATGAAATGAGTCATGAAATAATGGAGTTATAGACTTTCCATAATCATAGATCTTGACTTTTTGTAACAAAAGATGAAGAATCTACCCTTGAATGTTTGAAAAATCTTTATTGATGACTTTCGATGTTAAAACCATATCTTGCTTGACTTAAGAACATGATCAATGATGGATGAATAATGAATTGATTATTAATTAGGGTTTAGAGGCATGTATTTGTAGGCAATCCACCTAATTTTCCTGTTAATTTGATCTCCAAGGATGACATGAAGGAAAAATAAACTTAAAAAATCCAATTTTTCTCGCTCGAACCTCAAAAATAGCTCAAATGGGACTAAGTCACCAAGCTGGGTGGCTTAGTCCCACCTGGATGGGACTAATTCACCCAAATGGGTTACTTGGTCCCATAGGGGCTCTTTTTCTAGCTGGATAGTCGAGGAATGAATAAAACATGTTTATATGATGATTTTATCAAGTCTTTGATCAAATTAAGTCTTGGGATGCACAATATGGGGCCATAAGGGCCTATTAATGATGATGTAAAGGGTAACTAGGGATTGGCACACAAAATCCAATGTGAAATTATGATTAAATACACTATATACAACATTAAAATGAGGTCAACATAGCCTAGAAAGGAACAAAATCCAATGTGAATGTGTAAAACACATTACAACACTAGATTAAGATTAGGTTTAATTTACAAGCCTTCTATATTAATGTGATAATGAAATTAAATTCATTTTACAATATTGAATTAGGGGAAGAATAGTTACATTAGTCTAGAAAAGTGTGAAAGTCTTTTACAACACCTTTACATGACATCAATAAATGCATTTTATTTAGTTTGCAAGGGTCAAAGACCTAATTTGGATGTGTAAAACACCTTAGAACACTAAATCAAGGCCTCATTAAGTCCAATTTATCATCAATTATTCCCATATCAAGCAAGAGATAGATTTTTTTGCGACACAACTAGTTTGTTCCTATGTTTTAGATTAGTCTACCTTCCATTCTTGTTTCTAAAAAATCTTGAAATGTGTCTAGGTTTGTTACAATTTTAGCATACAACAATTTTTTGACCAAACCGACTTCTATTCATTCTTGATCTACACTGGTTAGCATTATGTTTGAATATATTGCATGTATAATAGTATCCACTAAAAGATTGAAACATTCTACCAGTATTAAGCCTATTCATCATTTGACTTCTACACAATAGCTCTATGTCCAAATTTCTTGCATTCAAAACATTGTCTAGAAAATAATCTAACATTTTGATTCATTCTACTTCTACATTTTATAGCATTGTGTCTAAATTTATTGCATGAAAAAAAAATACCATTCAAAGATGGGTACCTTTAAGCATTTGGTTGTTTGATAGAAGGTCTTCCAGTGTTGCTGAACTTTGATTCTTGAGCTATCTACCATTCCCTTGAGTTTTATTTTTATTTTCAACCTTGTTAGGTGTCTAATTTGTCTTTGAAATTTTTCCTTCTTCAAGTCCCAAACCACCTTTATCCTTAAAAGGTTTCTAAATCACCATCAATTCATCAAGAATTGTAGTACTTGGTTTGAATTTGTCTTCATGAGATCTTGATTTCTTCAAATACAATCTTAGAGTTACCACTTCTTGTTCATTCTTCATACATTCATAAATCATTCTTTGTATCTTAGCATTCAAGCAATCCACAATTCTCTTCTTTTCTTCCACTTGCACTTTCAGTCAAATGATATCTACATTTTCCTTCTTCAACTGTTCACTAACTTCTTTATGTATTTCTCTAAACTTCTTGATTTTCTCTCTCAGCTTTTTCATGCATTCATTTGCTTCAACTAGGATTTCATTCAAGATTTTGTTCTCACTTTCAACTTTGTCAAGATCTTCAAGAGCAGCTGTAAGTTCTTCTTTGTCAAACATGTAGTCATATTCTTCATATCCAATTATAGAAATTTCTTTTGGAGGAATAGGATATGTTTTTTCAACCATGTGTTCAACCTCCAAGATCTTTCTTAAGCTATTAAGCATTTCAAAAGGAACTAGGATCTAATACCAATTGTTGAACATCCAAAATACTAAGAGGGAAGTGAATCGGTATTGTATTAAACCATTTAGTCACGATCCAACCAATAATCAAAATAGATATCTAATTGCAGCTATGAATGAAAAGATGAAAGAGATCACAACACATAACACATGAACACCAAGATTTTTAAGTTGAAAACCCAAAAATGGAAAAAAAAACATAGTGAGGAATAGATCAAAATATATTATAACCTATTCCAAGATATTGCAGGGCTCATTGCAAGGACACACTATCCTTATAAGGCTCACAACCAGAATTAGATGCAAGAAAAAAGTGGCTACATAGCCAAAGTATAAATTGATGTAAGATGCACCTCCCTTGTGCCGAATTCAATTCCAATGAAGCTTTGAATACAAAATATTTCCTTGCTTAGCAGTAGCTCAACATACACAAGAATTATTCCCTTATTCTAATCTCACACATACAAATTCAGAATTTTGCACAATATCAGGTTTCACACATATCACATTACACTTTTTTTTTCATTCAACTCAAAATTGTTCCACATATATACCTTATTACATCTACACACATCACTAGGCTGGTCTAGCTAGATGTAGCCCTATTTTAATTCAAAACACTTTATTGGCTTCATATTTTAAAGAAAACTTCTTTGCATTTAAAAAAAATGTGCAAATCTTGAATTTAGGTTGGCATAGATTTAACATAGATACCCTTAACATCCACAATACATATTAATCTTCATAGCACAATTTCAAATATTAGGTTGGCCAAGGATTAGACCTATTCACAAAATTATCCAATCTAACCAACATCAATCACCCATATGATCATATAAGCATGCACCATCTAAAATATATGTAGTATTGACACCTTTAAACCATCTCCCAAAATTTTAGAGTCTAAATCCAAACACAAGAGGAATGTAAACCAGATAAATCATATTATCTTGCACTGTATAAGCTAAAGACCTATATGCCGATCCTTTGCTACTTGTAACTTTCACCCTGATCAACCAAAATTGTTGAAATCTTGATCATAGATGTATTTAGTAGTCCTTAACGACATATTATAAGTGTATAGGCTGATCTTACAACATGAGCAATTCCAAAAAAAATATTGGATCAAGGTGTCACCAAAATTGTTTATCGAGTCAGACAAAAATGTCAACAAAAAATGTTGGCATCAATGACAACACATCAAAGAGTCCCTTCTTCATTATTTCAATAGAGGTTTTTTAATATGGCATGAAGCAACATTTGGTTGAGAATATGAACTCAAAAACTTTTGGCTTCTCTAATTCCATGCCTAATTATAAAGACATCAAAATGTAATAGTAGTGGGGACTTAACCTAGACCTAACTAAGATCAATTACAACAATATCTACAAAAGGAAAATGACCTTTTGAAAGCCCCCCTAGAGGAATGGATCAAACTAAATTTGGATGGATTTTCTAAAGGAAATCCTGGTATGGGTGTGACGGGTAGTCTAATTAGAGACCACAATGGGAGGTGTATTGATACCTACTCAAAATGTATAAGTACTAATACATGTGTCAAAGCAGAAGCTATGGCTTCTTGGAGAGGTGTTAAGAGGCTAAAAGATCTGGGTTTTGATCAAGTCATAATTGAGGGTTATTTGAAACTGATTATGGATTGTTTAAATGGCTTGTTTGAGCCCACTTGGAATATCAATAGCTTTATTTAGGACTCTAAATGGGTGCTCTCTTCTATGGCGGGTGTATTTGTATCCCATATCTATAGAGAAATAAATAATTCTTATGATGCAATCTACAACATGGGGCTCTCCTTTTGCCAATGGAAATTTAATAGATTTAAGAATACCTTGAATCATATAGAGGATTGGTTGGCTAAGGACCATATGGATGGTGCTCCTTTTAATCTTTAATGATGTTGTTTGCCTTGCTTTATGTGGGTTACTCTATTGTTATAGTCGAACTGTTGATCTCCCATTCCATTTTAAACTTAAATTTGAATTGTAACAAATATAAGATGATCCATCATAAAGACAAAGCCTCCTAATTTTAAATTTGAATTTGAATCTCAACATTCTTAGGATGATGTACCACAAAAGGATAAACTCTTCTTAGAAAGTGAAGGGTACAAAATGTGGCAGTGAGGTGGGGAGATGCATGGTTTTGCTAATGGAATCTTCTTTGTGTACCTTACATGCTTATCTATGTCCAACTCAGGGTATGAAATGCAATAATTATGGTGGGTGGGTAGGATGAATTCAACATTGGGTGGATGATGTCAGTTTTGGCTCAGTTTCATCACCTCATATGTCTTCATGGCTTGGTACTATCATTATCATGATTTGACATTGATGGGGGACTTGATAGGAAAGTATCCCATGCCTTTGGATATTGCTATTTATTATGTTTTGGTAAGTTCTTTATGGACTTATTATCTAATTTCTTTCTTCCCTAAGATGGATTATTTTATCAATGATATCCTTTATGAGGGAATTTTGTATGACGTGACTAAAGATCATATCTCCCTTGAAGCTAAGGATTTGAGGGCTAATTCCATAATGATAGATAATCCTTTTGTCTCCTTTTCATTGTGCCCTAGATTTTTTCATAATCTACAATCTTTTAGATGTTCATTCAATTGGAATTTGGGCTAAAATTGGATCTGTCTTTTCATCATTATTGATTGTTGTATCTATGCTCACATGGATTATGGGTTTTTGAAATGGGCTATTAAAATTTGGCAGAAATTTATCCACCCTCCAACTTACATCATGGCTCCTATTAGATCATTCTGGATGTTGTGTAATGATAACACCCTGCTAGCGGAGGTCTTTTTCACTATCTTTCTACCAAACTATGGTAACAACTATATTATTGTCTCTTTTATTAATCTTTTACCCACTAATTTGACTATTAAGAAAGCTGAATTTTTGTTTTATTGCCACTGCCACTATAACTCTAGAATCTTGTGTGTCTTTGTGATAGAATGTTGAGCTTTGGAAGCTCTTTGAGGAGGCTATTATGATGCAATTATTTACAATGATGACATTATTGGTAAGTTTATAATTCATAGAGAGAGGATAGAGTTCATATTGATAGTATAGGGTTTGAAGTGTCCTCCATGTTGATTGTGGCTACAATAGGTCTTTAGTAGGGTGGCCTAAGGGTGTCCAAAAGAAGCAATGGAAATTACCATATTGTAAGTTTATGGGAAACTTCCTTGAAGGTGATGAGAAGCTAGAGAGATGTCAAAATGGCTATGATAATGATGAGGGCACAACCCGAGACACAGAAAATAACCCACAAACAAGAGAATAATTTTATTATTCAGAAAATGGAGCTTCTTACATGTAGAGGATCTCAATTCCCAAGTTCTACAACGCATGCAAGTTACAGAAAGCTACAAAATAAACCTTTTGAAATATGCGAGCTTGTCCCCAAAAAGTTACCCAAAAATTAGAAACCCACCCATAAATAGAGCTCCTCTTTAGTTTGGAGCCAAAACAACATTCAAATTTGAGTTTAGGTGGTTTGGTGCCAAAAAATTACAACTTGAAGTTCAAATTTCAAAAGAACATTTGCATTGTATCTTCTAGAAAGTGAGCCAACTTCCTGGGGCCATAACTTTTGATCCGGGACTCTGATTCGCGAACCGTTTGAACCGTTGGAAAGGTCTCGAAGTCAACAACGCACTTGAAATCTGCAACACCAATTTCAGCAAGTTTTGGGGCCAATATAGGAACTCTAAGTGCCACAAATCTAACTCGAAAGATTTTTAGGTGCAAATCTGGGCAACTAAAACTGCAATATCTTTCAACCCAGGAATAGAAAAAAAAAACAGTAAATTGGGAATTTCATTATGACGAAAAGGGTATCCAAAAATGTAAAAACATCTAAAAACCAAGAAACTTAAAATTTAACTATTTTTGGGTGATGCAAGATTGCCCTTACACCACTGGATGCTCCTGCATCAGACACCCAAGGTAATTTGAGAAGTGACCCCGTCACATCTTAGATGGTGGAGGAAAACCCAAATGGTTAACCTCTACCTTAGGCAACCAGGATGAATCTTCAATAGGCCTTCCTTTCCATTTCACTAGATATTCTTCATACTACCTGTTCCTGGTACTCCTTCCCACACGACTATCCATAATTTCTTCAATCTCCTCCTTTTCTGAAGTAGGTGCTGGAATACCACATTGTGCCATCGTTGGTACTTCCTCTATGCCACCTTCATGATACTCTGTCAAATATGAAATGTTGAACACAGGGGAAATGTTGAATCCATCCGACAACTCTACGTCATATGCATTCCCTGAATCATGTTGAGCTTCAAAATTTTACAAGGACTGAACTTCTTCATCTTCAATTTGTTATATGTTTCCACTGGAAACTTTTCTTTCCTCAAGTGGACCATCACTTCATCACCAATCTGAAACTCCTTATACCTCCTCTTCTGATCTGCCTTAGCCTTATACTGCATATTCATCTTGTTGATATGTTCTCTTACCTTCTCATGTATATCCTTGATGTGTTCTACAAAATTTTTGGCTTCGACACTTATTTTCTTCTCTTGGTCCATCTTCCTCAATTCTGGAGCTGTTCTGGGGCTACCTCCATACACAATCTATAATGGTGATCTACCAGTGCTTCTGTTAATAGAATTGTTGTAAGAAAATTATGTCTGGGGTAATATCAAGTCCCATCCTTTGGGTTTATCTCCTACCAAACATCTTAGTAGGTTTCCCAGACTCCTGTTAACAACCTCTGTCTGCCCATCTGTTTGTGGATGGTGTGCAGAACTGAACTTCAACTCTGTCTTCAACTTCTTCCACAAGGTCCTCCAAAAGTACCCCACAAATTTGGTGTTACGATCTAAAACAATACTCTTTGGCAAACCATGTAGCCTCACCACCTCTTTGAAGAACAAGTCAGCAATGTGGACTACATAATGGGTCTTCTGACATGGAATGAAATGTTCCATCTTTGAAAACCTATCAGCCACCACAAAGATTGAATCATTCCCTCGTTGTGTCCTTGGAAAACCAAGAACAAAGTCCATGCGTATATCCTCCCACGGCCTCTTTGGTACAGGTAAGGGATGATATAAGCCTATATTCTGACTCACTCCTTTAGCCATCTGACATATCCTACAACTTTGTACAAACTTCTTCACATCCTATGACAATTGAGGCCAATAATAATGCTCACTGATAATGGCAATGGTCTTATCCCGACAAAAATGTCCTACCATTCCTCCACTATGCTTCTCCTTTATCAGGTTCTCTCTCATGGAACTCCTCGGGATACACAATTGACTTCCCTTAAATAGCATGCCATCCTGTATGATGAAATCCAGCCACCTTGTCCTGTCCACTATAACAGGTTCCTTGCAAGCTTTCCAAGCCTTTGCAAAATTAGGATCTTTTGCATATAGTGTCTTGAGTTCATTGAACCCAACCACTTCGATCTACATCTTTGTCATCAAAGTATGCCTCCTACTTAAGGCATATGCAACCCTATTTGACTTCCCACTCCTATGTTTCAAAACAAAAGTATAACTCTGCAAAAACTCTACCCATTTCATATGCCTCTGATTTAATTTTCCCTAACTATTTAGGTACTGCAAGGCCTGATGATCAGTATATAGAAAAAATTCCTTCGACAACAAATAATGTCTCCATTTATTTAATGCTTGAACTATCGTATAAAATTCTTGATCATATACATAATACTTTCTCTTGGCATCATTTAAATTTTCACTGAAATAGGCAATGGGCTTACCTTCTTGGGTCAAAACTACTCCAATGGCACAACCACTGGCATCACAATCCACTTGAAACACTTTGTTGAAATCTGGGAGGGATAGAACAGGTTGCTCTGTCACCTTCTACTTCAACAGTTCAAAACTTTTTGTCGCTCCACTGCTCCACTTGAATTCTTTTCTATCCCCTCTCATTGTTTCAATTAGGGGTCCACAAATACTACTAAAGCTTCTAATGAACTTTCTATAAAAACTAGCCAAACCATGGAAAGATCTCACCTCGGTAGCAGTTCTTGGGGTAGGCCATTCTAGAATAGCCTTTACCTTCTCTGGGTCCATCTTGAGACCTTCTGCTGAGACAACAAACCCCAAGTACACTAACTCCTTCTTCACAAAACTACACTTCTTCAGATTAATCAACAATTTCTCTTCTCTTAACTTCTCAAAGGCTCTCCGAATATGCATCAGATGCTCATCTAACGTCTTACTCAAAATCAAAATATCATCTAAATACACAATAACAAAACTTCCCAGAAATTCTTTTAGTACCTCGTTCATGAGCTGCATGAATGTGCTCGATGCATTGGTTAGCCCAAATGGCATGACTAACCGCTCGTACATGCCCTCTTTGGTCTTGAAGGTGGTCTTCCATTCATCTCCCTCTCGAATCCAAATTTGGTGATATCCACTCTTCAGATGAATCTTTGTGAAGTACTGAGCTCCACTCAAACAGTCCATCAGGTCATCCATCCTTGGCAGGGGAAATTTGTACTTGATTGTTATCTTGTTTATGGCTCGGGAATCTATACACATCCTCCACTCCCCACCCTTCTTTGGTGCTATTATTGTAGGTACTGCACATGGACTCAAACTCTCCTGTATCAAACCCTTTCTCAACAACTCTTGAACTTGTCTGTTCAACTCCTCATTTTCTAGTGGATTCATTCTACGAGCTACCTTATTTGGCAAACTGGCTCCAGGAATCAAGTCAATTTGATGACTGAACTTCCTTATTGGTGGTAAACCCTCAGGTACATTATCAGAAACAATATTCTGAAACTCATCCAACATCCTATAAACTTCTTCTGGAACCTTTTCTCTATCCTCCTTACTCACTCTAGGAATCAATGCATAACACACACACTCATACTTCATACCTTCTAAAAATTTTCTTCCATCTACATAACAAATTCTAGCACCATTGCATACTTTTTCTTCGGTCTCCTTCAGTGGTTTCAACTTGTGACGAACCCCATCCTTTGTTAAGGAATAAGTTTTTGCATGGCCATCATGTATAGCTTGCATATCGAACTGCCATGGCCTCCCCAACAAAAGGTGACATGCATTTATGGGGATGATATCACAGAGTACCTCATCATGGTAGCTCCCGATCTTGAAATTTACTAGGCACTGCTTATTGACCAAAACTTTGTGGTCTTTCTGTAACCAAACAATCCGATATAGAAACAGGTGCCTTTCCCTCTTCAGCTTCAACTTTGTGACCATCTCTTCTGACACCAGATTATTGGTGCTCCCATCGTCAATAATGACATCACAAAATTTTCCTTCACACTTGCACCTTGTGCAAAATAGATTCTTCCTTTGTTCTAGTTCCTTTTCCTCAGTCACCAGGGCTCTCCTAATCACTAGGGCTTCTCCCCTTTTAGCATTATTTGAATGTTTAGATTGGGCCTCCTCATCTGCATGTGCAACCCTTCCACAACCTTCTGGCCTTTTGTCTTCCCTTCCTTGGTGTTGTGGACATTCATAGGCTTGATGCCCTTCTTCACCACACTGGAAACACGTTCCTTTGAAACCACCTCTTCCAGATCCTTGTCCATATCTCCCTCATCCTCTACCTCTTTGATCACCACTGTTTTGATCGAGGGTGGTAGAAGTTGTCATTCTTTTGGCTTTGGCTGGTACCCACATCTTCACTTTTCTTTTCATCATCATTTCGGCTTCCTAAAGGTATTCCATTACCCCTTCCACTTTGACCTCCTCATCCTTTTGCTTTCCATCAAATATTTTGTTCAACTTCTCTTCCACCTTCAGAGCAAATTGATATACATCCTCAATGGTGGTCATTTTGACTAGGCTTAACTCCTCCTGAATGCTCGGTCGTAACCCATTAAGATATCGGGCTACCTTATCCTTATTGGCCTCTGTGTGACCTATTCTGATGAATATCTTGTAAAAATCTTCAATATATTCTTTCACAGATATGCTTCCTTGCTTCAACCCTTGCAATTTCTTCAACATATCTAACTCATAGTCCACTGGTATGAACTGCTTCTTCAGTTTCTCTACCATGCGATCCCATCTGGTGATCTTTCCTTTTTCTCTTTGATTTCTTTCCAACTGGACCTCTTTCCACCAAATAATGGCATGGCTCTTCAGCTTCATTTTCACAAACTTAACCTGATCTGGGTCCTCTATTTCCTCAAACTCAAAATATTCTTCTAGCTCGTTGATCTAGTCGATCAACTCATCCGGGTTCAAACTTCCAGAATAACTCGGGACTTCTACTTTGGGTCTTTTACCAATCTTAGAAATGGCCCTTATTAGCCACATTTGGTCTTGATCAATTGCTTCTTCTTCCTCTTCTACATTTGAACCTTCTTCCTCTCCTTCATCTTCACTTTCCTCCCTCAGGTTTAACCCTCTTCTCAATTGCTCTTGTAACGCATCAATCTGTCTTTGGAGGGATGCTAGTTCATCTCTTCCACCAGCATTTCTGCCGCCTCGACCACCTCTGGCACCACCATGCCTACCAAGCATCACTCTTGGAGGCATCTTTCTTGACCTTGACCTACAACCACAGTCCTGGTGTGAACTGCCTCACGATCGGCGATATGTCCACACACTCAAGAAAACCTCAGTCTGATACCACTTGATGAGGGCACAACCCAAGACAGAAAATAACCCAAAAATAAGAGAATAATTTTATTATTCAGAAAATGGAGCTTCTTACATGTAGAGGATCTCAATCCCCAAGTTCTACAACACATGCAAATTATAGAAAGCTACAGAATAACCCTTCGCAATATGCGAGCTTATCCCCAAAAAGTTACCCAAAAATTAGAAACCCGCCCATAAGTAGAGCTCATCTTTAGTTTGGAGCCAAAACAACATTCAAATTTGAGTTTAGGAAGTTTGGCACCAAAAAATTACAACTTGAAGTTCAAATTTCAAAAGAATATTTGCAATTGTATCTTCTAGAAAGTGAGCCAACTTCCCGGGGCCATAACTTTTGATCCAGGACTCTGATTCTCAAACTGTTTGAACCATTGGAAAGGTCTCAAAATCAAAAATGCACTTGAAATTATCGATGCCAATTCTGGCACGTTTTGGGGCTGATCCAGGAAATCTAAGTGCCTCAAATCTAACTCGAAAGATTTTTAGGTGCAAATCTGGGCAACTAAAACTGCAATATCTTTCAATCCAGGAATAGAAAATAAAAACCATAAATTGAGAATTTCATTATGACGAAAAGGGTATCTAAAAATGTAAAAACATCTAGAAACTGAGAAACTTGAAATTTAACTATTTTTGGTGATGCAAGATTGCCCTTACACCACTGGATGCTCCTGCATCAGATAGAAAGTGCCTCCCAACTCCTTATGGTGTTGTAAGTTTGCATATCATGAAGTATTTCACCCTAGTAGGGTGCTAAACCATAGTCCACTAGTACCATTTTCCCTTTTTATGTCATATACATATGAATGAGAAAATTGGCATACCTTACTTTCTATTTTCATCTCTAAAACAATGTAAAGCTAAGGGTGCCTCACCCCCTCTCCACTAGGGTTTGATCCAGTGTCATGTTGTTGTTATTACCCCCTTGTTAGGACCTCTTGGTAATATCCCTATTGGATTTGTTGCCCCTATTTCTAATGTGGAACCCCTCCCTAATCTCTGGTTATTTCTTCTGGTGAGCTTACCTCCTCTGTGATAGCTCCCACCAGGAAACCCTCTATTATTCCTTCAAATTTAAAATAATCTTCAATTAAAGACCTTCTTACCAAGGGAAACCCTATTTCTCAAAACCTAAGAGGTAAATATTCTTGTGTTAACACCCCAGGTAACCTCTCTAGCACTAAAAGGAAAGCCTTTGATAGCCTTGAACCTAAAACTGCCAAAAAAGTAACCACTGAAATTAGAGATAAGAAGTAGCAAGATAAATTGGATGATTCTAGCAGTGGTAGGGGTGAGAGGAGGTTGGCTATGATTGCAAGCTAGTTTTCCAAAGGGAAGAAACTTTTTTTTGAAGAGCTTGGGGATGACCCTAAAGAGGAATCTTCTCCTCCCATTAATTTGAGTAAAAAGGACTTATCAATTGTTTTGGGAGAAGATCTCTTAGAAGACTCTACTAGTAGTGAACATGATGAATAAATGATTGGTAAAGACCAATCGGTGGTTGAAGACTCATAGGATGAGGAAGAGGAAGGGCTTTACAATATTGAACGTGAAGTTGAGCATGTGGTTAGGGAAGTCATGAAGGAGATGGATGATCAACCAATGAATTACAAGATTAGTGAGATGCAAGATAATATTATACCCTTGGATCCCTATGCTTCTCAAATTTTTGAGCTCTAGCATTAAGTGGATAAGATGGACATGGCCTTCAACAAGTTAATGGTTATTACTTTGGGCATAACACAAAAGGCTATATTTGGTGTGGTGAATGGGGTAACTAAGGCTAGGAAAGGCCATTAGAAGAAGAAGTGACTGAATCGATGGAATAGTATAATAGGGTGATGGAATAACTCGAGCATGAATGAAACCTTATTTGCTATCTGAAGGAGTAATTGGAACTATTGATATGTATTTTTGTTTTTTTTTTCTATGCTCTTATTGGGCTTGAGTTCCCTTTGAAATGTTAGTTTTGGTTATGTATTTAGGGTTGAAGTTCCTTTCTGGTTAGTTATTTTTGTTGTTTAGGGTTGTTAGGTTTTGGTCTTGTTGCAAGGTGTTGCATGGTTTATGGTCCCTACTATTTTTCTATATTTTTTTTGTTGACCTTTAGGCCCATCCTACTCTCTAGTTGGGTTCAAGAGCACTTTCCCTTGCTCTTGTTACCAAAAACATTGTCCACTATCTAGCAATAACTTCATTGTTAAAAATTTGAGGCCACAACATCAAAATGAAGCATTTCTTCTACAACATGACATTAGAAGATCAAAGATAAAGAAATAACTCTCAAGAAAGTGAAGGTTAATAAATTTGGGACATGAATCTTTTCATCTTCTCATGTTTACTAGTGATATTGTATATGGGCATTCAATCCTCCATGAATAATAATGGATAACTAAATAGTCTAGAGAAACCAATTTGATATATTTCCCTCTCTCTATTTACATGAATTCTCATTCCTTTCCTTACTATCTATAATATCTCATTGCACCATATTTGCTCATTCCTCAATGGAAGTAACACATTTTATTGAAATTATTTCACTCTCTTCGTTTATGTGCTAGATTATTCATGTTTTCTATTTTTTTACACATAATCAATAAACTTGTAGAATAATAATTTATTATTTAAATGTTGAATTACTGGATTTCAGTGAATTCCTAGTTAGATTATTCATGTTTTCTAATTTTCTCCACATAATCCATAAACTTATAGATGAATATTTTATTATTTACATGATGGAATACTAGTTTTAAATAGAACATGCTAGTTTTAAATAGAACATATGAGTGCGTAGAGCACCTGAAAAAATGCTAAAACTTTTAAGGGAGGACAAGTTTTATCATAAGAGCTGAAAATTTAAAATTTGTGTAATAATCATTCCTACATATTTAACATATGGTACAAAACGGAGTGGCAGTGATAAACCCAACAAATTTGGAGGCCATGGTGAAATAGTCAAAGCTAACAAATGTCATTTAGACAAGGAGCATAATTGGGGTGACCCAATGCTTGAGGAAAATTTTCCATGTCTTTCTCATTCGTAGCAAACTCTCATGTTATGATGGGTGATGCTAAAGCAAACAAATGAGAAAAGGCATAGCGAAGCCAAAAAAATATAGAAGTCGTATCTATAAAAGCCTATAAATAAAATAAAAATCTAATTATTCTACCACCCAATACGAGGAGAATCTTACTATGTTATAGCTGCACATCTCTACAACAACCCAAAAACCCAAATCATAGAATTTAACCAAAGAAAATCAAAGGTTCTAAGATTATAATAAGTCAATGGAAAATGCTTATAGCATAAATGAGATTAATTAGACTTCTACCAAAAAATCTATGAGGATTAGAAGATATAATTTTCAACAATCATGATTAATTAAAACCCTAGAAGCAAATTTCAATTCTTGTCAGTTTTCCCTTGAATGCTGCTAACATCTCATATGAAAGACCAACTTTAGCTATATAAAACTAAATAGTAACCAAGAATTCCTTAATAATTAACAAAAACAAAAATATTGAATAATAACATTTCAGCCTATTTTGGTTTACTATTTCGATCATTATATTAGATACAAAATTTGTTTTTGTATAAGCTTAGCATAATAGTTGTAGTTGTAGCAAAACAATTGTAGGAAAAATAGAAAATAGGAGGCCATAAAAAATTTAGATGAGTGTTTCTTCTCAAAGGGAAATTGAAATTGTTATTATTATTATTATGGCACATTCACAATAATAATCTTTTCGCCAGGAGAATTCACTAGAAGATGCATTTGCTGTGTAATTTCTAGAAAGAAGCATGACTAGCAGAGTAAACACTTATATACTGGATAAAGCGAAAAAAAATAGATTAGGCACCCCTTCATGTCTTGGCTGACCATTGAGCAAGCTATTTAAGTTTTTCAACTAAAAAATCAACACACATCAACCTTCAATAATGTGTTAATCATATGTTAAAAAGATAAATAGATATGGATTTGCAAATTGATTGCTGACCGACAAATCATACAAATACCATGATTATTCCACTAAAAACATCAAACCTCATCACATCAAAAATACAAATGTAGCTACAAGCAAACCTCGAGAGGCTAGCACTTTGTTTGATTTATAAATAGTCCACCACACGAGGAATGCAAACCGATTCTTGTAGAACAAAGTTGCACAGGACTAGCTGTTCGAATCCATTCTGACAAGATGCAGGTTAAGCAGCTCACTATAGAAATACAAGAGTGGAAAGCTTTTTGTACATGAAGTGCAAAGACCAAGCGTGATAAATCTTGTGAATTTTACTCCAAGATACTATGCTTTCCATCAAGTCACTATGTACTTTCTACATCACGACTCCATCCTATCAGATATACAAAACCAAGATACAAAACATAATGTCACGAGTTGGAAAGCTCAAATCCATCCCTTCAAGTACAAAAGAATCTCAGATTGCATTATAAATGCCAAATTAGTACTTACATATAGGATGCAGAAGCAAAAGCCAACACCGCATGCTAGATCAGCTCAAATCTATCCCTTCAAGTACAAAAGAATATTAGACTACATTATAAGGGGTTGGATAGCCTTTTCCCCATCCACCGAGCAGTTGCAGGGAAAAGTATAATTGTCCTTTCCATAATACCTACCGTCGGTGATAGATATAAACGTAATTCAATGGATTAAAATACATTTTTACAAATCCTATAAATGTAATTGAGAACGTTGTTTCAATTTAGCTACGATCTTTACGGAATGGTTAAGGCCAACATCCCCATAGTGCCATTATTCTTATTGATGAAAGGTGCTCTACCTAAGCATTTTTTATTTTTTATTTTTTATTTTATTTTTCCAGTATATGCTAGAAAATATGTTGGAGATGTTGAATATAATTCCCAAAATAAAAGTGAAAAAGAAATTGCAGAAATAAAAGATTAAAAACAAGCACAAAACAAGAACACAAATTTATCATGGTTCACCATCAATTTGATTGCTACGTCCACATTCAGAGATTATCTCATATTATTCTCAAATTTTGAATTGATTACATTCAGCCAGGAGCTTTAATTATATAAATCAATCTCTAACCAATTAATGGAAAAATACATTCGAAATAGACAGCTTCTAAATTGGCCACACATGCTAATAGAAGTAATTATAAAATGTGAAAGAATTTCAAATTATGAAGGCAACATGTTAATTTGGGCTTCACTTAACCCAACAATCTCCCACTTGAAGACCAAATTGCTACTTAGAGATATCCCACCGCTGCAGAGTTAATGTCAGAGCTGCACAAGTCCAAGAGAAGCTTTATAGAATTCAAACTTCTCCCTTGGAGCTACTTTCATCAACATGTCAGCTAGATTCAATTTTGTGTCAATTTTTGCCACCTGTAGCGTGCCTTCTTCGATACAATGGCAAATGAAGTAATATTGCAGCTCTATGTGCTTTGTTCAATTATGAAAGGTTGAATTCTTTAACAAGTGAATAACACTATTGCTATCACAAAAAAGATTAAAAATAGATTGTTGAAACCACAAATCACCTATCAATCTCTGCAACCAAATCATTTCCTTTGCCCCCTTCAGAAAGAGCAATATATTCTACTTCTGTAGAAAAAAGTGCAACCACCTGTTGCAACCGAGAAACCCAACTGATCGCTACCCCAACAAAGGTGAATACATAACCAGTGGTATAACACCATTTAACCAGATCTCCAGCCATATCTGAATCAACATAAACTCGTAGATATATGTTCTTACCACCAAAACATAAACCGCGATCAGAATTACCTTTCAAATACTTGAATATCCACTGTACTACCTATCAATGTTGTTTACCTAGATTACTCATAAATCTACTCACTAATGCCAGTGCCTGAGCAATATTCGGATGAGTACAATTCATGGCATACATTAAACTACCAACTACTGATGAATATGGAACACATTTCATGTATTATTTTTCTTTATTTTTTTTAAGACACATAGCTGAGGATAACTTAAAATAATCAACCAAGGGAGTACTCGCAGATTTGGCATTCTTCATATTGAATCTATCTAAGATTTTTTAGAATATATTTTTCTTGAGATAATCTAAGTTCTTTCTTTTTCTTATCTCTGATTATATTCATCCCAAGAATCTTCCTTTTTTCCCCTAAATCCTTCATGGAAAATCTCTAAGATAAATGTTATTTCAACTCAGGAACTATCCTCACACTATTGCCAGCAACCAACATATCATCAACATAAAGTAATAAAATGAAAAATTCACCATTTGGAAGCTTCTTGTAATAAACACATGGGTTTGAATCACAACGAATAAATTTTTGTTGAGTCATGAATCTATCAAATTTTAAATACCATTGCCTTGGGGCTTGCTTGAGCCCATACATACTCCGCTTCAATTTGCAATATAAATGCTCTTGACTCGATTTTGCAAAACCTCTAGGCTACTCCATGTATAGTTTCTCTTCAACATCTCCATGAAGAAAGGTAGCTTTGACATCTAATTGCTCAAGTTCAAGATCCCATATGGCTGCCAAGCCTAATACTGCTTGAATAGTGGTCATTCGCACAACTGGTGAAAATATCTCATTGAAATCAATGCCTTTTTCCTGAGCAAAACCCTTGACAACTAATCTGGCCCTGTAATGTTGATGACCTCCCTCTTCCTCTTTCACACGATACACCCATTTATTCTTCAGAGGTTTCTGATTTGGCAGAAGAGGAACCAAATCCCAAGTGTCATTTGCTCACAAAGATTCCATTTCTTCATTCATTTCCTCCATCCATTTGACCAAATTTGTATCTTTGCAAGCTTTTTTGAAAGTCACCGGCTCTGCCTCACCACAAAAAAATAATTCATAATCATAATTATCAGAAGAAAATAACTCAAAATCATCATACTTGTGTGGTAGTTTCCTCTTCCGTGTTGATTTCCTTAATTGAGGACCAATTTGAGACTGGAAATTACCACCAGTACCCTGTTGCTCTATAATTTCTTCATTACTCTGTAAATTTTCCTATGTATTAACATTGCCCTGCACACTAACTCCAATATTTTTCCTTTGTATATTGCCTTGTTCTCCAATTCTTTGGCTTTTTGACAGCAAACTAAAATTCTCTAAATTGTGTTTTGCTTGGGATGGCGCCAGACTAAAAGGAGGCTACATTTTGGTTGTTGAAGGTTGTGATTCAAACAAAGAAGGAAATGAATGATTTATTGGAGGCTACACCAAGTTTAGTGGAGGTAGCGAATAACTCAAAGTTGGAAATTTCTCTTGAATAGGAGGCTACACATAAAACACAGAGGGTGTTGGAAAAGGTTGCACAGTTACATTCAAAGGCAACGATTTATAATGTAGGGGCTACGTAGGAACCAAAGGTGGCAATGGATCGACTAGTGGGGGTTGTGTGAGAGCTAAAAGAGGAAACGAATTAAAAATACAAGGCTGGGTTTGAATGTTGAAAGGTAGCGACGGGTTTAACAAAGGAAACAAAAGATTTCCTAGTGGCTATGTATTGATTAGTGAAGACTGGACAATAGATTGCAAGGGCAGTGAAGTCTCTTGTGAATGCTCCATTCCAATGTGTAAAGGCAGAGAATTAAAGAGTGAGGGTTGCATTGCAATTTGTGAAGGGGCATTTAGAATAAGAGGTTGCTCTGTATTAAACAATGTAGGTTGTGTGTTGGTATAAACAGGGGATGCAATAGGTGAAGGCAGAGCAATTGAATTTAATGGATGTGAACAAATAGGGGTACTCGAATATGAAGAAATTACTAAAGGCTGAGAGAATGAAACTATTTTTTGTTTTACATGACCATTGTCGAAGAAATCAACCTTAAAATATTCATCAGAAGATTTTTCTAGAGGCTACAAACTTGGAAATTTTTTCTCATTGAAGACAACATCCATACTGCGAACAATCTTTTTTGCAATGGGATCCCACAGCCTAAAATTGAATTGATCTTCTCCATAGCCTAGAAAAATGAACCTCTTTGATTTAAATCAAGCTTCATCTGTTATTCTTTTGGAATATGCACGAACGCTCCACATCCAAACACCCGCAAGTGATGATAGGAAATTCTCTTCCCAAGCCATCTCTCCTCAAGAATGTCAAAATCTAAATGAGATGATGGGGCATGTTGATCAAATATATTGCATTGTTGCATGCCTCTGCCCAAAACTATTTTCCCAACCTAGCATTGGAGAGCATACATCGAGCTCTCTCTAAAATTGTCCAATTCAACTACTCAGTAGCTCCATTTTCTTGAGGGATGAATGGGACCACCTTGATTCTATGAATGTCATTGTTTGTATAGAAATTATCAAAATCTGAGGAACAAAACTCTCCTCCATTGTTAGTTTTCAGACATTTAATCCTATGCCCTATTTGATTGTCAACAAGAGCCTTGAAAATTTTAAATTTTGAAAAAACTTCTAATTTTTTATTGAGCATGTAAATCCAAACTTTTCTAGTGTAATCATCCAAGAAAGTAACAAAGTAATTTTCTCCTCCAAATGAAGTTACCTCTGTGGGACCAAAAACGTTTGAGTGCATAAGTTCCAAAGGAGTGGTTTTCTGATCATGGCTTGTCCTCAAGAAGTTGGCCCGACTTTGTTTGCCATAAAGGAAATGTTCACAAAATTCTAAATCCACCGATTGCAAGTCGGGTAGTTGATCACATTGAAGCATTACTTCAAGCCCTTTCTTGCTCATGTGACTGATCCTCTTATGCCAAATTTCTGAATTGTTGTCCATGACTATCATAGCATATCCCACTTCACCATGGCATTTTAAAATATAAAGATTACCCAACTTCTTGCCTTTTGCACTCACTAAAACCCTTTTTGTTACTTGCCAATTTTCTAAAAATAATTTAATATCACACCTAGAAGCACTTAATTGACTGACAGAAATTAAATTTCTTTTCAATAAAGGAACATATCTAACATCCTTTAGAGTCCATTGAATGCCATTTTTAAAATTTAAAACTATATCACCCTTACCAAAAATTTCACATTCCTTATTATCACCAAGAAAAACCTTACCGAAAGCACCATCTTTAAAATTTGTAAAAGTTTTCATGCAAGAAGTAGCATGGAAAGAAGCTCCAGGATCAAGTACCCAAGAGTCTGTAGTCATGTCTCCGACAACCAAGATTAAAACACCATCATCCTTTTCACCTATAGTGTCCACTTGATTTTTGATGACTGTGTTGTGCCTTCTTATAATTCTAGCAATTTTTCTTTGTGTGGCCTGGCTTGCCACAAAAGCAATAGGCACCTATTTTTCCTCTTGACTGTGATCTAGATTTTGAGCTCCTTCGATTATGATATTTTCCTATTTCTTTACCTCTACCTCTATTACTAATGCTTACAGCCATTAATGCCTCACCAGATGAGGGTTCCTGATTTTTTCTCTACATATCTTCACTCAATAAAGTGGCTGCAACATCATTGAATTTCATCTTGATTTTGGCAGCCACCTAAGTGCTCACTGCCATCACAACACCTTCCCAGCTATTTGGTAAAGAACATAGTAATAAAATAGATTTTATTTCATCATCCAAATTTATGCCTACAGAAATCAGCTGGGTAACTAATGTATTAAATTCATTCAAATGATTGGACATAACCCCTCCTCACATTTTTAAATTATACAATTTCTTCATAATAAATACCTTATTGGAAGAAGAAGTCATCTCATACAATGAAGACAATTTGTCCCATAGCTCTTGTGTTGTCTTCTCTGCAAAGAGATTAAATAAGACATTACTGGACATCGACAAGAAGATTATAGCTCTTGCTCTTTTGTCTAGCTTCTCCCATTCTTCATCAGATAAAGAGCCTTTCCCTTTGGTTTTTCTAGCCAATGCATTCGAAAGATCTTGCTTGATGAGAAGGTATTTCATCTGCACCTTCCATAGGCCAAAATTTTTTCCTGCAAAATTTTCTATTTTCCACTTGTTTGCATCTTCCATGGCTGTAGAAGTTCTTCACAATTTCCTACACCAAATTCTCCAACCCACATTGATACCAATTGTTGAATATAATTTGCAGAATAAAAGTGAAAAAGAAATTGTAGAAATAAAAGATTAAAAACAATCACAAAACAAGAACACAGATTTATCATGGTTCACCATCAATTTCATGGCTACGTCCACACTCAGGGATTATCTCATATTATTCTCAAGTTCTTAATTGATTACATTCAGCCAACAACTTTAATTATATAAATCAGTCTCCAACCAATTAATGGAAAAATCCATTTGAAATAGAAAACTTTTAAATTGGCCATACATGCCAATAGAATTAATTACAAAATGAGAAATCATTTTGAATTATGAAGGCAACATGCTAATTTGGGCTTCACTTAACCTAACAGGAGAGAGAGGCCAATAGTTGTGTGGGATCTAATAGTTGTACAATCAATTGTGATTATAATACCCAGTCTTACCACATATTTATAAGTACTATATATTGTAAATAAATAGTCTAAATGTGATTAAAAATATAACCAAATGTTGATCAAAAGTGGACCCATACTTGAACACATGAGAACCATTGAATGTCATATAAAAAAACATAAATACATTCATGAAGAAGTGAAATAAGTATTTTTTTGTCTCAAATAAAATATCACAACTATCCACTATACGTGTGTCACTTAAAAAATAAAATGCTCTTCTAATAAAATAAGACACTCATTTAAACAAGTATTGTTATCATAGTGAAAAAGTATTGTTCTTATGTGTACAACTAATGGGGTATAACAATGCAAGCATTGGAGTTTTTTATATTAATAGTTTGTCCTATCACAAATATAAAAGGTGAGCACAATAAATACCATGTATTTTTCCATTAAATGTGAAGGATTTTCAAAAAGTTTGAGTGTTCAACTATTGGTCCATTTTAATAGCATTTTTTTGTTCAACTACTAGGGTTCCCATGATTAAGTTTTGGTCAAATCTTTAAAAACTCAAATTTAAGACACTTTTCAATAGATGTGTTCATGTGGCGAGTTGCATGATGAGTCACACCTCCAAACCTTAGTTATAGATAGATAAAAGGCCAATCCACATTTCAAACAAAAAATGAAGGTTCTACGATATTCCAATCAATGACTACATGTTGAAAAAGTTAACCCACATGACTATTTTCCCCTCTCCCCTATAAAGAAGTTGAAGGATTCATTGATGTACATTTCACATAAGCTCAGAAGGATTGAGTGGCTAGGCTTAACTAGCAAACTCTAAGGGTTGACCGCTTAGGTGTGCTAGTGTGGGGTCCACTTAGGCTATCCCATTTTTTTGTTTGTGTTCAAATTGTTCTTGCTTAGTTTTAAACTATTTTTCCCACTCACCCACACATAGTACTACTAAATTTTTTGCATTTCAAATGTTTTGGTCATGCCAGTAAAGTGTTTGGTTGCATCTCATGGAAAATAGTTCTTGCAATGTAAGAAAATATGGGTTTCCTCATGCGGTTCAATGATATGGTTGTAGCTACTCTGAAAATCATGCATGAAAAATGTGAAAGCATAAACAAGGTAGGACAATTTTTTGACATATTATTTCAAATAAGAATTATAATTGGATCTACAATAAATGCATGGCCTTTCAGACTTTCATAAAGATGTCATGTCCTGTGTGTAGGAGCTTTTAAAATGTTTCATCCAAATGCATCTAGCAAGTATAAAGACCATTTCCACACCCTATGCCAACATCCTCACAACTCATGTGAGTAAGGGAGCTTCAGACCTAGATCTTAGTCCTTAAGATAATGGTGAGTCAATCAAACTCAGATCCCAGTCCTTAAGACAATTGGACATATTTGAAACCAAACTAACAAGATATGCAATGCTTGGAATAAATGAATTATAAGAGCTAATAGATGAAATGCAAATTCTTGAAAGTACAAAAACTAAAATCATAGTTTGCACACAAATCTAAAAAGGGTTAGGAGACATGTACTAGTCAACAAAGGTTGGTTTTGCACTCTGCTAAAGGACAATTCTTTTGTAGCTCAAATGGGTCTTGGTTGGGGCTTCTAAAAATACATTTGGTAGTCCTCTGATGATGGTTTAAATAGCTCTTTTTTTACACAAGTTCCACTATTGGAAAGTCATAAATAAAATCTAAATCTATTTTTTGTGGCTTGACAACAATGATATCAACTTATGCAATAATGTAAAATTTCTCTTCAAGATCAATCCTTCTTCAACCTGTAATTTGTACATACACAAAAAGAGGAAAAAATTGTTTTGTTTGAATGGGGGTTTGACTAAGTCAAACCCCAAGTTTGGGTTGAAGCCAGAATAGTGGTTTACAGTTCAAGTGAGGAAGGAAAACTCATAAAAATTGACCCCAAAGCAAAAAAAGTGATTTTGGGGGTTCGTACGAGCCTATTGGTTTGAACGAACCAATTAGAGGTTCGAACAAAGTAGGTTTGAATTTTGAACGCCAAAAAACAAAAAAAAATGCATAGAGGGTTCGGTGAAACCTTTGAAGGGGTTCAAATGAACCCTGGTTCAATTTAACCCCGAACCCCCCTTATCCCTCATCCCCCCTGAGAAACAAAAAATCCTAAATTTTGGCACTTCAGAGCTCAGGTTGAGGATGAAAATGGAGGAATCTTCACAAACCCAATTAGAATCGGGTAGTCCTCGGAGTGAGCTATCCAACGAATATAATTTTAATATGTTTTGGTTTTATTAAGCATTTGTTTTTTTAGTTTTATTAAACAAAGGTTTTTCATCGAATATGAAGGTATCTATTCTACACACATGGAAAAATAGCAGATTACCAAAATATATATATATATATATATATATATATATATATATATATATATATATAAGCACCAAATATTGAAGTCCTTGATCCAACAAAAAAATTGAATTTATATATAGAAAAAAGGTTACGCATTATATAATCACACTATGTCTGAATTGTAATTGGTTTGACAAAACTTGATTAAGGAAAAAATATTCAATAAAAAACTATCTAACCAAGTGGAAGCACTAGATATCGAGTTACAAATTTAAATTTGAAAGAATTAGAATTTTATCCTTCATGGAAAAAAAATTATGCATTATACAGTGTGCATCACTTTTTAAAAAAAAAATTTGAAAAAAAAAATAGTTTTCATCAGACATGGAAAAAGAAGTAAAATCTGATTCCAAAAATTTTGAAAAAAATATTTTTAGAATCTAGAGACAAAATGTGACGAGACTCTAGTTTGCATCACTATTGTGATGAGACTCTAGTTAAAAATAATAATTTTAGTGTCCAGTTTAGCCAAAAATTGTAAACCACTATTGTGGGATCACCCTTTGGTAATTTAACCTTGATAGGAAGATAATGAGAATCTACAAGGAAATGATGAATGAAAATTTTCTATCTACAACTCACCAAACCTTCAATGGATTCCCTTAGAGGACTAGAGACAAAGAAATCACTCTAAGTAACTTGATCTTGCTTTGCTTGATTGATTTGGACACTTGAAAATGCTTGGATGCTTTAGGATCAACAATGCATATTAGCCTTCCCAAGATGACATGAACACACACAAGCTTGAACATGATGTTAGTATCTTGAATTGTTGTAAAAAATGGCTAAAAGATCTTCTCTTAAATACTCTTGGTAATAATATTTTCTCTTAAATTGATCTCATAAAATATGCTAGATTTGAATTGATAAAAATACTATGTATTTATATGTGTTTATCTAATTTCCTGGAAATTAGATTTTGAAAGTTGACAATTGCATATTGAATTTCAATCAATAAGATACTGCCAAAAACATACTTAAAAATGGGTCCTAGGTGTTAAAGACAACCCATTTTCGCTTGGGTGAATGGGTCTTGGCCTAAAAGTCTAGGATATTCACATTCCAAGTAATTAAAATTTTAATTGCATTCATTAAATGTTAGTTTCCCTTTTGGAAAATGGAAAAAATAAGCCTTTGGAATGCATAATTTTCAAAATTAGAAGCTTAATTAAGTCCAAGGGTAAAAGCACAAAGATGTTTCCACGAATTGTGGAAGTTTTTTCCTTAGGAAAGAAAATGAAATTGGCTTGCAAAAAATTGGATCCCGCTTTTTAATAAAAATAATATTGTTTAGCTTTAGGATCTCGAGCCTAAATTCTAAACAATATCCCATTTTTAAAAGAATGGGATCCTGTTTATTAATGGGTCTAGAATCGGCAATCGAGAAACAAGATCTCGATCTTTACAAAATTGGATTATGTTTTTAAGTGATATTTATTTTTTAAAATAAGCGATACTCATTAATTTGTTTAGCACACAGGATCCTGATTTTGTAAAGTAGATAGCAACCTCTAGGTAAAGCCTCCACACCCTTTTTTTTCATATTTTTTTGAAATTTTTAACACAATGATAAATTTTAGTATTTTTTTTTCAATTTATTTATCATTTTATATATTTTTATTTAACTATAATAGAAGAAATGTTTATTTGTAGAAGAAGAAAAAATGAAATGAAACCCTCAAGATATTAAATAGAAACAAAAGAACACCAAAATGGGTCCCTAAAAAAGTTGTTGGTCTTGGTCTGAAAGAGTGTCATCAAGAAGATTTACTCAATTGAGAGAGTTGGCAATGCTACAAGGAAAAGTGTTGAATTGGTGAAAATAGAATAAATTTGAGAATTTTGACTTCTGAATTGTTGTTGTTGATTTATTTTGTGTTGAGTTATTTTGTAGGACCTCTCTTGGTTGCATCAGGTGGTTTTAAAGCATAGGGACTAGATCTCTAGAAGTTGAAAGGTTGCAGATTGAAGGTTGAAAAGTTGCAAGGAAAGATGCCTCCAAAGGCCAGTACAATGGCAAAGGAGATATAAAGGAATTGAAAAATAAGTTGTTAAAGAATGAAACGCTCTATATAGATTCTCAAGAATCCACCTTAGCCAAGATAGAAGTTCTGGAGAAGAATTGGAGAAGAGGAATGGTGAATGAAGATCAGAGTGATGAGGAGGATGAGGGGCAAGAAGGAAACCCTCTAGTTGGAGTCCAAGATGATGAAGATGACTTAGAACCTAGAAAAGAGAATGGTTAGGATGATAAAGTTAGTAAAAGTTGACAACACTCCAAAAGTGAAATTTGAAGTGCCTATGTATGGAGGTAAGATGGATAGTGAAGAGGTTTTGGCTTGGATTGATGCCTTAGATAATTTTTGTGAATTTGAAGACATAGAGGATACTAAGAAGGTGAAATATGCAAAGAAAAATTTGAAAGACCCGACCCTAACATGGTGGAACATTGTTTAAGAAGATAAGGTTGAGAAAGGTAATTTCCAGATAAGCACTTGGGATAGGATGGTAGCAAAGGTAAAGGCCCAGTTTTTACCAATAGATTATGCCATACAAACCTTTATTAAATTGCAAGATTTGAAGCAAAGGGAGTTAGATGCACAATGTCTTATACTGAAGAATTTCATAGCTTATGCATTATGGCAAGTTAAAATGAAGATGAGGTTGAAAGAGTGGCTAGATATTTGAGTGGCTTGTGATTGAACATAAGAGATGAAATTAGTTTGAACCCTCCTAAGATAGTGGAAATTTTTTCCAAATGGTAGTCAGGGTAGATGATGGAATCAAGAGAAGGAAAGAAAGACAATTAATGGGAAGAGGTAATGTGAATAGAGGGAGAGGTGCAAGGCATACCAATGAAGAACAAGAGAGTGCAAGAAAGGGTAAAGAGAAAAATACTAATTTTAGAGGTGGTTATAGAGGCACAAGGGACAAATTTGGAGGTGGAAGGTATTCTAACATTTTTATAGGTAGGTGTTACAATTACCAAGAATATGGTCACCCTTCTTGGAAGTGCTCTGAGAAACTTGGTTCAACATCTAGTGGAGGAGAAGGGAAACCTGATAGGAGAGCCCAAAAAGTTCAATAAGATGAAGCTGAAAGTTCAAACTCCAATACACTTTGTGCTGCTCCTGAAGTAGGTGAAATTTTGATGATGAAGAGACAAGTATTGAAGAAAACAAAGGAGAGAGAGCTACTTCAAAGAAGATCATTGTTTAGGACAACCTATAGATGTAAAAACAAGGTATGCATTTAGTAATAGTTGATTATGGGTGTACTGATAACATTGTATCTAGTGAAATGGTGGATAAATTACATTTGGAAAGGGTGCCTAGAGAATAACTAGATATAAGGTATGATGGGCTAGTGATAATCAATCTATGGTGGTGAGTGAACAAGCTATCTAGTTGAGTTTCAGATTGGTCAATATAGGGATAAGGTTGTTTGTGACATATTCCCTATGAATTGTTGCCATATTGCTAGGAAGGCCATGGCAGTTTGATAGGTTAGTCATGTACAATGGAATAAAAAATACATACACCATTGAAAAAGATGGGAGAGTGTTCAATTTAACTCCATTGGTTGAGGAGACAAAAGAGAAAGGTGAGATTATTATGCTAGGGAGAAAGGAATATGTTAATGTTGATGAAGGAATGAACATGAGTTTGGTAGCCAGTGAAAGGATTGACAAAGATAAGACAGTAGATAGGAAGATAAAAGATGATTTGCAGATAGATGGGAAGAAAAATGTTTTCATGTGGAAAATAAAGAAAGATGGAAATGTGTCTCAAGTTGGTACAGTCAAGGGTAAGTATGAGGTGCAAGAAAAATGTGATGAGATCATTATGGGGATAGTGATTTTCCCTATGGTCAAAAAGAGAGTGGATGGATAGTTGAATATTGTAAGAGAAAAAGTTTATGAGGCTGATAAGATAGTAAATAAGAGGAAAAAGGTTGGTGAAGTTAGTAGAATAGTGAAAATGATAGTTGTAGGTTTGAAACCTGTAAATTTCTTGAAGGAATGTGTTAACTTGTATTTTCACTTGGTTTTAGGGACTGATAATGTATTTTAATCATTTTAATCATGTTTTCATGTGACTGATCCATTTACCCTATTTTAAGGGTTTGTAGTTACCAAAATAAATTAAAACCCATTCCACCCTTTTTGATCACTATAACTAGGTGAAATGGGATTGATATTGTAGGTTTAGATGTGTTCATTCTTAAAATTGGAAATTACAAAGGGAGGCTTGAAGGTAGTATTTGGGAAATAAGCCTAGTGTGAAAAAATGAAGTTTCTTGTGTGGAAAAGAGATTTTTGATATGCTAATGAGTGAATTATGTTGGGGCAGCATTGTGAGATGTTGTATTGAGTATTTTCGGAGGTATGTGGTCCTGTTTAATGTGATTACAAGGTTTGGTAAGGTGTTTTTTAGTAAAACCTGAGTTTCTTGGATTAAAAAGAGGGCTTTGTGATTTGGCACATGGGTGATTAATTTTTTGAGAAAATAAATTGAGGAATCCTTGGTTTGAAAAATAAATATTTCTTTCCCAATTGAGTTATATTTTGTTATATATTTTGGCAAAAGATAAAATATTGCAAAATGTGAAAATGTTGTCATGTTAAAAGTTGCAAAAGTCCAAACTTGGAATCATAACAGTCATGGGAGTTAAAAGTTAGTTTTGATGATTATATTGGTTGGTTTCAGCATGAAAATTTTGGTATATGTTTGGTATCTCATTGTAAACATTGATTTGCAAGTTTTGGTGAAGAAAAAAATTTGAAAGCTCCCAAAATACTATGATTTTTCTAGAAATTTACTATTCTCTTGATCTGTAAAGACTTGTACAATATGTTTTTAGATTAAATCTTTTGAATAACTAGATATATTTGTTAACTTCATTCTAAATTTTTTTGATGGAATATTATTGAGTTTGAAGTAGTTGGTAATCAATTTTTTGTAGCCAGCCTAAAAATAGGGTTATAAAGGGTTTGAGAACATAAAATGCTCAAAGACCCATTCGACCATTTGTGACTACTGTAATTGAGTGAAATGGGTCAAATAGGATAGAAATAAATGTTAGGAGAGTTTTGGGGAGCATGGGAGGTCATTTGAAGGTTTTGGCATAATGCCCTAGGTGTGAAAAAGGTGGATTATAGTGAATTTGAGAGGTTTAAGAATGGAAATGTGTGAAAACCTTGGGGCAACAATTTTTGATGATAGATTAAGCTTGTGCAAGAATTTTTAGAAGATTTTGAAGAGATGTTATAGTGAGGAAAGGTTGGGAAACCAAATTTTCAATAAACCCCCTCAAAACCTAAGCAAAGTGAGGGTTTTGTGATTAGAGGAGTTAGTAAGTGTTTTTCTTGGGAGGAAAATTGTGGATTTGGTGGTTATGTAGTCTGGTTATGACTGCCCAATGGTTTTTTGTGCTTGGAGAGAAATTTAAAGGTGAGTTTCTTTGCAAATGTGGCCTAATTAGCCTATTGGGACAGTGTAGGAGCCCTGTTTTGGGAGTAATGGTCCAAAGTTACCATAAGTAGTTTCTAGATATATTTGAGAAGACAATAATGGGTATCTGAAAAGGTGAGGGGTTTGTGAGTTAGAGGTGAAAACTGAAACAAGAGTTCCAATAACCAGGTTTTCACACCTACAAGAGGAGTTGTGAAGTTGTATTGGAAAATGCCCTTAGTTAGGGTTTGGATGATAGAAGAATGATTGAGGATTGATTGGATTGTGATCTTCTGATTAAAGGCCTCCTTGCTTTGCATCACTTGGGAACCCTTCAAGACACCAAGGGGTCCACTCAAGGGAGACTTCAATTGAAAGATAGAGAGAAGAGAGGGGGTCATTTTTAAGAAGGACGCACATCTCTAGGACAAGTTATCATTTCCCCCAACATACAAGGGAGGAGAACCCTACAAGATACTTAAAAGATATAGGATAGAGGTAAACCTTGATATCACAAGTATCATTTGAAAAAGAGGTAGGTGCATCAACAAATAAATGAGTGATGGCACCTGAATCATGAAGTTGTTGTATTTTATCTTTCAAGGACTTACTTTCACTAGTGAAATGGCTAGGCACTTGATGGTATGCATAGAAAGAATGCCTTTCTTTTTCATGTTTATGAAATTTCTTATGTGTAGAAGGGGGGAGAGTAATTAAGTGGGATTTTAGAAGCCACAACTAAACACACTCTTTCTTAGATAAAGAATGAGGAGTAGGAAGTAACCCTTTCTCTTGTGGAGAAAATTTTGACTTCTCACAAGAAGAAGATACAAAGATAGTAGACAATGGAGGATCTACATGGAGAGTATTTTTTTGGTAACGGGGATTATACTCCTCTACGAGATCACCAGCATCTTTCCTAACAGAATTACTAACATTAACCTCTTCAATAGAAGTTTGATCATCTTCCTTAGAAGGAGGATCAACATCAAGGACATTACAATTGTTGCTCATACTATCCTGCAATTTACAAAAGAATAATCATCTTGGATAGAGGGTGTGGATGATGTTATTGTAAAGTTTAAGTGTTCCAAGTTGACTTTATGCTCCCTACTAAAGGAGTTTGTAAATTCTAGAGAACCCTAATCATCACCAAGACATGCATTTTCTTGAGAAGAGGTTGAAGGAGTAGACTTAAGATTTATTTCTTTTGAAGGATATTCTTCAGGGACATATATCTCAAGAGTATCCTTTGTAGTGGGTACTACTTGAGCAATCACCAACACATTGGAAGACACTAAAGGAATAAGAG